>BLSH010345484.1:612376-627428 GCA_018402905.1 Glandirana rugosa | reverse complement strand
ACCACCATGCTTCACTGATGAGGTGGTATGCTTTGGATCATGAGCAGTTCCTTTCCTTCTCCATACTCTTCTCTTCCCATCACTCTGGTACTAGTTGATCTTGGTCTCATCTGTCCATAGGATGTTGTTCCAGAACTGTGAAGGCTTTTTTAGATGTTGTTTGGCAAACTCTAATCTGGCCTTCCTGTTTTTGAGGTACACCAATGGTTTACATCTTGTGGTGAACTCTCTGTATTCACTCTGGTGAAGTCTTCTCTTGATTGTTGACTTTGACACACATACACCTACCTCCTGGAGAGTGTTCTTGATCTGGCCAACTGTTGTGAAGGGTGTTTTCTTCACCAGGGAAAGAATTCTTCAGTCATCCACCACAGTTGTTTTCCATGGTCTTCCAGGCCTTTTGGTGTTGCTGAGCTCAACGGTGCTTTCTTTCTTTTTAAGGATGTTCCAAACAGGCGATTTGGCCACACCTAATGTTTTTGCTATCTCTCGGAAGGGTTTGTTTTGGTTTTTTTAGCCTAATGATGGCTTGCTTCACTGATAGTGACAGCTCTTTGTATCTCATATCGAGAGTTGACAGCAACAGATTCCAGATGCAAATAGCACACTTGAAATTAACTCTGGACCTTGTATCTGCTCCTTGTACATGGGATAATGAGGGAATAACACACACCTGGCCATGGAACAGCTGAGCAGCCAATTGTCCCATTACTTTTGGTCCCTTAAAAAGTGGGAGGCACATATACAAACTGTTATAATTCCTACACCATTCACCTGATTTGGATGTAAATACCCTCAAATTAAAGCTGAAAGTCTGCAGTTAAAGCACAACTTGTTTGTTTCATTTCAAATCCATTGTGGTGGTGTATAGAACCAAAAAGATTAGAATTGTGTCGATGTCCCAATATTTACAGACCTGACTGTACTGTATGAATGTGAGTTAGGGACCTTAGATTGTAAGCTCCTTGAGGGTAGGGACTAATGTGAATGTACAATCTATATGTAAAGCGCTGCATAAAATTGACGGCGCTATACAAGTACCTGAAATAAATAAATAAATAAAATATCTATGAATTGAGAGAAAGTTGTGACACGTCTGCTTTTGTTCATTTTCATTTCATGGGGAAAAAAATGCTGATGTTTAGCCTATCTTTTTCTAGCTCATACTAGGGGAACTAAACCACATTCTCAACCTCAGTCCTCAAGTACCCCAAACGGTCCATGTTTTCAGATTTTTCTTTACTTTGCACAGCTGCTTTAAATCAATATCAATGACATGGTATTGATAAGAGCTATTTTATCTAAGGGAAGTTCCCAAAACATGGCCCGTTGGGGGTATTTGAGGACTGAGGTTGAGAACCACTGTTCTAAGGCACACCAACCCTATCTGGAAAATACGAAGCCAGTTGGTCAACCTGGGCACACTGCTCTTACTTATTTGTAATCTCCAATGATTCCTTGACTGATTTTTCAAGAATCCTTATGCAGAGAAAATCAGAGAGGTAATCCTGGCTTAATATGCTTATCCTGATTTACTAAACCATTTGAGCATGTTCACTTTGTAAGCAAATGTTCACTTGGCTCAGTAAATACGGTCAATATTCACTGTGCAAAGGAAACCAAATCATCTGCATGGAATATCTGAAAAACAGGATTTTTGTTCCTACATGATTTGACATAGCTTTCCTACACTCACTATGTTAAGTGTAAATTCCCTTGCAGAGTGAACAAGCTCTTTTCCTTAAATCAGGGTCAATGCTTAAAAGTATCGTGCACGGATGTATTAATACCATTTCAAGATTCACAACTACTAAAATGAACGCCCCCTAGAACTGCTTAAACTGTAACATTTTTCTTCCAAGGTACTTTAATTGCAGATCTGCAGCCGTTATTCTCCCTTAGCAAATAAACAGAAACAATAAACATTCTCTTATAAAAGCTTGAAGACTAAGAAATAGCAATGACTTATCATTACATGGAAGAATAATACCATGTTGCATCTATTTCTTTGTCCATGGTGAAATGAAACAAGATACTACACTGAATAGCTAAATAATTCATACAATTGCTAGAATTTTCACACAAGAGATACAATTATATATCAATACTGAAGAGAAACAAAGCTATAGACATAGAATCATAATGGAGATAGCAAATTGATTTTAGCTCACAGACGTTTGGAATAAGCATACCTTATGAAGATGCGGATTTGAAGTTTTACCATGGGCTCCTGTACTGAAATTTACTTTGCCATTTTAAAGAAAATGACAAACCTGAAGATGTTTAAAATAGATTAACTCCCAAACCACAAAAACAGGCCAATTAACATCCGGCTACTGAAGTGGCCATGATTTTCCTTTGAGTATGCATCACAGGCAGGTGTGAAAAGAAAATATAGAACTGTAGTTGCCTGTAAGGCAGCAAAACTTGAAGACATTTTTTCTTGTTCATTAAAGGATTACTTCAAGATTATATTTATACATCCATTATTAACCACTTGCCGACCGCCGATCGGAGATTGACGGCGGCAAAGTGGCTCTGTAAGACAAAACGCTGTCATACGGCGGCGGCCGCCAGATCGTGCACAGTGAGCGCGCCCGCGCGCTCACTGTGTCCGGGGAGGGCCGGGGAGCGGGTGCGGCGGCTTCGATTGCCGCCGGCCACCCGCGATGCCCCCCCCCCGGAGTGAAGGAGCGGAGGTCCGTGCATGTAAACACGGACCTCCGCTCTGTGTGAGGGGGAAGGGCTGTGATCACAGCCTTCCTGTACGTGAAGGCTGTGATAACTTCCCTTCCCCAGCTAGGCAGTCCCCCATACAGTAAGAACACGCCCAGGGAACACAGTTAACCCTTAGCGCGCCCCCTGCAGGTTAACCCCTTCACTGCCAATGGCATTTACACAGTAATCAGTGCATTTTTATAGCACTGATCGCTGTATAAATGCCAATGGTCCCAAAAAAGTGTCAAAATGTTCCGACATGTCCGCCCCAATATTGCAGTACCGCTAAAAATCGCAGATCGCCGCCATTATTAGGAAAAATAAATAAATAAATAAAAACCCCAAAAATGAATTCTCATCATCCGTAAACGCGACCACTTTTGCGCAAACCAATCAATAAACGCCGATTGCGATTTTTTTTATCGCAAATATGATGAAGAATATAAATCGGCCAAAAACGGTGAAAAAAAATGTTTTTTTATATTTTTTTTTTGGATTTGTATTTTAGCAAAAAGTAAGAAATTTGTGTTTTTTTGCAAAATTGTCGCTCTTCTTTTGTTTATAGCGGCGATCAGAAATGACGCAGAGGGGATCAAATACCACCAAAAGAAAGCTCTATTTGTGGGAAAAAAAGGACGCAAATTTTGTTTGGGTACAACGTCGCACGACCGCGCAATTGTCAGTTAAAGCGACGCATCGCCGAATCTCAAAAAGGGCTCCGGTCCTAAAGCTGGAAATCCTTCCGGTCCTTAAGTGGTTAAAGCTGAACAGATAAAAAACACCAATTCATGTAGGTTTATGTTCATTAAAAATCATTAAAGTGATCTAAAACCATCAGTTTTTAAAGTGATTGTAAAGTCTCATTTTTTTAAATAAAAAATAACAAACATGTTATACTTATCTCCTCTGTGCAGTGGATTTGCACAGAGCCACCCAGATCCTCCTCCTCTCTCACTTGCTTGCTATGGGGGCACCCGAGCCGAGTCACAGCTCCCTGTGCCCATTCAGACATGGAGCTGCAGCCCTGGCCCTGTCCCCTCTCTATTCTCATTGGCTGACTGACTTCAATTGACAGCAGCGGGAGCCAATGGTGCCACACTGTTGTATCAGCCAATCAGGAGGGGAGTCCCGGATGGCCGAGACATTCCTACAACATCGCTGGAGCTAGAGAGACCTCAGGTAAGTATTAGGGGGGCTGAGGGGGGCTGCTGCACACAAAAGACTTTTTATCTTAATGCATAGAATGCATTAAGATAAATAAACCTTCTGACTCTACAACCACTTTAAGTACACTTTGCGGCTGAATGAATCACTAACTGAATATTCAGCTGTTTTATCTTTTACTTACTCTAGTTCTAGTTTTTGTGTTATCTTTTACTTACTTTAGTTCTAGTTTAAGTTGGTTCCATGATCGCTGCCCGAGGTTTCCCATTGCATGCTGTCTCTTTTCTCTTGCAGTGTCCTGAAGTCACCGTTGCACGTAGCAACTAGAGTTGTGTCTCCCTAAACTGTATGCATCAAAAGAACACACAGCCCAATAGCCTAGGATGGTAAGACCAACACCCTCCGCCCCGCCATTTCTCTCTTGTCTTCTGTCTCCTTTCTCCAAGCTAACAGATTAGCTGGAGACTGCACTGTCAATGTGTTTGACTGAAAAAACACAGAGGGTTTAACACTAGATTACATGTATTTTTAAAAACAACATGGAAGACCTGCCCTGCGTGGGTTCTTCTGAGCTATGTTAGGCACTTTGTTACAGGGTCACTTCATACACATATACATGGGGTGCCTTTGCTTTATGCTGTCATCATCAATGCCTTAGGCAAGGCTGAGGCTGCCGTGGTTGGAATACTCAACCTGAAGATGGACCTCTACGTACACCATGCACACTGCACTGCAAATGTTCTCCAGTTAACTCTCGGTTCCCCGTGACAATGTACACTTTCACAGTAACTTTCATTTTGGAGGGACACACTAAGCCAATGACCACTGCTAGCTGTCCAGAGATTTCCATTACAATCCCCAGTAGCTGAGTGTGCCCCGCCGTGCACTCTGCATGGGCTCCAGACATGTATTCACTTAACTCTCAAACTTCCAAACCTCTGTACAGGATGGGAAACCTCTGCAGTACAATCTTGCTACGGGAGAGAGATCACTGGTAGAAGGAGTGCAGGCAACATCTCCCTCGCTGCTATAGGCCGTGCCACCTATAACAGGTACATGTTATCGACAGGCTGCTTGTTATACTCCTGGCAACTACTTACAGTATGTCTTCACATTGCTCCACTCTATGCTGATGTCTTCATACCCCAATGTGTTAGGACCCACTGTTAACTGCATGTGTGATGGTTACTTGCAATACACCTCTTTAGTAAGGTCAGACCAGGCAAAGGCAATGCTTCAATTCTTTACTTGGCAAAAGTGCAAAAATAGACATTTCACAATCCAACAGGTAGGGTTTTATAGATTCTTAATTCCCTAACTCTAAATACAGGCTCCAGTGCTGCCCTGACATGCCTGCTAAGATGAAGTCCAGCAATTACAGTCCTTTAGAGGCTTTTCTCCAGCACAGGTGTCTTCAGGGTGAACCCCAGGCCAAAAGTCTCTGTTACAGGCGATGACAGGTGGCATTCTCCTACGTGTCTTTTTGTCTGTCTCCATCCCTTAGGGGTCTCACAGACCAAGGTTGCACTGAAACTCCTTGGTGTCTCTCTCTCTCTTAGGTTCTCTCATATGGGGCCAACTGTGAACCAGACCTCTGTTTTATTTTTATATCACACAGGGAAGTGGGAATTAACCCCAAACCCTCCCAGCCGGGACAGCACGTATTGGCTGCTTCAACCTGATAAGTAGCCCAGTTGAGCAGAGATGTAAGCTGAACAGTCTGCTGCTTCTTCACTGTCCCTTCACAGACAGGAGGTAGGGACAGGGACAGTGGTAATGCAGTCAGAAAGTTGACTGTATTCTACAGATAAGACAGTGAAAAGTCTTGAAGGTGGCTTTTAAACAGCTTGAACTAAACAGTTGTTTAGTAAAATACTGTCATCAACTTAAGTCGGGGACATAATTAGTGCATGCACAGAACATTGAATATGCCATGGATGCAGAGAGCACCGTGCCACCATGGCGATTCCTGTGTGTATGCAGGGGAGTGACATTATCACAGCCCGACCATTCAAACAGCTGGAGCCTACCGGGTGAAGATGTAAATGCCTATAGCTGTGGCAGCATGCTCTGGAGGGCTTTGTTGTGAGGTAAGTATGTCATAATGTGCTTGTATGTGGTGCAGCTAGTTAGAGGTAAGCTCTAATGGTATTTTGTTTCTAATTGGGTATGGACACATGGAAATTCAGCTGGGACTAGCAGAATTTTGATCTAGAAAACCCCTCTGTCATAATACAATGTCCCAGCACAGGCGATTCCTCCGTCCACCCTGCTTGTGTGGATGGGGGAATGTGTTCATCTTTTTTTCTTTCAGCCCATCGGTTGAAGGAAAAAAAATCTAACCACCTATACCCAGCCTTAATGCAGACGCAGATTAGGGCAAGCTAGTTCTTTTACAGTTATGTTGAAGCATGTAGCCATTTAAGCTACTTTGAGAAGTAGCATTGTAGAACAAATTCTAATGAATGTTTGAAGAGCTGCTAAAAAAAGTTTTATTTGTAAGCAAATCACTGCATATACTGCTGAACTGGAACGGATTAAGACGAAAATGGTAAACCAGCTTTCTACAATGAACACTGTTATATAACAACGAGGAGAACAAGTTCACTGCTAATATATACCCTAGGCACTTTATCATGTGAGAACAAAGCAACAGATAGTAATTACAAGACATAATAATAACACTATCGATATCACTAACTCATCTCAAATGTGGTAAGTATTGATTTAGCTATTTATTGCACACCAAAAGAGAGCTGGCTGAGTCATGCACTGAAGCACAAAGCTCAAGAAAAAAAAGTCTGTACTTCTCATACTTTGTTTTTCAGAAAAGAGTCTGACCTCTTAGCAAACCTCCACAAAACTGTGGTCATCTACTAAGAGTTGATTAAAAATTCTAAAATAAATAAATAAACGTAATGAACACAACTGCCTAGCGCTAATAATTTTATCACTATTTTATGTTTTGCACAGAAGCCAAGTCATGCACTTTAATTAATAAGAATATATGTTATTAATAAAGCTCTAATATTTTATTTGCCAGCTAAAAAGATATCTAGTTATTAACTTGTATTATTTCTATAAGCAGTGCTTAAAATTAAACCAGAAATCTATTTTCAGTTTAGCAGACCTTTATAACAAGATTGTAAAAGGAGAATTTTGCTGCAGAGAATGGAATTTGCCTAATAACATGGTTACATTTTCCTGTATACTGGAAATAGATCCCTAAGTGTATGCTAATTCATTTTACTTAGGAAAAGCACATTGCAAAGGGTAATGCGGCTATTTAGCAATACACAAAAGGAACATTTATTTTTCTTTTAGTTTGTGCCATTATATTACACAGAGAACATTGAGCAATTCATATCTCTTCCTAACCCAGAGGTGATAACAACCTTATGTCTACCAACGCCAACAATCACACGCATATGCACTTTAGTTCAAGGCCACTTCATTGTTCGGAAAGACTCTGGAAAGCCAAAGAGAGAGCAAACATCATGTAGTGTTTCTGTGGAACCCAATCATATGAGGATATCTTTTAATTTTAGCAGAACTTTACCCTCCACCCGCTCAATTTTTTTGTTAAGCCTTAGCTACCTGGTGGTGAGTTCTGCTAGCTTTTGATACTCACCCATCCATCTGTCGAGCTGAGAGCTTCTTCTCTTCTGCCAGTGCTCAGTCTAGCACCGCCATGTTTCCCTGTGACATCATCCTCAGGCTGCCAACTGTTCCGGGTTCAGCCAGCACTGCTCCTGATGATGCACTGATAGGCCCGTCCCCTCCTCCTTTCCTCAATGAAAGGCTATTCCTCCTGGGATATGTGACATACATATCTCGGGAGACACAGAGGGCAGCGTGCGCAACATTTGCCTAAGAATGATGTGCATTGGGAGGCGGGTTGAATATTCTATTAAAAATAATAGTTTAAACAAAAGAAACAAAAACCCTATTCTGACAGGAGGAAGGGTAGGGAGGCGAGGTCATGCTTAGAAGGTCCGCTTAAAGGACAGTCTGTAACAATAATTACAAAATCTTTATGGAGAGGGAAATGTGTATCCTATTTTTTAATGCCTCCAAATTAAAGGCCAGCTGGGATAGGTACCTTTTTTATCACAGAATTAGATTCTAGTACTAGTCAAAAACCATGTAAGGGAGACCTTTCAAAATAGATGAAGTAGTCCAAAACACATCCTGTGCATAGGACTACAATTACTATATAATCATGCTTACCCTCTTACTTCAAAATGTTGGGGTTTATTTACTAAACGAGTAGAGCATGGTCACTTGCAGAGCAAATTTGTACCTACTTACGTGAATAAGTTTCCACTATACTCATTTTAGTAACCCAATCATGGGCAAGCAAATTTTTTTTTTTTTTAACCTTCCTGGCGGTATGATTATGTCAGATTTTTGTGTCTCAAAGCGGTACATTTTCCGCATAGAAATTTGGTGTTTTACATTGTAGGCCTGTAATTCTTAGGAATAACTCACTTAAGACAAGAGTCTAGTAGACATCCCGGGTATGATAAAGTTTGAAATAACAAAATCATAAATTATAATATATATGAAAAAAATGATAATATAATAAATAATTATCAAAAATATTAATATAATAATAGTAAAATGCATTCAATAATGTAATCTAGTCAAAAAACACTGAAATTTGCTCAGTTGCAGAATTTCCCCAAAAATCAGTATCACTCAATTCTGCAAGTGATTCTTATTTACTATCAGTGTTTTCTAGCTGATCAAAAACCACTTTTGATGTAAAGGGACACTTTTTGGATGACATGGACATTCTCAAGTTTCCAGGCAGAAAGAATGACATATATAATATAAACGTGCATGCAGGACACTGGACAAAGCACTAGGGACAAAGGGATGTGAAATGATTTGATACAGTAATGTAATCTTATAGATTACAGTGTACTGTATGTTTACTGTGTGTTTCACTTTTTGGTTTCCCACCAGGCTCTGCACCCATGCGAAATGACGCTCGCAGGGAACGGAGCCTGGCATCACACAGGCATCGGGCAGAGGACACAACCCGTGGACACAGCGGGGGGACATAGCTGAATCCAGGGGACAAGGTAAGTAACCAAGCCTTGGATCCAGCGATGCAATCCCGAGTGTGGCTCGGGGTTACCGCTATTTGCAGTGAAAACATACCCTGAGCCACACTCGGTAATACCGTCAAGGAGGTAAGTGCCCATGATTGGCTATTCTTTACAAAGTGAACTTTCACTTAGCTTTGCCCAGGGTTTGTTCCAGCCATTGCTTTTTAGGTGCTAGGGGTATAAATAGGGGAGCTAAGTCCCCTAATCTGAAACTCAAGTTACAGTAAAAGCACACACATCATATAAAGAAACGATTAATCCAAAAATGATTAAAAAGCTGAAGTTTTATTAATGCGACATCATCTTATAATTTGAATTCCATAACTCTCAGTGTCAGAATTGACAACTTCCACTATACTTTGTTACTGACAAAGCTTACAAAATTTACTGACAGGACACATTTTTTACTGACAACTTGAAATATGACTGAAGCTCATATTAAAAGGTAAAACAATCAATATTTTAACAGCATAAACAATATATACATGTTAACAATACCCACAAAAAAGTAATCTGTCTTGCTTAACGGTTAAAACATCAAACAGGGAGTACAAGACTGACTAAATTGCTAACATCAGAACTTGGGAAAATTGAACACCTGGAGAATAAAGAAACAGCTTGTGACGTGCACAGCATGCCATGGTGAAAACTGCTTTAGTTATAGTGCCAAGTATTGGTCTAAGTATTGGGCTTGGTCTAAAGTAGAGTCTGAGCCTAAACATAGTATAAACTGTACACAGTCCACAGTCTTTACATTAACAAAATACCCATTTATTACTTTGCTGTGAAAGAGTCTTACAGAGATACATACACCTGATGGATCATTAAAATAAAACAGAATATAAACAGGAAACTAACATTTTTTCTGAGCCCACTTTGAATAAGAACTTCATTAAACTAGCTAAACTAAACCGCAACAAGCAACTATTGAGAGAAAAAAAACCTTAATAATAACTATCCACTTGCCGACCACCTAACTGGGAAAATACGTAATTTGTTTGACATTAAATACTGGGGTTATGGCTGCAGCTAGATGGCACAACCCCAGTGTTTTCTTTTCCCTCAGGCACCAGACTTTCAGATAAAAGTAATCCCTGTGGTGGTTCCTGGGCTTACATTACCAATCGCTGAGCATGGGAAACCATTCCATGCCAGCATTGGCTTGCCATAGAGATAAGAGATGGCAAGATGTAAACACGGCTTTCTTTTCTTAAAGCAAAAGATGAAAAAATAAAAAAATATTTTATGGACTTGGTGCTTACCAGATAACACCATTTTTTTGCTATAAAATTACTTAAACCCCCCAAATATTATATATATATATATATATATATATATGTATATATATATATATATATATATATATTTATTTATTTATTTTTTCAAATACCCTAGAGAATAAAATGGCGGTTGTTGCAAAACTTTATGTTGCACCGTATTTGCGCAGCGGTCTTACAAGCGCCATTTAAAAAAAAAAACACTTTTTTGAGTGAAAAAATAAGAAAACAGTAAAGTTAGCCCATTTTTTTCCATATTGTAAAAGATAATGCTACGCCGAGTAAATTGATACCAAACATGTCATGCTTTGAAATTGCACCCGCTCGCAGAATGGCGACAAACTTTGCAACCTAAAAATCTCCATTGGCGACTTTTAAAATTTTCTACAGGTTACCAGTTTTGAGTTACAGAGGAGCTCTAGTGCTATAATTATTGCTCTCGCTCCAACGATCAGGGCGATACCTCACATGTGTGGTTTGAACACCGTTTTCATATGCGGGCGCGCGCGAGCTTGCAAGGACGGGTGCTTTAAATTTTTTTTTCTTATTTATTTTACTTTTTATTTTTGAATTTTACACCCTTCTTTTTTTAAAAAAAATTTGGATCACTGCTATTCCTATTACAAGAAATGTAAACATTCTTTGTAATAGAAAAAAGCATGCCAGAAACACTTAAATATGAGATCTGGGATCAAAAAGACCTCAGATCTCATATTTACAGGTAAATGCAAAAAAAAAAAAAATGTAAAAAATGACAGTTAAAAAAAAAAATGGGTGACTTGTGACGTCGCTTTAGCCCTGCAATGTTATGGAGCCGAGTAGGCGGCATCTTACACTCACTTGGCTTCCTGTGCAGGGGGGGAACGGACCTGATCATCTCCGCCGCTGCTGACCATCCGGTAAGTGGCAGAGATGACAGGAAAGTGGCAGGAGGGGCACCTCTCCCACCACCAATAAAAGTGATCTTGCGGCGAATCCGCCACTAAGACCACTTTTATCAGACCCAGAATCACCGACTCTAAAAAACGGTATCTGAATGGTGCCTTTAGCTGAAAGCACTATTCAGATATCACCACTCAAACTCAGGGACGTCAAATTACGGTTGGCGGTATTGAAGTGGTTAAAGGTAGAGATTTGAGATCATATATGTAAACTGTGTTCAAACCACACATGTGAGCTATTGCCACGAACGTCAGAGTGAGAGCATTAATTCTAGCATTAGACCTCTTTTGTAACTGGTATCCTGTAGAAAATTTTAAAGCTTTGCTTATGGAGATTTTTTAGTACTGTAGTTTGACACCTTTTCACGAACGCACACAATTTTAAAGCATGACATGTTAGATATCTAGGTGGCGTAAAATAATCTTTCATATTATCCTAAAAAATTGGGGTATATATTAGGTTTTTTAATTCAGTGTATTTTCTCCCAAAAAATTGTGTTTGGAAAACCACTGCACAAAAACAGTGTGACATTAATCATTGCAAAATCCGCCATTTTATTCTCTTGGGTTTCTGCTAAATATATATATATATATATATATATATATATATATATATATATATATATATATATATATAATGTTTGGGGGTTCAAAATAATTTTCTAACAAAAAATACTGATTTACATTTGTAAACAACAAGTGTCAGCAAGTGGTTAAACAACACACAACAGAGCATATAAAAGATCAGGTCTATGTAAAGTTCTAAACAGTATATAGAGTGTAGTGGTCAGGGCAAAATCATATTGCACAGAGCGCAACAGTCAGGAGTATTCAATTCCATTTCTGGTCAGTGGAAAGAAGAACAATAGTGTAGCAAAAGGGGTCAAATGAATATGAGAATAAATGCCCTGGAAAACAAAAAACAATACTCCTGGTATCAGTGCTTGTTGGGATAAAAACAAATGCCCTATAATGGTGGCCAGTGGTCAGAAAATTGTAAAATCTGCAAATTCCCTCAGCAGAGGCTTAACTAGAACCTTTAGGGCCATGGTGCAAGGAAACCATGAAGGGCCCCCGTGACCCCCACCGGGGCCAAAGCTTTTTTGGCCCTACTTCTCCTATGGCTTACATGAGTGACGTCACTCATCCATTCCAGGCTCTGGATTGATCCTGACTTTACAGATGGGATCCACCCAGATCCCTGACAGCTGGCTCAGCCTCTCAGCGAGCCCCTGCAAGACTGAGCCAGACCCCACACTTTCCACACAGACTTGTGCCCCAGTGAGTGCTGGAGGGATAGAGCAGAGAGCTGGTAAGTGACAGCCACTGGCTCTCTGCTCACTGATGACTGAGAACCAAGTGATCAATGGTCTTTGATCGCTCAGTTCTCAGCCTTAGAAGTAACAGGGTACCAATGCAGCATAGGACCGATGCTGCATCCACCTAGGTGAGTATAATTTTTTTTTAAAGAACCCATGCTTCTATTTTAATGTTGTTTAGTTTCTTCTCTACAACCAATTGCACTTGTCAGGGGTGCCCTCTTTCCCTTACTATTTTTAACCTGCTATCTGTTCACATCCAGAAATTACTGGCTTTACATTTCACAATAGACTGTTTGCCAATGATGTTGTCCTGCTCTTAACAAATTAATCCTCCTCTCTGGCTAATGCCCACCGAAATCTGGATCTTTTTTAGTGAATTGTTTTGCTATAAGGATAACCCCTTTGTGCCTAAGGGTAAAACAAATCTTAATGCCTAAGCACAATTTTGCAACTTTGACATGTGTTAGTAAAACCATACATATTATCACAACTACTTAGTGCATCCAGGTGGATTATACCTTGTTTTTTTCAGGACAAATTGGGCTTTCACTTGGTGGTAAATGGTAATGGATATCTCCTGATTTTTTTTTTTATTATGAAAGGAAACCTGGCCCAAAATGGTAAAAAAAATAAATCTTTTTTTTTAAATTTAGCTGTATATTTTTTTATTACTACCATAACCTACCACCAAAAAACAACCCAAAATAAATTATTCTGCTCCTGACGATCACAGCAATACCACATATGTGTATATTGACTCTGACCTTTGACCCCAAAATTGACCCAAACACTAACCCTGGCACTGACCTAGATCAAACCATGATCTAGGTATCTTTTTATATTTTTTTTTCTACACCCACACTTTTTTTCCTCTCTCTGCAAAGACAGAGAAATATACAATGTATCTCTCTTGTCCATTCACAGAGGTTTTACAGACAAACTGACCAAAGAAATGTCACATCTAGTTAAATTCAAGCAATGCTAGTCAGGGCGCCTAGTGGATTTTAGTTAATCTTACCTCAAATACTCTATCTGTTTCAAACTCCACCAATACCAATTCGACCTGCTCACTTCTGATCCCTTAAATTTATTAATGAAAACATTCATGTGGCACAACGGCAGAGCCAGAAGCTTCCACTCCCACCTACTGTAAGTAAACAGCGATTGGTGGGGGTGGTGGGCTATGTAGACATTAAAAACTATTACACAGGCATCACAGTGACTAAGTGATTAGCACTTCCACCTAGCAGCACCAGAATGATCAGTTTGAATCCCTACCACAGCACTACCTGCTTCGTGCTTGCATGTTTTCCCTGAGCCTGTGTGGGTTTCCTCCCACACCCCAAAGACATGTTGATAGGTTAATTGGCTCCTGTCTCATTTGGCCTTAGTCAGGACCGATGCCACCATAAGGTGGTCAGATGGCTGCATGAGGGCGCCAAAGTGGCAGGGGTGGTAAATTCATCCTGGAGAGGAGTCCTGGCAAGTCCAGGAGGAGAGCCAAGTGTCAGAACTTAGCTCCAGTCACTTTCAGGCAGCGGCACGGCTAGTGTGGGCACCAAATGTCATCCACCCCACAGCTTGTGCGGGGTGTTTGGTGTCCCACACAGCGCAATCTCCACTCTGCAGTCTGCACGGCTATCAAATCTGACCACCCCTCAGCACAAGTCCTCTCTTCTCCCAAAATCTCCCCCTAGGACATACAGTATCCTCTTATCCCCCCCCCCCCAAAAATAAAACAGGGATGCTGGCTTCTTCTCAGGAAACAAATTACCATTTAGGACCCCAGGCACCCCACTAGGGATGCAGGGCGATCACTCCACGTGCCCACATAAGTGCCCCCCTGCCAGGCAAGTTTAGTGAAAGCAGGTGGCATTGGGCTCCAGAACTTAGGGCCGGTTCACACCATAGATCACACAGGAACACATAGTGTGTTCCTGTGTGATTCACATGCGTTCCAGGTGCAGTGCAATTTCAGCCTATTTGTTTGAATGGGCTGAAATCGTCCCAGACTGCAGCTTTAGTTATAAAATTCACAGGAACCGGATCACATGGTACTACTGTACCATACAATCTGGTGCAGACAAATGCATTACATTTGCAGCCTGTGTTTGGGGTGTCATTAACATTGACACCCACTGCAGGTACAACTGCAATGCATTTTGAACTTGCGGTGCAGGAAATGCACACGGAACGCAGGTTTCCCACACTGTGTGCTAGTGCGCACTGGCCCTGGATTTGAAGGCTTTTGTTCTATTGTTCCCGCAAAAAGCAGGACCGTTGAGAGAAGTATTGATGATTGATTTGTATTAGAAGAAGGGAGGATTTGTGTTTGTGGGGGAGGTTTTATACTGGGAAGGGGGATTTGGGTGGGAGGATTTATGACGGAACTGGGCAGCAGACTTGTGCTGGTGTGTAGGATTGGGGGGAAAGAGGATTTGTGCTGGAAGGGTATTTGGGGGTGGAAGAAGATTTGTGTTGGGAAGGGGGATTTAAAGGAGAGAACAGACGAC
>BLSH010345484.1:587293-612366 GCA_018402905.1 Glandirana rugosa | reverse complement strand
GATTTGGGGGGGGGGGTGGAAAAGGATTTGTTCTGAGAGGAGTATTGGAGGGAAAGAGAATTTGTGCTGGGAGGGGAAAATGATTGGTGTTGGGAGGGGGAATTGAGGGGTGTGGGAATAAGTGCTAGGATGAGGAAGAAGGGTGGATTGTGCTGGGACTGGGGATTTGGGGAGGCTTTTTTTTTTTGGGGGGTGAGTGTGATTTTTACTGAAAAGTGAAGGGAAGCAGGGAATGCATAACTCTACCCCCTCATTACACACTGCTATTTAGTAGCAGTTCAGCACAGCTCAAATTTTCAGTGCTGTGTGATGTCCTTCACGATGTGCTCCATCACATTATGAGCACAACATAAAGGAGGCACCAGCGAGGCTGTAGATGGTGAGGGGGGGCACCAAAATGCACCGTTGCCTGTGTAGACAAAAATCCTTGCACCGGCCCTGGCCTTAGTATGTGTGTGTGTGTATGAATGTGAGTTAGGGAGCTTAGATTGTAAGCTCCTTGAGGGCAGGGACTTACGTGAATGTACAATATATATGTAAAGAGCTGCATAAGTTGATGGTGCTATAAAAATATCTGTAATAAACAAATAAAATATATGCACAACATTTCAATGTTGTACTTGATTAGCTTAAAAACTGGCTCAAACTGTCCTCCAATGTTCTGTTGTGGGGTGAAATTGAACAAAGACTCGTACCCAGAAAAAATCTATGCATATATCTGGCAATTTCTCCCGATGAAAAAAACTTTCTTCTGCATGCAGGCAAAAAACCCAGTTTTGCATTATCTCTTGATAGAAAAAGCATTACAGTCAGGGCAGTATTCAAAGGCAACAGGAAAGTCGGTATGGTAAATGGAGTATTTGACATGTTTTATTATTAAAATAGAAGTTATTTATTATTAAAAGAGAAGTATGGTTTTAAGGAGAAAAACATATATATTCATCTTGGTGGATGCAGTATCAATCTGATGATGTATCTGTCTCTCTCTGCTTCTAAGACTGAGAACTGACTGATCAAAGACCATTGATCTCTCAATTCTTAGCCTTCACTGAGCAGAGACTGTAAGTCACCGGCTCTCTGCATTGCCCCTCCAGTGCTCACTGGAGCGCAGGGCTGTGGAGAGGCTGAGCCAGCTGCCAGTCCAGGCATCTGGATGGATCCTGACCATATGGTCAGGATCTTTTTTGGAGCCTGGACCAGCTCTGTGAAGTCAGCCGACAGAAGGCTTTAGCCTCCTGTCTGCTGAAAAAAGGGCCACAGGAGTGCAAAACAAACTGCACTCCTGTGATCCGTAGAAGAAGTATAGCCCAAAAAGCTTTGGCTACATTTCTCCTTTAAGTGCTTCTGACTGTTAACTGTGTTTTATGTATAACTATTTGGACTACTTTTTGTCAGGTTCAGCATCCTTTTTACTTAACTTGCTTAATTTTACTAGTAAAGGTGGCCATATTCGACCACATATGTCTCCAGATTGATTATTATCTGTGATGACTGGTTAAGAATTGGGTACATGTACAACAAAGTTCTCTTGTTTATTTTGTGTTATTTATCAATGTTTTAAGTCATTTTATTGCTTGAAATGTTCCCGCTCCTTATCAAATGATATGATACAAAACACTTTTTCCAAATAAATATTTCCTTATCTTCAAAAAACAGCAGTACAGTAAATACACCTACAGCTCATTTTGTCCCAGGATGAGTAAACTGCATTTGTTTATTAGAGTGAGTTTAAAAAAAAGTCTTCGGAGTAAACTCCTAAACATTTGTGCTGAGGACAAATAAACACAGGAAAATGCATTTTAATGACTTGGAATCCTTGCAGTAAGGCGCCAAGACAGTTCGGAGAATCTCAGCAGTAGCTTCAATGACTTTAATGTTCTGGCATAGCTCTGGTTGCCTTTAGTTCATTCTGCTCTCTGTTGCTTCTGGTATTTCTAGTTTTATCTGCACAGTCAAAACATCGCACCTTCCAATTCCACCAGGATTTGCTTTGCAAATACCTGGAATACAAATGTATGTAAATACAATGCTAGGACTATTATTCACTCTGGAGGGCATATTATTGATTTTGTGAAACAAAAATGATTCAGATATGTCACTTGAGCACAAAAAAATCAAAAAGCTATAAATATGTATACTGTGCTGAGAATTATCTTAGATTTAAAGACAGCTGTACCTGTAATAAAACTAGTGCTAACCAATTCTCCCTGGCCCTGCTGAACTACACTAAACCTCCCTCCGCTCTCTCAGAAGCACAGCCACAGCCCAGCTCCAATACTTACAGAAATATGACACTGTAAACATATGGCGTATGGCCCTATACATGTCTATGAGGCTTATTGGTCAGGCACTGTCATTGCTGTAGGGATTTTAGGGCTAGGGAGGATGAGCTAGTATTATGTTTTTTAAAGCTACAGATGCCGAATTATGATATCTGGGCAGGGCCAGATTAACATAGGGGCTATTGGAGCTGCAGCTCCAGGCCCCTTCCTTAAGATAGGCACAGCCCAATGGTGTGAGTGAGTCACTAATACTGCCCAGCCCTGCTCTGTATACAGTGTACACATGATTGATATGTAAATTGCGGCAGCATATTTCATTTGTTTTAACAAAAAAATGCTTGTATTTTCATTTTATTTATTTCCATAAAAAAGCCCACCAAAATCTTCAGCACCAGGCCCATGATGCTCTTAATCTGGCCCTGTATCTGGGTACCATCAGCTCGAGCCTCTTGATCTGACTGCTAAATAGAGTTGTCTTTAACAGTCTGAGTATACATACTGAGAGTCATAAAAAAAAGATCCAGAGTTTTGGTACTTCATATTGCAAAAGTAACCAAAGAATTACATAAACAAACATATTGGGTCAGTGTACAGCCATATGGACCATCCCTATATTTCACTGTCTAAAGTTAGTCAGCACTGGTAGTCAAATTCACCAAGTATACAGTACACTTGGCTAAACTCAACTTACAAATACACTATATTGCCGCTTGCCTTTACATGCACATGAACTTTAATGGTATCCCAGTCTTAGTCCATAGGGTTCAGTATTGAGTTGGCCCACCATTTGCAGCTCTAACAGCTTCAACTATTCTGGGAAGGCTGTCCACAAGGTTTAGGAGTGTGTCTATGGGAAACATTCCCATAGACACAGAAGAGTTGAAGCTGTTATAACTGCAAAGGGTGGGCCAAATCAATATTGAACCCTATGGACTAAGAATGGCATGCCATTAAAGTTCATGTGCAATTTGTGTATCTACTCTAAACAACTATAGGGGTTTTAGGGAAGGTGGTATTGGCTTTAGAACAAGTCATCATTAACTTGTCTGCCTATCAAGAATCACTCCCATTCCAGGGCACATTACCTAGTAATTGGGACACTGATGTCACCAGTCTTCATTTAAAATGAGAGAAGATTCTGTTGATGTCTTTCAGAGCTACAATACAATACAGAACTACCACGGCCAAATATCTGTGTTTAGATTGCATTCACCAGAACCAGAATGAAATGGCATTTCCCTATTATAGCAGACAGCTGTTACTTTTAATAAGCAAACCTCTTAAGTTCACACTAGTCTGATTCTCGGACCGACATTATAAGCACAAGTCGCATTACGTCACAAAAACAATGATTCCCTATGAGAGCCGTCTTAACTGGTCTGACTTGTGTTTTTCAAAGTCGGACCGAATTTGAAAAAGGTTCCTGTACTACTTTTGTCTGACTTTGATCCTACTTTAGCCCATTGAAAGGCATTGAAGTCTGATCAAAGTCGGATCAGTGAAGACACTGATCCGACTTTGATCAGACTTTGGCATGCGACTTATGCTCTGGGGATCTTGAAGGGGAACTCCACGCCAACTTTTTTTAAAAACATGGCATGGGGTCCCCCTCCAGGAGCACACCAGGCCCTTTGGTCTGGTACAGATTTTAAGGGCAATCCCCACGCCGAAAAAACGGTGTGGGGTGTCCCCCAGAATCCATACCAGACCCTTATCCGAGCACGCAGCCCGGCATCAACATGGGGACAAGGTGCTTTAGGGTGGGGGCGCAGAGCCCCCTCTGCCTCAAAGCATCCATACTCCCCATGTTGAGGACACTCGGCCTGGTATGGTCCAGGGGGGCCGCTCGCTCGTCCCCACCCCCTTTCCTGGCCTGCCAGGCTGCATGCTCAGATAAGGGTTTGGTATGGATTTTGGGGGGGACTGCACGCCGGTTTTTCGGCGTGGGGTTCCCCTTAAAATCCATACCAAACCCTTATCTGAGCACGCAGCCTGGCAGGCCAGGAAAGGGGGTGGGGACGAGCGAGCGGCCCCCCTGGACCTTAAAATCCCCTTAAAATGGCACCTTTGCCATTTCTCCATCCTTTGTAACCAGATTACCTTTATCATTCTTTATGGGGCCAATTTGATCTGGCCTCCCTCTCTTACTGTTTATATACTTAAAGGATTTTTTGGGATTATTTTTACTCTCCTCAGCTATGTGTCTTTCATGTTCTACCTTAGCTGCTCTAATTGCACCTTGGCATTCCTTATTGCGTGTTTTATAAATATGAAAATCTGACAGAGACCCCTCAGCCTTGTATTTTTTGAAGGCCTTCTCCTTTGCTTTTATGTGAGACTTTACATCGGAGTTAAGCCATCCTGGTCTTTGATTAGCTCTTTTAAATTGATTTCCCTTTGGGATACGCTGGCTAATACCTTTGTTTAGTATGTTCTTGAAGCACTCCCATGTTTCCTCTGCGTTCATTGTTCCTAAAATTTTATCCCAGCTGACATCTTCCAGCAAGGAGCGTAGTTTATGGAAGTTTCCTTATGTTTCCTGTTTCTGTAATTTATACTGAAACAAATTGACCTGTGATCTCTATTTCCTAGATTTCCCCTTACTTCCACGTCTGTGATCAGGTCTGTGTTGTTAGTAATCAGAAGATCTAATAATGCCTTTTCTCTTGTTGGTGCATTTACCATCTGACCCATGAAATTGTCCTGCAGGACGTTTAGGAAATGGCCAGCCTTAGCTGAATGTGCAGTACCTTCCTTCCAGTCAATATCTGGATAATTAAAATCCCCCATTATAATGACACTTCCTATCCTAGCCGCTATTCCAAACTGTGATAGGAGGTCCGCCTCCCCCTCTTCCCTCTGATTAGGGGGCCTATAGCATATTCCCAGTATTACTTTGGCCCTGGTATCTTCCCTATGTAGCTCTACCCATAAGGCTTCAACTTCCTCCCCAGAACCACTAGTAATGTCATCTCTAACATTTATTTGTACGTCTTTTTTTATATACAGGCATACCCTTCCCCCTTTTTTGCCCTCCCTATCTCTGCAATATAGGGAATACCCCAGAATGGTAGCCAGCCAATCATGTGAGCTGTTGAACCAAGTCTCCGAAATTCCCACAAAATCGAATTCCTCCTCGTACATTAGCAACTCTAGTTCTCCCATCTTGTCTGCCAGACTCCTGGTATTAGTGAACAAGCCACGTAGCTTTGTCTGGACACCTACTGTTTCCTTGCTGGGTAGTCCTCATTTGCATATAGGACTTGTTACACTACTTGCCTTGGATTTAAATTCTATATTCGAACTGTCACTCCTTCCCCCAATACTGCCCCCTGAACTCTATTCCTTACTGGCTATTACTAAGTCTGGAGCCTCCTCCCTCGTTAACTATTTTAAAAGCCACTCTATCTTTTCGGCCATCCTTATTCCCTGCTGGTCTGCACCTTCCCCGTTTAGGTGGAGCCCATCCTTTCTATAGAGCTCATAACCGATTGAAAAATTTGCCCAGTTCTTTGTCACTTTGTGACAGATTGCCCTCTCTGTGTTTCTAAGAATTGAGTCCCCTTCCACTGGCTTCATCCCCAACCTCGCTGGAGGAGTTAATCCCCTGGCAGCTTGTGGGGGTAATCTAATAGCCCCTTGAGGCGTGGTTTGCCTTGGAAGAAGATGGCCGTTTAGACCTCAAGCTCCGCCAGACAGCAGCAATGATCCGGCATCATCCAGGGCTCCATACAGCACATCGAGCTCTCAAAATGGGGACATCATCCCATGGGACCTAAGCAACTAGATCCCAACAGGACACCAACAGTGGATATATTAGCCAGAATATCCTGGAGATCTTCCAGATCCAAACGAGGAATATGGTGGCGTCACTACAGGCCCTGACCTCCACACCAGGCCTCAACACAGCCAGCTCGCCACCCTCTCACGTGCCATCCTCCTTCCCAGAGGGACACCAGCAGTCACACCAGCAACCAAGCCTCGGTGACCTTCGAAACGTAGTGGCAGACATCAAGAAGACACTGTCGGCTGCTATATCTGACCTCCGCCATGATATCTAAGCGCTGGAAGGCATGGTGCATGATGTGGAATGCACAGCTGCCCATCACCATACCGCCATCCACAAAATTCGCCACACAGTAGACACGCACACCCTGCAGCTGCAGGACCTAAATCGACACATTGAAGATTTGGACAACCGAGGAAGACGACACAATCTGCGGGTGAGAGGCCTCCCCGAATCAGTAAAACCTGAACAAATTCTCCACGGTAACACGCCTATTCAATAACCTTCTAGATAGGCCACAAACCACCCCTATAGACATGGAACATATACACAGAGCCCTCAGGCCGCGAGGCAGGGATACAGATCCAATGAGAGATATAGTTTGCTGCCTGACGGACTTCAAGCTTAAAGAAGAGATCCTCTTCAAAGCCTGCAACAGGACACAGCTCTCACATGGAGGCACACATCTACCAAGATCTCTCGGCCATCACCCTAAAACACTGGAGAAATCTTCGCCCCCTCCTGGAACTCTTGCGATCCAAAGGAATCCACTATCGGTGGAAGTTCCCCTTTTGCCTCACAGCCACCCACCAGGGACGAACAGCTCTTCTGAGGGTCCCGGAGGAACTAGACTCCTTCTGTGGAATTCTGGACATATCACACATCGATGTCCTGAACTGGTATGCAGACTTCTACACACCAAGCTTGAAGAACCCCACTCCCAGGGAAGAACCAATGGACGCGCAGGAACCGCACCACCACAGACACCACTCATCATCGGAAGCAATACCTATCCCTGCCCTAATGGCCCAGCAGCAACATCCAAGCCCTATGAAAGCTTCACACTTTGTAAGACAACTGAAATGGCTCTAGCCGCCTACTGATACACACTGCAGCTAAGTACCTATTCTCTCCGCTTGCTGTCATTCTCTATACCCTGATGCAACTCTCAAGAGACCTGTTGCCTTAATACCGAGTACTCCCTATGACTCTCCTCTGCACTTTTAAGTGACTATACACACTTGACAGAGCCCCCTATGCCACATATGACTCCTGTCAAGGAGCCTTCTTTCCAAAGTTTGTGTGTAGTAATTACCACAAACTGACCCAGACCCATGATATACCCTAACCACTGTGAACAGCTTCCCAGAATGAGTACATAGAACAGCTTACCCAGACTCTCATGCCCATCCCCACTCACAAGAATAAAGACTGCTCTTCTTGGAACTATATACCTCTCTCCTCAACACCATACACACATACTCTTTTAAAGGTGTGCCCTCACACCTGGAAGTGTATGCCTTCACCCTTGGAAATACATACTTATTTTCTGGAAATCCCAAGGACATACCACAAATGCCTAACCATACCCACCCTCTGCAAAACTTACATCCCACTGGCATCTTAAGAACCCAAACTTGCCCAGGGACAAGACATTATGGGGAGCTCTATACATGATACCATACCAGTGGCACAAACTCCCAACTCTGAACCTCACAAGTCCTGCTATATCTACTCCTGTGGCACTACACCAACTCATCAGACTTTTCTTCTATCACCTAGGAATGTAAGGACCTATGATATGAACTGACCGGCAGGTAATAGATAATATCCAAGCACAATCTTAATCCTATTAGTTGTTGTAAGCCATCTAGTAACTACCATGGTATCAAAGGAACAGTATGATTATAATAGCCTAATTGTATGTGATTCACAACTTGAAACCATATACTTATACAATCTTGTGGATTGTCAGAACTACTATTATTAGTAAGAAATGCACCCCAAACCTCAATATCCATAGACAAGGTGTTAACTTGTGCCTCTAGTCTCCTGGGCACTGTAATTTGAAAACACAAATATCCTAGGTATACACTGTCAGCCTAATAGGACCTAAGCACATATACCTCCCAAGTATGGATTTGCAGACTACTGTGCAAGACAGACACAGGGCCTTCTGGTGTGTTAATAGCCTAACATTTTCTACAAACACACACCTCACTTCGCAGATAGATGTAGATGTAGGCAGCCTAATGTGACTTGCAAATGTGTAATACTCAGGTATACATTAGCATACTGTTAAAATCTGCAATCTTATACACTCTAGACAAATGTTAAATGCTTACCACAGTCTGCAACCATGTACTTTACGGTTCACATGGGCAACCCCAAGTGATCAGTAAACACCTACCTTACAGATACCTTCACACACACTCTTCTTGAGCACATATTAGCAGCCCAATGTGGCCTAAAAACTCATATTTCATGGTACATACCAAATACATTTAACACATACTGCCAGCTCAAGATGAGTAACCTGCTTGCTGATTTAACCAGCTGCTTGGAAACCACATATAAGACGATACACAAACAATCATCTCAAATTATTCCTACTACAATCCTTGGGCGCCACCTACTGACCTCTCTAGTAATTGCATACCTTCCAGAGCTAGACATAGCAAATGTCCCCTGATACAATGAGAGCACTAGCTAGAGCCTAAGACAAAAGAGCCCAGAGCCAATATTGCTCTCAACCAATAGAGGCAAGGTCATTTGCCAGCTAACGCACAGCTGGGGGAGATTAATCCGATAGGCTCTATACTACCACCTTCAAACCAAAGGAGTTAAAAGCATTACTTGCTCTATATGGGCACCATCTAGTGAGCTACTAATTAAATCTCCCTAAAAACTCTTAGGAAAATCACGATAACAGAAACTACACATTCAGATCTTTCATGAGCTACCACATCACCACAGAAGCTGTACTTCAAGGCTACACCAAAATACACACCACAAACAACTTATTGTCAAACAACTGACGAGAGTAAGAAAGTACCACAGTGAAGCCCCCGGGCCAGTACTCAGTGGTAGAACCACAGCCTACACCACCCCACGCAATCTAGCATACCCCAATCTCTGGTGATCTGGGGTCTAAATACACACCATCCACTCTTGAAAGCAAAGGCACTCTGGAAAGGCACCATACACTACCCATGTGTTCCATCAGAGCATCAGACAATATTTTAATAGGTGAGAACTTGGCGATATGATATTACAACGGTTTGGACACTTTGCTTATCTAAAACTATGTCGATAGAATTTATAGTTGTTAAGCTCACAAGTTCATGTGGTTTTCATTCATCACGTTTATATGTGATACTAGTTATAAGTTGCATAATGTGCAGTGAATTTACAGTCATAGCATAGTTACTACGCACCATCCAACTTAGTGCAGAACAATTTCTCCATGCCTAGCACAAACCCCATCCCACACAGATTCCAGGGAAAAGGCTGATGTGCCACAACTGCAATTCCCTATCCAACTATCAGGCCCACAACCTCCTAAGTGTCATCACTACACTGAGACTCCTTCCATGGACCTTCTAGCATTACCATCCCCAGGAGCGCTTACATACGCCAACTAGCACAAGCCTCTCTGCCTTCATTCGAATGATCCCCCAGTGGCGATTAGTCTGACGTAACAATTTGACAACTCCTTCTTTCTGATATAACTACCTCCCAACTACCTCCGACACAGTGGTATATCATCCCAATGCGAGCTTCAATACTATAGCACCACTGACTTTCTCCGGCACTACTTTATTCATGGTACCCCCTTCACTGGACAGGAGAGCAGAATCTCACCTGTCGCCGGACATCCAACTTCACTAATCCCTCACCTACAACAGTCACCTACCCTTTCTCACCTCACACCCCCAAACCTCCACCCTGCACTCCACGGCATCCTTCCCACCCCATCCTGGGAATTCCCTCTTTGCCTTAATTTCTACCTCCTCTCCCGCTCCGATCTCCACAATACACTTATCAAAAATATCCAGCACCCAGTCTTTCCAACACTCAATGTAACGGACAGTAACAGTTCTAACATGTCACCAACTCCTCCCACCAACAATAAAACTCTTGTCAAAATAATTTTGCTTAATGCTCGCGGACTCAATATCCCCAAAAAGCATGCCCAGCTCCTTCTCATCATGCACAGAAACAGTAGAGATATATAATATTTCTGCAATAAACGCATTTCCGCATAAATTCCATACCCCGACTAACAAATCATTACTATCCCACGATATTCCATGCAACCAACGAAACAACTATATCGAAAGGGGTCTCCATTCTACTGGCCAAACATTGCCCTTTCTAACTCTCTGACACACTATCCGACGATGAAGGTCGACGCCTTTTTTTTTAAAGGAACCTTTCACAGGAACCAGATTACTCTGGCAAATATATATGCCCCAAACATCCTTGGAGGAGACTTCAATGTCTCCTTGAACCCTCTTCAAGACACCTCCAACGGGACATCCACATTCCCTTATAAAGCCCTGTGATCCTTTAAGTCACAATTACAACACCTACTGCTCCATGACTCCTGGCACACACTCAACCCCAATGGCAGGGACTTCACCTTCTTCTCTTATCCACATCAACGATACTCAGGAATTGATTATCTGTTTATCTCTCAGAAAGACCTACCCTTATTTCATCAAGCAACAATTGACCCAATATTCCTATCGGACCACCATCCGGTGTCTCTGTCCATATCATTCCCAGAAACACGCATGGACCCCTCCCTGCTTACAGACCCCTCCACTTCAGCCAAAAACACACTTTGACTCAAACAATACTTCTCAGAAAAAAAATCCATGGAAACTTCCCCAGTGATCACTTGGGAAGCGCACAAATGCGTTAAAAGAGGTGCTTTCAAATGGCTGCCTGCCAAACGTAAATAAGCAAGATAGTCAGAAATGTCTCTCGGAGTTGACCTCCCGAATTCAGGAATTGGAAAATGTGCACAAATAGACGCAAGCGATAGATGTTTTCCAAACCCTCTTACTGGCCAGATCAGAACTCCTTGAAGAAGTAGGCAAAAAAAATAGACGCAAATACATCTTATCCCAGAAAATCTTTTACAAATATGGCAATAAATCAGGGAAACTTTTAGCTAGGACCCTACAAGCCAAGCAGGCAGCTTTGACTATCCACTCCCTAACGGACCCTGTAGGTCACAAAATCAACTCCATCCCTGACAAACAATTTGTCGATTATTACACACAATTATACAATTTGACCCCGCCAAACTTACCAAAAACGGACACACTAAGGAAGCAACTAATTAGTGACTTCTTACAAAGATCCAACCCTATATCTAACTCCACAGCACAAGATCTTGAACACCCTGTATCTGAGATGGTAGCCAAACTAGCGCTTAAACACATGAAACCAGGCAAGAGTCCAGGGCCAGACGGACTGACCACAGGTTATTATAAAACCTACACAGATCTTCTGCTTCCTTTTTTTTCTGACAGCCTTTAACACTTTCACATCCCAAACCCCACCCCCCCAAGACCTGTTGTCAGCGTACATCATGGTTATTCCAAAACCATGAAAGGACCCCTCTCTAGTCAACAACTATAGGCCTATATCACTATTAAATGTAGACCTAAAGTGGTATGCTAAAATACTAGCCAATCGTTTACTTCCCTTGCTTCCTCAGCTTGCCTCCCTCAACCAAGTAGGCTTCAAACCAGGCAGAGAAGCAAGGGACAACACAATTAAAGCGATTAACATTCCTCACTGGCTCACTTCTCATAACCTGGGCTTTTTCCTTTCCCTGGACACTGAGAAGGCATTTGATAGAGTGGCCTGGGACTACATGACGGGTCACTAAAGGCTATAGGCCTTCCTAACCGAATGCTAAACTTTACCTTCATGTTGTGCTCACACAGCAAGGGTACGAGTTAACGGCTAACTATCGAATGCCTTCCCAATCACAAACGGAACACTTCAGGGATACCCCCATCCCCTCTTATCTTCATCATCACTCTGGAACCACTTCTTCGTCGTCTTAGGGCAGAACCAGACATCAAAGGCACCTTTATAGCCAACCAAACCTATAAGTTGATGACATCATCCTTTTTCTATCTGACCCACATATAACAATCCCAAACCTACTTCAAGATTTCGCCACTTTCAAGTTACTCTCTACCGCCTCAAATGTAACACTATTGCATGAAACATGTCAGCAATGCCAGGCCATCTTCCCATTCTAGTGGCGCAAAGACTCCATCTCATACCTGGGAATTCAACTACCCTCCTCGCTCTCTGACTGTTAGTAAAAATGCCTCTTTGTGTTTCCGCGGTGGTGCGCGCGCTTGTGCGCGTTCGCGCGCCCGTGTGCGCACCCGCGTGCGCGCGCTCACATGTGCGCGCACGTGCCGGAAACGACTCCTGGCGGCTCTATTTAAGTCAGCAGAGCCTGCTGGCCGGTGCTGTCCACTCTACAGCGTTTGGCTCCTGTGACCCCGGCTTTACTCTGAGAGACTTCCTGCACCTGTGACCCCGGCTTCCTGTTTGACCCGTCTGCCTGCTGCCTGCTCCGACCTTCTGCCTGCCTCTGACTACGCCTCTGCCTGATCCTCTGAACCTTCTATTGCCTGCACGTTGCCGACCCTGCCTGTACCCGACTACCCGCTTGCCCGAACCACCTGTACCGCACTGCCAGCCCGTTACCGACCCGGCCTGCATCACCGACCATCCACCTGCACGAGCTTCAGTGGACCATCACCTGTCATCTGTGACCTAGTCCAGCCCTCGTGCCCCCCTGTGCTCCAGAGTTCCCTGTCTCCACTACCAGGGGCTATTGAACCAGGGCTGCAAGGGAGGTTGCCCCCAGACTCAACCATCAGGTACGTGACAGTAGCGGACAGCCACGTCTGAGTCTGCGCCGGGGCCCTCTATCATGGAAGAAGTGTGTACCCACCTTGCTGGCCTGTCTCAAGCAGTCAAGAGCCTTCAGGATGAGTATGTCCGTCTGGAAAGCCAAGTGCGGGATCTGGCGCCCACATCAGCTGATCCCGATCAGGCCTCGTCCCACACTTTAGTGGATCTTCCTATGGAGCCCAAGGTGCCTACGCCCGAGCGGTTTGCGGGGAACCGCTAGAGTTTTCGGGCATTTCGGACTTCTTGTGAACTCTACTTCTCCCTGCAACCCCGTACCTTTTCTCTGGAGTCAGTCAAGGTCGGTTTTGTGATCTTGCTCCTCCGAGATGGGCCCCAGGCATGGACTCACCGGTTGTTGGAGCAGAACGACCCGGAGACCTCAACACTGGAGCGCTTTTTCCAAGCGATGTCTCTTCTATATGAGGATCCCCACCTGGCTGCTTCTGCAGAGTCCGTGCTTCATACGCTCCAACAGGGCCACCGTACTGCTGAAGAGTACGTCTCCGAGTTCCGGCGTTGGAGCGCTGATACAGCCTGGAATGGTTCGGCCCTTTGTTACCAGTTTCGCCTGGGGCTCTCGGAGCCGCTCAAGGATGAGTTGGCCCGTGTCGGGGTTCCTCACACCCTGGACGCGTTAGTCAATTTGGTCATTCAGATAGACCGTCGCCTGCGGGAACGCAGGGTGGAAAGAGCTGCTGCATCCAGTCCTACTACAACCTCCTCCTCCTCTCCACATGGACACTTGAAACTACGGCAGTATGGGCGTCCTCGCTCTCCACTGTCACCTGAAGAGTGACTGAGACGCATGACTTTCAATCTGTGTTTATACTGCGGGGAATCAGGACATCGGATTCGGAATTGTCCGGCCAAGGGCCTTGCCCAGATCTCAGGAAACGTGCTGTCTCTGCCTGACACCAAGTCCCACCTCGTCCTCTCCTTGTCTCTCCAGTTGCCTAGCGGAAGGATACAGGTCCCAGCCATCCTGGATACAGGGGCCTGCAGCTGTTTTGTGGACCTCACGTTTGCCACCCAGCATCGCATTCCTCTCCGCACCAAGGACCACCCAATGGTCATCCGGTTAGCTGATGGGTCGGCTATCAGATCAGGCGCCGTGACCCAGGAGACGCTTCCCCTTTCTGCCAGCACTCTAGGGGGTCATACAGAGTTCCTACTATTGGACGTCATCACTTCCCCACTGTTCCCGGTTATCCTTGGCCTTCCCTGGTTCCGGGCCCACTGCCCTCTGATTGATTGGAACACCAGGGAGGTGAAATTCCAGTCTCCATATTGCCTCAGCCACTGCCTATCGCAGCCGGCACCAGAGCCCCCAGCACTCCTCAGTATGGACTCGGATCCTGATCTTGAAACCCGCTCAATGGTTCCTGAGGTCTACCATGACTATTTAGATGTATTTAGTAAGAAGGGGGCCGATACCTTACCTCCGCACAGGGCATTTGATTGCCCGATCGACCTGCTGCCAGGAGCTGAAGTCCCGTTCGGCCGGATCTTTTCCCTGTCAGAAGTGGAATTAGTGGCTCTCAAAGCCTATTTAGATGACAACCTGGGAAAGGGCTTCATCTGGCCCTCCACGTCACCCGCAGGAGCGGGAATATTCTTCGTGGAGAAGAAAGACCATTCACTCCGGCCTTGTATCGATTATCGGGACCTCAACAAGGTCACTATAAAAAAACGGTACCCGTTGCCCTTAGTTCCAGAGCTCTTTCAGAGGCTTGGCTCAG
This sequence comes from Glandirana rugosa, assembly GCA_018402905.1. Taxonomy (NCBI): domain Eukaryota; kingdom Metazoa; phylum Chordata; class Amphibia; order Anura; family Ranidae; genus Glandirana; species Glandirana rugosa. Next base: position 597,598 of record BLSH010345484.1, on the reverse strand, counting down.
CCAAGGTATTCACCAAACTGGATCTCCGCGGAGCCTACAATTTGATACGGATACGAGAGGGGGACGAGTGGAAAACGGCCTTTCGTACTCGCTTTGGCCATTTTGAGTACCTTGTTATGCCATTCGAGCTCTGCAACGCCCCAGCAACATTTCAGCATCTGATTAATTATGTTTTCAGAGACTTCCTGGACTTCTTTGTAGCCGTTTATCTTGACGATATCCTCGTCTTCTCCCCCTCCCTAGAGGAACACCGCCGGCACATTAAAAGTGTACTAGGCCGACTAAGGGAACACGGGCTATACGCTAAAGCGGAAAAGTGTGCCTTTGAATGTGCGGACATTTCTTTCCTAGGCTTCCACATCTCAACGAAGGCACCACCATGGACCCACAAAAAGTGGCCTCCATCATCGATTGGCCAGCGCCGGTGGACAAGAAAGGGGTGCAGCGCTTCGTAGGCTTTGCCAATTTTTATAGGAAATTTATCCGAGGATTTTCAGCAGTAATTGCTCCTATAACGCAGCTTACGAAGCAGAATGTCCGCTTTACATGGTCCAAGGAGGCACAGGCAGCCTTCCAGCATCTGAAAAAGCTGTTTACCTCTGCTCCCGTTCTCAAGCATCCCGATCCGGCACTACCCTACATCCTGGAGGTGGACTCTTCAGAGACCGCAGTCGGGGCGGTCTTGTCCCAGAGGCAGGGCCCAAAGGCTCTACTCCACCCCATCGCCTTTTTCTCTCGGAAGCTTACCTCGCCTGAGAGGAACTATGACGTTGGGGACAGAGAATTGCTGGCAATCAAGTCCGCCTTGGAAGAGTGGCGGTATCTGCTCGAAGGTGCGGCACACCCCATCTTGGTCTTTACCGACCACAAAAATTTAGAGTACCTGCGGACGGCTAAGAGGCTGAGACCCCGCCAGGCCCGATGGGCCTTGTTTTTCACCAGCTTCCAGCTGCACATAACTTATAGGCCGGGATCCAAGAATGTGAAGCCGGACACGCTGTCCCGAATGTTTCTTGACCCTGTGGAAACCCCTCCTCCTGATACCATCCTCCCAGCTCACAGCTTCTTACTGGTCCAGGAGGACCTCTTAACACAAATTAGACGGGCTCTGGCTGGTTCTTATTTACCTAGAGACTTAAATCTGGCTATCAAGGACGGGCTGTGGTGGTTGGGTACCCAGATCTTTGGACCTGAGGAGTTCCGTCTCGATACCTTAGGACTTTGTCACGACAGCAAGCTGGCGGGACATTTTGGAAGTCACAAGACCTTGGAGTTACTTGGGCGCACCTTCTGGTGGCCCCGTATGAACGAGGACTGTAAAAAATATGTAAGCGCATGCCCTGTCTGTGCCCGGAACAAGACCGAGAGAACCAAGGCCTGGGGGTTGCTGAACCCATTGCCTATTCCAGACTGTCCTTGGTCACACATCTCCATGGACTTTATTGTCGAGCTGCCTACATCTGCGGGATTCAACACCATTTTCGTAGTGGTAGACCGTCTGACTAAGATGGCACACTTCGTCCCCATGCAAGGTACTCCATCTGCCTTGGAGACGGCCAAGACTTTCATTAAAGAGATCGTGCGGCTGCACGGGATTCCTAACAACATCGTTTCGGATCGGGGAGTACAATTTACCTCCAGAGTGTGGAGGTCTCTGTGTACCATCTTAGGGATAGGTCTGGCTTTCTCTTCGGCTTATCACCCCCAGTCAAACGGCCAGACAGAGAGGACCAACCAGACCCTTGAGCAGTACCTCCGCTGCTACTCCTCGTACTCCCAGGACGACTGGGTCTCCTTGCTGCCGGTAGCCGAGTTCGCCTACAACAATACAATCCATTCTGCAACCAAGCAATCTCCGTTCTGGGCGAATCTCGGCTACCACCCCACATTCCTGCCTAATGTCCTAACTGAGAGTCCCGTGCCTGTTGTGCAGGAGGTCGCACAATTCCTAGAAAGAAACAACTGCCTTCTGCGGGAGACTCTCGCACAAACCCAGCAGCGGAATAAGAGAACTTTGACAGAGGGAGACGAGGAGAGTTGAGCCTGCAACCGGGCGATCGGGTCTGGTTGGCCACCAAAAATTTGAGGCTATCATGCCCGTCTAAGAAATTAGGCTCTAGATACATCGGGCCCTTGCCAGTCAAACGGAGGATCAACAACGTGGCTTACGAGCTGGACCTTCCTCCTTCACTTAAGGTACATCCAGTGTTCCATGTGAATCTGCTCAAACCAGTAGCTAAGGATCCCTTCCCGGGGCGGAAAGCAGGCCCACCGGAGCCAGTCCTGGTGGATGGAGAGGAGGAATTCGAGGTGGAGACCATCCTTGACTGCAGAAGGAGAGCTGGTGTTACGCAGTTCCTGGTGAAGTGGAGAGGTTATGGGCCCGAGGAAAGCTCTTGGGAGCCAGAGAGCAACCTGCACGCCCAAGAGCTCGTTAAGACTTTTTGGAGGAACAATCCGGCCAAGAGAGCCCGGTTGGGCATCGGGAGGCTGCCCCTTGGGGGGGGGGGGCAATGTTAGTAAAAATGCCTCTTTGTGTTTCCGCGGTGGTGCGCGTGCCTGTGCGCGTTCGTGCGCGCACCCGCGTGCTCACGTGCGCGCGCCGGAAACTACGCCTGGCGGCTCTATTTAAGTCAGCAGAGCCTGCTGGCCGGTGCTGTCCGCTCTACAGCATTTGGCTCCTGTGACCCCCCGGCTTTACTCTGAGAGACTTCCTGCACCTGTGACCCCGGCTTCCTGTTTGACCCGTCTGCCTGCTGCCTGCCCCGACCTTCTGCCTGCCTCTGACTACGCCTCTGCCTGATCCTCTGAACCTTCTATTGCCCGCACGTTGCCGACCCTGCCTGTACCCGACTACCCGCTTGCCCGAACCACCTGTACCGCACTGCCAGCCCGTTACCGACCCGGCCTGCATCACCGACCATCCACCTGCACAAGCTTCAGTGGACCATCACCTGTCATCTGTGACCTAGTCCAGCCCTCGTGCCCCCCTGTGCTCCAGAGTTCCCTGTCTCCACTACCAGGGGCTCTTGAACCAGGGCCGCAAGGGAGGTTGCCCCCGCATAAGTCAGACTCAACCATCAGGTACGTGACACTGACCTATATACTAAAAACGTTCTCCCATTGCTATGAACTATACACCACAACCTAAAGTCCTGGTCCACAGGCCTACTCTCATGGTTCTGCAGAGCCCCAGTCATTAAAATGAACATACTCCCCAGATTCCCATACCTGCTCCAAACCATTCCGATCAAGATCCCAAATGCCCTTTTCCAAATGTACAGGAGAGTATGTACAAACTTTATATGGGGCACTGCACGACCAAGACTTAGCTATGCAAGAATGACAATCCCAAACCTCAAAGGAGGCTTAGGCCTCCCAGATATCCAGAAATATTATCAAGCTTGCCAACTAGCCAGGATAATTGACTGGAGCAGTTAAGTATAAACCTGTTTATTATTTTAATTCAAAAATCTAGTCTAGACTTTACAACTGCTTTAAGAATGTTGCATAATGCGTTAGATGTTACACAGACTAAGGCCGGCCATACACGCTGGTTCAGCAGGAACCATTAATGGGCAGGCTGGATGTACCAAGTTGATCAATCGCTCAACTTGGGTACAACCAGCCTGCTGGATTCTCTTACAATTATTGCTAGCGACTGCTACAGCCGATAGCAATAATCACTGTCTTCTCCAGGCAAGCATGACATCTGCTGCCCGCTTCCCCTCCGGGGGAAGACAACTGCTGATCCCTCTGTCAGCACTGTCTCTGTTGGTGGGGGAATTGTGTGAATTTCATGGCCTGCCTAATGTAAATGTTATCCCCATGAGGACTGCTGTAATTTAAGCAGTGGAACCTCCATTTATCTGCTTCCTACCCCCTCCCTTCCCCACTTACGGGTGACAGCACCGCGGCACCGTCCCTCGGAAGTTCAGCCCCCCCTCCTCCTTCCTACACCACCAGGCCAGTTAGAAAGGATGATAGGCTTCACTGCCAGTTTCCCTTACGCCAAATGGGGCAGCAGCACCTGACAGCCGATCTGAAAATCGGCTGGGGTGCTAACATCACGGGCTCCCTGGACAGGTAAGTGTCCATGCACTAAAAGTCAGCAGCTACAGTATTTGTAGCTGCCGACTTTTATTTTTTTTCCCCCAGGTGTTTTAATGCTGCTTACCACTGTGTAAAGAACAAAAAAAAAAATACATATATATATATATATATATATATATATATATATATACACACACAATCTCACAACATTGAGTACACCCCTTGCATTTTTGTAAATATTTTATTCTATCTTTGTTCTATCTTTTCACACTGCAGCCCAGACTTCGAAGGGAGGGGATCATGCTCTGTAACAGTACATGTTGACATTCATGGTTCCCTCAATGAACTGTAGCTCCTCAGTGCAGTCTCATGCAGTCCCAAACCATGACACTCCCACCACCATGCTTGACTGTAGGCAAGACCCACTTGTCTTTGTATTCCTCACCTGGTTGCCGCCACACACGCTGACCCTGCACCCCTTCAAACTCTGCAGCAATGCTGGCAGTACTCATACATCTATTTCCCAAAGACAACCTCTGGATATGAGGCTGAGTACGTGCACTCAACTTCTTTGGTCGACCATGGTGAGGCCTGTTCTGAGTGGAACCTGTCCTGTTAAATTACTGTATGGTCTTGGCCACCGTGCTGCAGCTCAGTTTCAGGGTCTTGGCAATCTTCTTATAGTCTAGACCATACATTGTAGCAAAGTGTCATTTATTCAGTGTTGTCACATGAAAAGATATAATAAAATATTTACAAAAATGTGAGGGGTATACTCATCTTTTGTGAGATGTTTTATATACAATAGTTCTCATGAGTTGACATACCCTGACAGAATTTATGATTTCTAGGCAATTTTTCAGAGAATATGAATGATGACACAAAAACTTTTCTTTCACTCATGGTTAGTGTTTGGCTGAAGCCATTTATTTCTCAATCAACTGTGTTTACTCTTTTTAAATCAGAATGACAACAGAAACTACCCAAATGACCCTGATCAAAAGTTTACATACCTCAGTTTTAATATTGTGTATTGCCCCCTTTAACATCAATGACAGCTTGAAGACTTTTTGTGGTATTTGTGGATGAGGCTCTTTATCTTCTCAGATGGTAAAGCTGCTCATTCCTCTTGGCAAAAAGCCTCCAGTTCCTGGAAATTCTTGGGCTATCTTGCGTGAACTGCACGTTTGAGAACTCCCCAGAGTGGCTCAATGATATTGAGGTCAGGAGATTGAGATGGCCACTCCAGAACCTTCACTTTATTCTGCTGTAGCCAATGACAGGTCGACTTGGCCTGGCTGCTGAATGCAAATGTTCCTCCAGTATTTTTTGATAACATACTACATTCATCTTGCCATCAATTTTGACAAATTTCCTGTGCCTTTGTAGCTCACACATCCCAAAAACATCAGCGATCCACCTCCATGTTTCACAGGCCTTGTTGACTCTTCTCCAAATGTAACATGTATGGTTGTAGCCAAAAAGCTCAATTGTGGTCTCATCACTCCAAATGACTTTGTGCCAGAAGGTTTAAGGTTTGTCTCTGTGCTATTTGGCGTATTGTAAGCGGGATACTTTGTGGTATTTGCATAGTAATGGCTTTCTTCTGGTGACTCGACCATGCAGCCCATCTTTCTTCAAGTGCCTCTTTATTGTGCATCTTGAAACAGCCATGCCACATGTTTTTAGAGAGTCCTGTATTTCACCTGAATTTATTTATGGGTTTTTCTTTGCATCCCGAACAATTTTCCTGGCAGTTCTGGCTGAAAGTTTAGTTGGTCTACCTGACCGTGGTTTGGTTTTAACCTCATTTTCCACTTCTTGGTTAGAGTTTGAACATTGCTGATTGGCATTCTCAATTCCTTGGATATCTTTTTATATCCCTTTCCTGTGTTTTACAGTTCAACTACCTTTTCCCGCAGATCCTTTGACAATGCTTTTGCTTTCCCCATGACTCAGAATCAAGAAACGTCAGTGCAGCACTGGATGAAAGATGCAAGGGTCTGTCAGGAGTCCAGAAACTCATTGATCTTTTATACACACACATACACACACTAATTACAAGCAAACAGATCATAGGTGAGGGTGGTTACCTTTAACAGCCATTCAAACCCCTTTGTGTCAACTTGTGTGCATGTTATCAGGCCAAAATCACCAAGGTATGTAAACTTTTGATCAGGGTCATTTGTGTAGTTTCTGTTGTCATTATGATTTAAAAAGAGTAAATAGTTGATTGATAATAAATGGCTTCAGCCAAACACTAACCATGAGTGAAAGAAATGTTTCTGTGTTATTCATATTCTCTGAAAAAAAATACTGACCAAGAAATCATAAATTCTGCCAGGGTATGTAACCTCATGAGCACAACTGTATATATATATATATATATATATATATATATATATACATATCATTTTGCATTTCAACTTCTCATTAGCAGAATAAATATCTATCTATCCTCTTTATTATTCAAATAATGACCTATTAATCCCTTCTTGACTATTGCAGCTGAAACTATTAAAACATCCAGAGTTACCTAATTCTTTATTGAGCTCTCGGCAGATAACTTTAGAAGTCCTGATAACAATAAAAGTTTATTGTGTGTTACAGCTAAGTCTAATAAACCCAAACTGCAGTATAGATTTGAGCAGAAACCACCCAGCTGTTCAATAAACCTTTTGCAATGAAAGAGCCTACAGTACAGTATGATTAATAACAGCTACAAAGTACATTTTCCTGTTCATCGTTATTCACCAGAGGCTGTATCAAGATGATCCCAGATTATAAATTTGCACCTTTTAAAGCATACCAACAAATCTCTGTAAAGTAGCTTCATATCTTAGAATCTCCTCTGGTCATTAGAAATGGGTTACTGGCTTTCACAATTCAATGTAAAGGAGAGATTGTGAGGCTCCAAGAGGGTTTAGCCTGGCCAGAGTACACACACCAATACTTTCCATTGTGACAGGCCACTGTACCGTAATCCAACGTTTAAGGTCAGCTTTTCTATTACATTAAATCCGTGTGCCAAATCCTTCCGGAAAATGGAGCTCTGGAGTTAATGGGATCGCTTGTTGTCTGGCAGGTATTTTACCAATTACATTTTAAGTGCACAGAGACTAATTGCTGTTTGCTTAAGTCTCCATTTCCTTTTAGAGGACAGTACTGATGGGCATTGACCCAAGCTGTTAACAGTTTAGTAAAACCCCTCCATTTTTAATGAACATCAGTTAATGCCCATGAAAAAAAAAGACTACTCACTGACTTTTCTACAAGTAAAATATTAGTAGAATTGATACAACATGCACTGTAGTATGCCACATATTATGTACTTATATGTCACCCTGCACTGCAATACCATTGCCCTGCAAAACATTTGGGCTAGTATTCAAAAGACATATCTCTTCATTTAGTAGGTTCACTTTTTCCATCTTATAATGCAAAAATAACATGATAAATTGAATGGTTGTTTGTGGGAGAATAAAGAAAACAAAGTCATTTTTGATCACTGAAATATTTAACTGAAATTAGACAAACAAGTTAAACACAGTTGAACCAATTACCGCTCGGCTGTCAAATTACTATAGGCCTACTTTCATCATTCTGGGTGGACGTCGTACGATGTCCTCCCATGATGAGCCTCGTGCGAGGCCATATGGCAGTGCTGCAGGCACAATTTGTCACCGGCTGTGTCTACTGGACACAGCCAATGACTGATTAGCATACTGGCCTGCTTCCTGTACCATGTGATCGCTGTGACCAAACACAGCAGATCGCATGAGGATTGTAAACAACGAATGGCTATGATTTATGCCATTCATTGTTACAATTGTGTTGTTAGCTGTGACTGGTCACAGTGATCACATGGTACAGACAATACCAATCACAACTAATCTGTACCATGTTATTAGCTTTGGTCAATCATAACTAATCACAACAAAACAAACTGAATGAATCAATTTCATTCAGTAAAATAATTGTTTATAGTAATGAAATGCATTGCTATGAGCAATTATAATGTGTAAAAAAACAATACTGATCACTTCCCCAGAGTAGTACAATGTTACATTATATTGCTCTGGTCACAGTGGTAAAAAAAAAAATCATAAAAAAAGAAAACAAATGTCAAAAAAATAAAAAAATAAATAAATAACATTGAAAATATATATATATTTTTTTTCATACTGTCACCAATCAGTTTCCCTGATCACTACCACATCAGTTATATGATGATGCTGTACTGCACTGGTGACAGTATGTAAAAAAACTGTTTTTGTAAATTTCTTAATTTTCCACAAAATTTTGACAAAAAAATTACAAATTCAAAAAACTTGTCAATACCTTGTTCTGTCTACGTTCTAAAAAGGGGTCATTTTGGGGGTATTTCTGTACTGTCCTGGCATTTTTGGGCCTCAAGAAATGAGATGAGAGGCCATCAGTACATCAGGATTGATTGATTTTCAGATACACAGTATAACATAGCTTGTAGACTCTATAACTTTCCTACAGACTAAATAATATACACGGATTTGGGTTATTTTCACCAAAGAAATGTAGCAGAATACATTTTGGCCTAAATGTATGAAGAATAATTTCTTATTTGCAAGATGTAATGCCAGAAACAAAGAAAAACATATATTTTTTTTCTAAATTTCCGGTCTTTTTTTTTTGTTTATTTAGCAAAAAATAAAAAACCCAGTGGTTGTTAAAAGAAAGTTTTAATTGTGTGAACAAAATAATAATAATTTAGTTTGGGTGCAGTGTTGCATGATTGCGTGATTGTCATTCAAAGTGCAATAGCGCTGAAAGCTGAAAACTGGCCTGGGCAGGAAGTGGGTAAAATTGATCAGAATTTAAGTGGTTAATGACTCTTCTTTTTATTTAGGGAACTGCCTATGTAAAGAGGGATGTCCTGACATAGCCGGGGCCCAGAAAATTGCACTTATTTCGGGTTCTGGTGTCAAATGTACATAGTTGTTCTTCCAATAAGTGTAATTTGATAAGGTTACAGATGGCAGCGAGGAGGACAAGGAAGCATGACTTCAGGGAAACCTTCATAATGATGCTTAGCTGGCTTCTTTGCTTTGTTGTTGAGAATGATGACACTCCAATAATGACAGCTAAATATACAGATGAAGTACATATATGGAAGCTGTTTTATGTGTCAAAGGATTTGTATTTCTGTCCATACATTTCTGAAATGTGCAGATGGCGGACACCACTCACAGTTAGGTGATACAGCAGTATTATCTTTCTATCTCTCTGCTCTCTCCTTCTATGCTCACCTGATTGACTCCCAATATGACTGCTGCTGCATAAAGTATTGCAAGAGGGCAATACCAGGCCAAATTCCTGGATTAAAAATAGTGACATTAAAAAAGACACTTTATGTTTTATTAATTAACCCCTTTATGAGGCCTGGTTCACTCCTATGCGTTTTTCAGTACATTTAAAATTTTTCAGAAACGCACTACAGTCCATTTAACATGGTTTCCTATGGGTCACATACACATCTCTGCATTTTGCACTGATGTGTTTTTTTGGAAAGGGTCAGGGACTTTTTTTTCCTGCAGCAGGTTGCGTTTTTGGTTCCATAGATGGAACGGAAATGCAGCGAAAATGCAGTTTTAATATTTCAGACTAAAAACAGGGAAAACTGAGGAGTATAAATGGGCAGAGGGGTTTGATTCCAAAAGAGGGACAAATCCCTGCAAATGATGGACAGTTTGGAGCTACGCAACTGTCCAACAATGTTTTCATTTCAAGAGATCACCAAACACTTTTAAAGTAGAACTCCATGCAAACTGCAAAATACATTGCTGAAATGTTAATATGTATATCTGCTTCCCCTGTCAAAGCATGTGTAATTCTGTGCAACCCATTTATCTCATTATTGCTGGTGCCTATGCTTTGTAATGTGGCTTTGGGAGACTGAGTTCAGGCTCTAATGAGGAAGGTGAGAGGGTGTTTTTTTCTGGTTCATTAGCTTTTTAGATTGAAATAGTGTACAGACAACAGATCTTATCTTTGCTAACAGCAGATTACACGCACATATTTTTAGATGCTGTCTGTGTTTCCTGTACATACGTGGGAGCTAGATCTTCATTAAGGTACATCAGCAAGAAAAGAAATATATAAAAACAAAAAAAAAAATATATATATATATATATATATATATACACAGTATATATATATATATATATATATATATATATATATATGTGTGTGTGTATTATAAAAAAAAAAACAAAA
>BLSH010345484.1:564238-582580 GCA_018402905.1 Glandirana rugosa | reverse complement strand
AACCTAAAAACGCCGGCGTCAAAAAAACGCTTGTTAACGCCGGTACGGCGTTAGCGGGCGTTAGCAAGCGTTAGTGAGCGTTTTGCCGTCAAAAAACGCCAAAACGCTACAGCTACAGAACGCGATGGTCCCGCGTTCTAAAAACAGCTCACTAACGCCGACGGCCTCTACTGCTCACTAACGCCAGCGTTTTTAGAAGGCCATTGAATAACATGGAGAGCTGCAAAAAAACGCCTACAACGCCGGCGTGCAAAACGCCCGTGTGTATGAGGCCTATAAGTGAAATGATTAGCTGCAATGAAAGGTAAATACAATATGAAACATAGAGCAAACCCAAGTATATTGTAAAGTGCATTTGTACCTAATGAGAGGTGGGTATAATAAATACCCACAGCATGGGATTGTGGCTGCCATCACTATTAACAAAATTAATAAAAATTAAAAAAAATAAATTAAAAAAAAATTTTTTGGGACATGTCCCCTTTAAATAGGGCCCAGGGCCTCCGTGGGTCCCTGAGGCGGGAAGTTTTAGGCGGGTTTTGCACAGGTTTTGTGGGCGGGAAACACGTGAGTGGGACTTTATATAAGTTTCCCCCACTCACGTTTCCTCTCACAAGAGCTTTAGGTAGCGTGGCGAGCTCCCCAGCCCTCCCTCCCTGTCGCAGCACCTGTTATGTGGTTTGTCACCCTGTATACAGGAGGGACTTTTGTTCGAGTAGATTGTTATGGTATGCGCTCGAGTTCTATGACTGAGCGATGAATTTATAGATTTATTTATATATATATGGAATTTTATGATTTATATTTTAATTCTAGCTAAATTATTTCACAATTTGATGAATTTAATATTTGTTTAAAACCAATAAAGGTGCCGCGGCCATTATTGTTACCATATTAAGTGTGTTGTCTCTTATTTATAATTTAGTAGTTTATATGTGCAGACTACATTCCCATGCTTTGTTCCCATAACCACAATAAGATTTTGCTGCGATTTTCAGTGTGATTATGTAGTGTTACTTTGATGCAACTTGGCAATGTTCTTGCATATTTTATGGGGCCAAGTTGCACTGTAAAGTAGCAAAAAAGCAAAAACAAAATCGTACTGTGGTGAGTCTTATTGATGGCAACAAGCATCATTGAATATAATGTGATTTCCCTTGTCATACGATTCTGTGCGTCTCAAGTCGCATCAGAAGTTGCACTAGTGTGAACCAGCACTAAAAGGTAATAACACATCTACCATTGATGTGGTGGGTTATAAATGCTAATGTGTGGTGTAATAACGCAGGGCACAATTGCATATTGTACAACTCAAGATTATTATTATTATTATTATTATACAGGATTTACATAGCGCCGACAGTTTGTGCAGTGTTTTTTTACAATATTAGGGCAGACAGTACAATTACAATACACTTCAATACAGGAGGAATCAGAGGGCCCTGCTCCTTAGAGCTTACAATCTAGGTTATATTTCCTGTAGAGTAGATTGTGATGTGCTTGTTTTCAGTACAGCTCCTTATTAGTAATAGATGTGGTACTGGTGACCATACAATAGTAGAATTTCATTCGAAAATACTTGTTGTCTATTTATTAGCAGCATCACATTGACAATCGTTTTTAACTACAAGAAAGGAGCAGGATGGGCATTTTTTTTCTTGAACATGGATTTCTAGCAAAGTATGCAGTTTTTTATTTGGAAAATTTCATTCATTCCAAAATCAAATGTTAAAAGTAAACAAAATGTTGAAGTACTTTTACAAAACAAGCCTCTGTTGGCATTACTGAATGTACTGATAAGATTTAGGGTAGTTTTAGGCTGTGTTTAGGGTGGAACATATAACATTGGCCAGCTCCTGCCTCCACTGCCCCCGATCCCCTCTCCCTGTGACAGCGAGCAGGGGATTTTCTCCCTGCACCTGCTGTCAGAATGGAAAAACAGTAGCTCCGCCCAAAAGGCACTCATTCACAGAGTTGTGTAAACGAATGAAGTACGTCTATCATTGATCTCTGCGACCAACGGCTTGTATTTCTGAAAGAACTACGAGGACGTTAATGAGCATCCTCTTAGGTCATTAATTCTTCCTGCCATTTTGTCTGCCCGTATGAGGTTACGGCAAGCAGCTGTGTTGTGTGTCTGTAGGAACCTGGCATTGCACCCATGAACTGCTGATTGTGGGTGCCATGCCTTATAGGTTAAAAAAAATAAAAATAATTAAAATATTAAATATTAAAGATGTGCACGTATTATTTTTTTTGTAAAAGGCGAACTTAGCCTTTAAAGGCTTAGCACTCCAACAAACTTAGTGATACCACATGCAAAAGCCATGAACTTTTGAGCATCTTACATTTTTCTCTGCAAACTGTATACTAAACACAGCCAAGTTTAATCATGTTTTCAAGTAAGATGGCTCAAACACTTGCAAAGATCTGCCAGCGCATTGTGCCAGAGAAAATAAGTTTTCCACGGTTCCAGAAAGTAGGTTGTCACCTGAACAGATTTGGAACCTACAGATGGACAGTTCAAATTTTTCCTTAGGCTTGGATAATGAAAAATAACACACTTCACGCAGCTTAAAATATAAAATTGTAGAAGTAAAACACCTGGCAGTGTACAGATACACCAAGCAAGAGCCAGGAGACAAAGCTACAAGACAGAGCCAAATGTTGCAAAATACAATATGCCAATGTTTAGACATTCAGGCATATTTCATATTCATAAAGTATAGCAGTAAAAATACATCTCTGATGTATACAATATATATTTTTTATATATGCACACATAAATACAAAGAGTAAAATAAATAGTAATTTTGAGTGTTTATCTCAGGTCTGCTAGAAAATGAGGCCCATATACTGCATTTTGTAAACTATGTTGGATATCTCTTGTTTCACCCTATATTTATAAAATCATGGTAAGCGTCTTTTATCAGTGCTGGCACCTTCTGCAAGCATAGGTTCTGGCTGAAGGGTGCCAAGCCACTCGGGGACAGTGGCAGTGTTTTCCACTGTAAAGGCATACTTTTTTATATTAAAATAATAAACATATTATACTTACCTGCTCTGTGTAATGGTATTCCACAGTGTGGCCCATAGCAAGCCACTTGCCATGGGGGAGCATGCGCAGGCTTGCTCCTGAGCCAGGCTACAGTGGGGAAAATAATTATTTGATCCCCTAAAGATTTTGTAAGTTTGCCCACTTACAAAGAAATGAAAGGTCTATAATTTAGGTATATTTTATATGATAGAAAAAGAATATCAACCAAAAATACAGAATAAAACGCAAAACAAATGCTATAAATTATCCTGCAGTTCAGTTGGTAAAATAAGTATTTGATACCCAAGTAAAATATGCATTAGTACTTGGAGAAACCCTTGTTGGCAAGCACAGAGGTAAGAAGTTTCTTGTAGTTGGTTACCAGGTTTGCACACATCTCAGGAGGGATTTTGGCCCGCTCTTCTTTGCAAATATTCTCTAAATACTTAAGGTTTCTTGCTTGTCGCTTGGCAACTTGAAGTTTCAGCTCCCGCCATAAATGTTCTATAGGATTAGGGTCTGGAGACTGACTAGGCCACTCCATGACCTTAATGTGCTTCTTCTTGAGCCACTTCTTTGTTGCCTCGGTAGTATGTTTTGAGTCATTATCATGCTGGAAGACCCATCTTCAGTGTTCTAGCTGAGGGAAGAAGGTTCTCATCCATTTTACAGTGGATGGCCCGTCCATTGGCCCCTCAATGCAGCAAAGTCAGCCTATGCTTTTAGCAGAGAAACAGCTTACAAGTCCCATCATGCCTCTGCCCCCAGAGGCACAGGCATGCTGGGACTTGTAGTTCGGCAACACCTGGAGGGCCACCAGTTTGAGACCCCTGATTTAAATGTTCATTGGCATGACTTTTTGAGGAGGGGGACTCCTCTTGTTTGGAGGAAGAAAAAGACTGACTATGACCCTAAGAACATCATCCCTACAGTCAAGCACAGAGGTGGAAACATTATGTTTGGTGCTGTTTCTCTGCTAAAGGTACAGGCTGACTTTGCCACATTGAGGTGTCAATGGACAGGCCCATGTATTGTAAAATCTTGGATGAGAACTTTCTTCCCTCAGCCAGAACACTGAAGGTGGGTCATGGATGGGTCTTCCAGCATGACAGTGACCCAAAACATATTGCCCAGGCCACAAAGGAGTGGCTCAAGAAGAAGCACATTAAGGTCACGGAGTGGCCTAGTCAGTCTCCTGACCTTAATCCTACAGGAAATTTATGGAGGGAGCTGAAACTTCAAACAGCCAGGAAACCTTAAGGATTTAGAGACGGTCTGTAAAGAAGAGTGGACTGAAATCTCTCCTGAGATGTGTGCAAATCTGGTCACTAACTACAAGAAATGTCTTACCTCTGTGCCTGCCAACTGCAACTCAATTTATAACATTTGTATCATGTGTTTTTTCTGGATTTTTGCTTGATATTCTGTCTCTATCATTTAAAATACACCTATGATAAAAGTTATAGAACCCTCATTTCTATGTAAGTGGGCAAACTTAAAAAATCTGCAGGGGATCAAATAATTATTTTCCCTACTGTATGTGCATCCATAGACACTCACACAGCACAGCTCGGCCCTGCCCCCCACTCCCTCCACACAGGATTTGACTGACAGCAGCAGGAGCCTATGGCTCCCACTGCTGCCTCTGTGTCCTGTGAGGAGAGAGAAAGATGTGCTGATGCTCTTGAGGACAGTGGTGGACTGAGATAGGACCGGGGGGCTGGGGGAACCTTATGCCTTTACAACCACTTTAAGTTGTGCCCCTTCAGACCTTCAGTCAGTGAAGATTTACCGTGACAGACACACACATCACAGCCGATCATCACTGTCACACATGTAAACAAAGACCCAGGACAGAAAGTTTATACACTTCCTTCATCAATGCTCTAAGTGATGACATTATCCAATGCAGAACTTGGTAGAGGAAGAGCGTAGTGTAAGTGTTCCTCTGACCCTGCTGCTTGTTTACAAGTGACCGCAGATATCAGCTAAGCTGTCTGGTACTGCAATCACTGCAGGTCTGCAACTGACAGGAGGTCTGAATGCATTGATCGCTCATGGTGTTTGTTAAACACTTGTCAGGTGTCTGTGATATTGAGCCCTTATAGATCGCAACTTGGGGTTCCCAAGAGTTTAAGCCTCAGCCTGCTCCTTCACAAGGGCCCCTGATGATGGGAATGGACTTGCAGCAAGCTGGAACTGGGTTGCAGCCCCCCAGGTACACTTAGCTGAGGATGTGGAGACCACTATAGCATGCAGAGTACAATGACAGAGAGAGAGAGAGAGAAGAAAATCCAGGAAACAAGCTGAGGTCAGGGCAGGCAGCAGGCAAGCACAGACAGTAAACAAAGCCGGAGGTAGTACACTGAAGGCCAGACACAGAATACTTGTTAAAGTAAGAAAACAGGAGTTCAGAGAACTGTGAAGTTGCTCCGGCAATGCGAGCTGCATTTAGCCTAATAGGACATTTTCAGGAGCTTCAGTTTATTATACAACAAACTCTACCCACATGTGACAGGCACATATTAAAGTGTCATTAAACCCAGACTCTTGAGTGTGCATATTCATAAAGTCACTCATTTGTTTTGTGTAGATTGAAATATACCTAATTGATCCTGCTTTCAGCGGTCCCTCCCATATTCTCTGTGTCCCCATTGCAGGCTGAGAATAAAGTGAATAGCAAAGGGACTGGGCAGATTTAACCATAGAGACTGGAGCACCACATCCTGATATCATCAGAAGTTGAATTACAAAAAAAAAAAAATCACATTTTGAGGTGCCCCAAAGAATGTCACACACAAGCACATAATTATGTATTTGAGTGCGGCATTCTTTAATGCAGTCTGAGATTGTGGAGATCAACTGTTGTCATCTACTGAGCATGCTCTATTTCAGTTCCCTTCTAAACTCTCCATTCCCTCCTTTTTCTTATCTGTGCAACCCATATGAGTACAGACTCACACCTGTGGGCACATACACAGTACTAAATGACCTTCCCCCTCCCTTCCTCCTTCTCTATGTCCTCCTATTGCTAAACACTATGGGGAGGGGATATATTATGCTGATTGATTGCAGTCACAAAGAAACTCACAAAAAGCTTTGTTTTAATATAAATCAATATTAAATATCTGGAATGTAATTTTTAATACCTGTAAAGTAAAAAAAGAGCTTTGGATACAGATGCTGTCTGCACAAAATGAAAGCTAATGTCACCTTTGACTCTGCCTACACCATATGAATGCACAAAAAACACACATTTGATGTTCAATAAAGATTTATTTGAAGCTCTTGATATTTATAATCTAATTTGAATTGCTCTTCTGAAACTTTTTTTATTTTAGTCATGTGACTGGCACAACACCAATCAGGGCTGACCAGACACAGACTCATACTATAGAGAGCATACAGCAGCGTAATAGAAGTCCCTCCCAAGGATCTTGCAGATGCCAAGGAACAGGGAAAGATCATCTGACCACACAACAATGCTGCAGGAATAAGGTACTTATAGGATAAAAAAAAAATACGGTGTCATGATATATGCTTTATGTGAATGAATTATGGCAATTAACACTGCTCTGTTTAGTATCACTTTATCACTAGCAGATAGACTCTGGGGAAACCAGAAAAAGCTTAAAACGATTCCGCACTCAACACTGTTAACCCACACATAATTATGTTCACTTGCTGGGATGGCTTTTGGCTAGCATTCGTTTAAACAATATGGATCTTTACTTGGCAGCTAAAGTATTTCAGAATTACATTTTCCAATGCTCTAGACGGAGTGTGCAGTGAAGCTGTGTTTAGGCATGCATGCTATCAGTTGTTTGGGTTTATTTACTACATGTTAAAGTATTCCTAAACCCAGGACCCTGAATTCACTATATCTGGTCTCCCACAGTACACAGAACATGGAAATGCAATTATTTTAGTAAATATAAACTGCTAAATACCTTTTCTCATCAGTAATATAGGGCAGTCTTATGACTTCTATCAGTGTCTGGTTAAAGTGTGTAGGAGGAATTTTCATTCTACTCTGACTGTCCTTTGAGGCTGCAGGACCCCTGACCCTCTGTCTGGACAGTGCTGATCACATGCACCCTCCCAAAAAAAAAAAAAACTCTCTAGCAATACACACCAAACTGAGCATGTGCAGATTGCCCCATGGCTCTGTATTGTCAGGAGATGGATTGGGGATCAGAGAAGACAGGATCAAATAACTTTTTTACACAATGCAGAGAATTAATCTCTTAGGCTTCACAGTGAGTATAACAAACAACCTTTACTGCATATACAGACTGATTTTACTGTTGTGGGTTTAGGAACACTTTAACCAGTTCCCGACTGCGTACTGTATATTTACTGCTGCAGAGTGGCGATGTAGCGCAAATCGCCGTATATAAGCGGTGGTTCGCGCTCTTGTGCCCGCCAAACTCTCCAGGAGTGTGCCCAGGGCTTGGGCGGACACGATGTCCGCTGGCGAGCCACGGTGACCTGCCAGAGAGAAAGAACGGGGCACCGCCGATGTAAACACGGCGGTTCCCCACTCTGTCAGTGGGCATGTAAGAGATATACTGATCCCTGTACTCGGGATCAGTTAGATCTCTTATGCCTCTAGCAGAGCAGCCCCCTCACAGTTAGAACACACCTAGGGAACACAGTTAACCCCTAGATCTCCCCCTGCAGGTTAACCCCTTCACTGCCAATGACATTTACACAGTAATCAGTGGATATTTAAATTTCTGATCGTTGTATAAATGTCATTGGTCCCAAAAAGTGTCAAAAATGTCCGACATGTCCGCCCCACTATCAAAGTCCCAATAAAAATCGCAGATCGCCGCCATTACCAGTAAAAAAAAAAAAAAATGTATTAACGTCAGAAATCATTTCTTATGGTTTGTAAACGCGGCAACTTATGCGCAAACAAATCAATAAATGCCGCCATTACCAGTAAAAAAAAAAAAAATGTAATAACGTCAGAAATCATTTCTTATGGTTTGTAAACGCGGCAACTTATGCGCAAACAAATCAATAAATGCCAATTGCGATTTATTGTACCAAAAATATGAGGAAGAATATAAATCGGCCAAAGCTGATGAATACTTTTTTTTTTTTTTTTTTTTGTATTTTAGCAAAAAGTAAGAAATATTGTTTTTTTTGCAAAATTGTCGCTCTTTTTTTGTTTATAGCGGCGATCAGAAATGACGCAGCGATGATTAAATACCACCAAAAGAAAGCTCTATTTGTGGGAAAAAAAGTCTGCAAATTTCATTTGGGTACAACGTCGCACGACTGCGCAATTGTCAGTTAAAGCGACGCAGTGCCGAATCGCATAAAGTGCTCTGGTCCTAAGGTGGGAAATCCTTCCGGGGCTGAAGTGGTTAAGAATGGTGAGTCTGTACCCATGGTTAGTATGCCATGTGAGGAATTCGGACAGCAAGGACACCTGCGCCAACTGTAATGCTGTGCAAAGACTGGTACACGGAAAATAACTGTACATGCCAATCTGTATGCACACTGACATGGCAAAGCCTTAAGAACATAATCTTAAAAAAGGGAATTTTTAACATCATATCGGTAGCAAATCCTGTATGGCACATCCTCTGATGAAAAAATTAAATATCATTCTTGCTGGGTTAATCTTTTTATGTAGAGAAAGATGCACAACAAGGATTATTTGTGACTTCTCTGTGATTTACAATAACTGCTCTTTTACCTGACAGAATATTTATTATTAGACAAAGGTTTGGATTGCTGTTTGAACTGATTTCACAGTATTGTCCTAAATTCTAAGATCGTTTCAATAGCACGGAGAACTCCTGTTGCGCGTTGCATATGTGCTGCTAACTATAAGTGTTTCTTTGAAGGTGTGCAGGTATTATTTACACTAAATGAGACAAGAACAACATTAAGCTTTGAATATTATGGCAGGACCTTTGATCGAAGCAATGGAGAATATCTATTAAGCAGGAGTGTCACTGTTCATATATATTATTTGAATACATTTTGTTGCCATGACAACCGGTGCCTAGCAGTTTTCTTGCAATGCAGCAAATCACTCTATGATAAAGAAAATTGGATTTTAATATATTTTCCATTTCTCCATCTCAGTACCAGTCAGCTGACGATAATGTTGCTTTAGTCACAAGAATAAAGGAGAATGATCTTGTTAAATAATTTTATTTGCGTATTGGATACTCCCGTTGTAAAGTTTCCTCACATATAAAATGATTGAGACATGCCTGGGAGCAGCTTCCAGACTTAATATGAGACAGACAGTGCTGCAAGGTATCTCAGAATAAATAACCAGATACAGATGTGAGCCTGTATTCACATTTATATATACCCACATGTTATATATATTTGACATCTCAGACATTTTGTGTCATGTAAAGCACAGACTGGGGCTATATCTTAGTAAACTACACACATTTGGTGGATAGATACAATAATTTGCATGATAGAATGGGCATTTTCAAACTCGTCCATGTTATTTTGGTTGATAATTTGATAGATATAAGGAATACTTCTCCTTGAAGGTGCACTACACATGATAAAAGCAACATTAGGCTTTGGATAGTATGGCAGGACCTTAGACAGAAGCAATGGGAAATACGTATTCATTATGGGTCATATACAGTATCTGAATATATATTGAATATACACTATATTATCAAAAGTACTGGAACGCCTACGTTTACATGCACATGAACTTTAATGGTATCCCAGTCTTAGTCCATAGGGTTCAATATTGAGTTGGCCCAAGCTTTGCAGCTATAACAGCCAGGGCTGGTGCAAGGAGTTTTGACACCCTAGGTGAAACCTAATTTTGCCGCCCCCATTGGCCTCGCCCCTGACTCCACCCCCTTTGTCCTGCCCATGTATATGGTGGAGATTTTTTGCAGCACCTCTCCACCTATGCGCCTCTGAACCCAGAATCGGCTCACTTCCTCACTCCAGCTGTGGTCTGCTGGCATATGGAAAGGCTAGGGTAATATATACACGGGATAGGGTAGTATATAGACAGGCTAGGTCAGTATACACAGGATAGGGTAATATATACATAGGATAGGGTAATATATACAACTCACTTTATCTTCAAACAGCGGACCAGGCCATGCAGAGACAACTGGGCCGACATCAGGCTAATGGAGTCTCCTCCAGCTCCCCCCCCCTCTTCACAAACAGCTGACATCTAGTTCCTACTCCAATATAGGACACCAGCACAGGGGAGAATTGTGGGGTCACAATGCTCAACACACTGCTTATTGTTACCCATCTCTCCAGCAGGGTTAGTTGAGCTGGTTTCACATGGTGAGAATGCTTGCAGCTTGATTCCCTGAGCTTTGAAGCATGAAGTCATGTGTGGTTACAATCCCAGCAGCATGGTTGGCTGCTCCTGCCTGTCCCCTTTGCGACCCAACGGAGTGGAGGACTAAGCACCCACCTGGCGCCGCCCCTGGCTCAGGGGATCTGTCTGCTTCTTCTCCCTGCCCAGCTATTCTGCACCAGCCGCCAGCCAGATGGAGCACTGGGAGCCACCTCTCCTCCCGCTACACTCCTGTCACGACCTGCCAGGGGGGAACTGATCCTCTGGAGGGGACCCAGAAGCTGTGGCTGCCCCCCTAGACAGCAGTGCACCCTAGATGGCTGCCTAGTCCACCTAGTGGTAGAGCCGGCCCTGATAATAGCTTCAACTCTCCTGGGAAGGCTATCCAAAAGGTTTAGGAGTGTGTCTATGGTAGTGTTTGACCATTCTTCCAGAGGGAGGTCAGGCACTGATGTGAACGAGAAGTCCCGGCTTGCAGTCTCCACTGTAATTCATCGTGTTCCATCGGGTTGAGGTCAGGACTCTGTGTAGGCCAGTCAAGTTCCTCCACCCCAAACTCGCTCACCCATGTCTTTATGGACCTTGCTTTTTGCAGTGGTCCAAATAATTTAGTGGAGGGGGGATTATGGTGTGGGGTTTTTCAGGGGTTGGGCTTGGCCCCTTAGTTCCAGTTAAGGCATCAACATACCAAGACATTTTGGACAATTTCATGCTCCCAACTTTGTGGGAACATTTTGGGGATGAGTGAGTTAAGGGTGAAGGAACTTCACTGGCCTGTACTGAGTCCTGACCTCAATATTGTATTCTGATAGAAAACCTTGTCCAGTACCAGGAAATACCCCATGGGGTTGACAACCAAGGAAAGGCATAAGAAAGAACAAAGCAGTCAAGTATAATAAAACCAGAAATAACTCTAAACTACAAGTTACACAAAGAATACCATGTCTTGCCCAAAAATTTGGAAAATGCCAACAGTGGTCGAGATGATACTGCTTGAATTGGCACAGGTACACTGCTCTTGGCAAGTGTCAGTCCAAAAAGCCCATCCAGTAAATTCCCCAATCAAATTCTTTCATTTCAAGATTAACCCAGTCCTGTTGAAAGAGAAGTGTCATACCCCAGAAACGTGTTGGCTTATTAACTTGCACATATTCAGTCTTTTACCTTTGTGTTTTTCTTGGTCCCCCAGATAGGGGCATGCTGCTTCGTGAGAGCTGCCTCACCAGAGCTATTAAATAGGTACAATAGTAAGCCCAAAAGCAAATATTTATTACGATGCAGCTTAGCTTAGCAATTCTTAGATGTGATGGCTGCAATAGTTTTTTTTAGACTTTATTCTTTTATTTTCACCAGGTGATCCTGTCAGTAAGTATATTTTTATTTTTCAACAGAACAAACCATCTTTACCTCTGACAGGTAGGCTTACAATGGTCAACTTGTATTTATTTAAAGTGATATTAAAGGTACAGCTTTTTAACCACTTAAGGACCAAACCTCTTTTTGAGATTTGGTGTTTACAAGTTAAAATCATTTTTTTTTGCTAGAAAATTACAGTAAAACCTTGGTTGAGCACTGATAGGTGGCGCTCATAGGTGGCACTGGTGGGCACTGATAGGTGGCACTGATGGGCACTGATAGGCAGCACTGACTAGCATCACTAATGGGCACTGATTGCTGGCACTGGTGGGCACTGATTACTGGCATTGGTGGGCAAAGATTGCTGGCACTGGTGGGCATGGATTGCTGGTACTGGTGGGCATGGGTTGCTGGCACTAATGGGCATGGATTGCACTCTTTTGTAATCAGGGCACTGAGGATCAGTGCCCTGATTACATGCCATGTTCTTCCCTGTGAAGAGATGCCGCTGATCGGCTCTCCTCTCCACACACTCTGTCAGTGTGAGGCGAGGAGCACCAATTACCGGCACTTCCTGTATTTACCTATGACCGGCTGTGATTGGACACAGCCGATCACATGGTTAAAGAGCCATGTCAGCAGCTCTTTACACAGATTGAGGTTGCGCCATGTCCTAGGGAGGGTGCATGGGAGCGGCCATTTGGTTGCGTCGTCATATGACGTCCACCCAGAACAAGAGCCGCACTGCTCCGACGTCATTTGACGGTGACTGGGTGGCAAGTGGTTAATGTGAGATCTGGGGTCAAAAAGATCTCACATTTAGACGTAAATACAATCAAAAAAATAAATAAATAAATTTAAATAAAAAAAAAAAATTCCCAATTGTCTCTACCGCCACGACAGCTCCGGTAAGAGGCGGAGACGACCGGAGCACGGCAGGAGGAGGGCACCTCTCCCACCGACGATAAAAGTGATCTCGCAGTGACAAGTGATCTCTGAGATAATTGCACAGTCGTGCCACACTGTACCCAAATAAAATGTATTTTTCCCACAAATACAGCTTTCTTTTGGTGGTATTTGATCACCTCTGCGGTTTTTATTCTTTGCGTTATAAACAGAAAAAAAACGACAATTTTGAAAGAAAAAAGCTATTATTTTTACTTTCTGCTATAAGTTTCTTGCGCCAAACTTATAGCGTCTACAAACTATGGGATATATTTTTGGAATTTTCATTTTCTTCCTTTTTTTTTTTTACTAGTAATTGCGGCGATCAGTAACTCATAGCGGGACTGCCAATATTGTGGCGGACAAATCAGACACTTAACTCACACTTTTGACACTTTTTGGAGATCAATGACACTAATACAGTCATCAGTGCTAAAAAATATGCACTGTGACTGTACTAATGACACTGGTTGGGAAGGGGTTAACATTAGGGGCCATCAAACCATTAAATGTGTTTCTAGGGAGTGCTTGCTAACTATGTAGGAGGTGCTTGTACTGTGGGAAGGCAGAGATCCGTGTTCCTGCTTAGCAGAAACACAGGATCTCTACCTTCCCTTCTCATGGCCAATGGCCTTGTTTACATAGGCAGATCTCCATTCTACCTGTCTCCCGAATGATCAGCGGGTCCCAGCAGACATTGCTGATTGGCTCCAGTTGTGTCCAATCACAGTGGGAGTGTGTCGCCTGGGGCGCGTATGCACACACCAGACCCGGAAGTGCAGAATCACGTACAGGTATGTGATTCTGCCCAGAGCAGCTGTCCTGGCACAGTGTAAGTACATGGGGCGGTCAGCATCTGGTTAAGTAAAACCTTTATCCAAAAGGAAAAAAAAATGTTGTAACTTCTTATAATGTATTAGCTGGAGTATGGCTTCAATTTGTTAGTGTAATTAAATCTGCTAGTACATCTAACACTCCCTTCTGCCCAGACTGACAATGCTGTTGTACAAAGGTGTCTCTGTTACTCCTCCATCCACTAGGCTCTCTAACACAGGAGGTGGGTTACTGGGCAGTTGAAAAGAGAGGTAATAAAGCCTAAAAAAGGATATAAATGTACCCATCACATCTAATGACTGGTAAGCTTCAATATATTTGGTTTTGGGTTTAATATCCAGCACCTCTTATACAACCCATCAGTAGTAGAGATGTCAGAAAAAGGTTATGCACAAACAAATCCTGCTAAGTGTAAAGCCAACTGTGGTGGTGCCCACTGAAATTGGATGAATTTGGTAGTAATGGAAAATATCTTACCAGCAATAGCATTGATTAACAATTACTAATTGTAACATGGCAAGGTTTCAAGGAAATATACATAAACTGTCCCTTTAATATGAATTCACTTTCACATTCTCATCACTTTTCTGTTCTGTATATGTTTTCAACAAAAGTGCAGTGCTGCTAACTTCAGGTGCAAGTTCTAATCACCACATAAGATGCATATCCCATGAAAAAAAACTCCAAATAGCTAATATAAAATAACCTGCATGCTGGAAAATACCTACAAAATTATTCAAAATTTAAAATAAAAGATATTTTTCTCACAAAATCATAAATTATATACATAGCACCTTTCCCTTTAATGCACCACGTGATAAAGTGAAACACAATCAAATTATATTATCAGAGTCCAAATGATATATCTTCCAAATCTATGCTTATTCTGTGAAAAAAATCAAATACTTTATATTGGTGAATCACTCGTGATCTCTCACCTTCCACACTATGTTCTCACAACCAACTTTGCTTCCCCTGAAGAAGTCACGTGATTGTGACGCAACGCATAGGGTGGAAACAGTGACGTCATCATGTTGGCCTAGGAAGTGAAGTAGAGACCGGGAAGAGAGGTTCTTCCAATTGTAATTGATCTTAAGCGGACAGTACAAATATTTTTATTTATTGGATTTGTGCACATGATTATGTGAGTTTGAGTTAATGCTTTTTAATAAAGAGATACATGTGATATGGAAAGCACGATAATAGTTTTCTGTTTGTTTTGAGCCAACTGGGAGTAAGTGGAGGAAGGTGGATATAGGAGCCATTAACCCTGAAGGGGATATGAACCACAAGTTGATGTGTAAAATCAACCGAGGTGAATGGAGGCCGTTATCCCACTTGGAAGGATCCTGAGGTGTATTGCCCTTTAAAAGGGGAAAGCTGGTATTGACCGTTTTGATATACAGTGGAACCTTGGATTGCGAATAACGCTGTTAACGAGCATTTCTTTTTAAAAATCCTGACTTGGTTTGCGAGTGCTGTCTTGCAAAATGAGCAGGATTAAACCTCTGTGCATGCAATACCACATGTGGCCAGAGGTGCGGGGGCGCTGGTGAGGCTCGAAGGCGCTCAGAAGCATTCGGAAATACAGAAAGTGTCGACAATTCCCGATCGTTTCCGAGCATCTCCGAGCCCCACCAGCGCCCCCGGACTCTGGCCACACATGGTATTGCATACACCAGCGCCCCCGTTCCTCTGGCCACCTACAGTGTTATATAGACAAGCAGTCAGTGTTGAACAAATTATCTGAGTTTCCATTGTTTCCTATCAGGAAATTTGCTTTGATATACGAGTGATTTGGATTACAAGAATTTTTCTGGAACGGATTATGCTCGTAATCCAAGGTTCCACTGTATAGGTAAAAACTGGAAGCATGAACATAGTGTGGAAGGTGGTGGTCACCAATGTGTAGTAATGATTATTTCATGGAATAAGCACAGACTTGGAAGATATATCATTTGCACTTTGATAATAAATGTTGATTACGTTTCACTTTATCACATGTTGCTTTAAGGCCCCTTTCACGCTTATGTGACTTGTCCTGCGACTTTGCAGTCGCAAGACAAGTCGTTTCCCATGATTTCTAATGAGTACCGTTCATATCTGTATGACTTTAAGTTGTGCCGACTTCTAATTAGTCCCTGCATTACTTTGGTCCAACTTTGATGCAACTTGAGGTCCATAGACTTCAATGTTAAACCCTTAAAGTCTCATGCAAGTTGCACCTGAATAATATATATGCGATTTCTGTATGACTTTGTAATATGTTTTCATTGTGCCAAAGTTGCAACAAAGTCAGACTAAAGTCGTACTGATCCCAAATCGCGACAAAATTGCAGTAAAATCGTGTCGCACAAGTGTGAAAGGGGCCTAAGGGAAAATAATTTTGTTTACAATGTACATGAAAAATAATGTTCATTTATATTTTTGCATAATTTTGTATATATTTTCCAGTATGTAGGTTATTTTATTTTATATTAGTTATTTGGGGTTTTTTTCATGGGGTATGCATCTTATTGATTAGATAAGTTGGAATTTGTACATTAAGTTAGCAGCTTTTGTTGAAAACATTTGTTGGTGGTGATGGAGAACATGATGGTGTTAGCGTCAGCAATTAATATATAGGTTGAAAAAGACAGGGTAGCGCAGGAGTATTACACAGTTGATTTTATAGGTTTCTGTTCTGTATTTGCTTGTGATTTCAAAGAATCATTACATTTATGCAGGGCTTTAACATACCTTCACAATAGGACATTTAATGATCAAATATCTGAATTCTAAAGAAATGGAGACTACCCATGGTCTCAATGTAGTGAATGAGTCATGTTTTATAGTGATTGTAAAGCTTTATGTTATTTTATTAAAGTAATAAACATGTTATAGTTACCTGCTCTGTGCAATGGTTTTGCACAGAGCAGCCCCAATCCTCTTTTTATGGGGTCCCCCGCCAGCCCTCCTGGCTCTTCCTCTTTGGTGAATGCCCCCTTAGAAAGCCGATATTTATGGGGGCACTCGTGCAGGCTCGATATCGAGCCACTCTGTCTGTGTTTATAGGCAAAGACAGTGCTGCTTGGCCCCACCCCCTGCTCCCCCATCACAGAATTTGATTGACAGCAGCAGGAACCAATGGCTCCCACTACTATCAATCTGCCCAGTGAGGAGTGACAGAGCATAGAGAGCCAATGCTCTTGGGCACATCACTGGATTGATATTGGGCTCAGGTAAGTATAAGGGGAGTGAGGTGGAGATCTTGTAGCACTGAAGGTTTTTTCCTAAATGTATAGACCGCATTAAGGTAAAAAATAAAATAAAAAACTTAAGCCACTAGAACCACTTTAAAGTGTCACTAAACCCACATCATAAAAAACTATCAATAAATGCTGTCTTACATGCTGTTCATACTCCGTCGCTATGAGATTTGTTTTCTGTATTCTGCAAAAAACCTGGTTGATCCTGCTACTCTACACCTTCTGTTCATGTCTCCAATCCAGCTAAGGATCTTGCATCTGTGGTGGCAACTCTGCACATGCTCAGCTTTCAGTGAATTTCTGTGCTAAGTACTTCCTCCCTATTACATTTGAGTAGCCCATGTGACAATAGAGTCACACATGTGGGTATATACACAGTGGTAACTGACAGCCCACTCCCTCCCTGCTCCTCCATGCCCACTAGCCAGCTAAACAAAATGGGGGGAGGGGGATATTACATGTAGATTAATGGAGGCTTCCCCTCCCTCTTATTCTAACACACAAGCTGGAGGGGCGTGACACAGCCTGTGACTGGCAGAAATCCACCCACACCATGTTATTTCAACAAAACAATAAAGATTTAATTTCAAATATATATTTGTATGACAATTAAAAACAGTTTATTGATATTATTTATTTATTTATTTTTACTCTGTATTCCAAAGGCTGTTTTTTTGAACATGTGACCAGCAGCAGAGGACCAGAAGCTCCTCCTGCTTATGTTTCCCTGCAGACAGGCTGGGAAAGAGATGGGTCATGTGACAGCTGTATATCAATCAGGGAAAAGGTACTTCAATTTTTTTTTTTCCAATAAAGAATTTTATTAGAAATTACAAGTAACAGAAGTGATACAGAATAACGAATTTGCACCAATAAAAATGTACATGTATCGGGCAAATAGAGACAAGGTGTACTAACACCACGTAGTATCTCAGAGACAGTCATGGTACGTATAACCACATATGATCCTGTATCATAGACATAGTAACAAATAGAGGTATAACCGCAGGTAAATAAGAAGTGCAACAAATAAACAAGTACCTCCAAATCTAGATGGTTTACGGTCACCTGGGCTCACATCCTTAGAACATCAGATAAGGGCATAAATTGAACTGTGGTCCAAGCGCCGTAGGGATGTTAAGGTTCCTTCTACTACTTGGTGTCCAGTTGAAATATATTAACCACTTCCGGACCGCCGTACGTCGTTTGACGGCGGTACTTTGAAGTGGAATACCGTTGTTATGGTAGCAGATAGCTACCATAACCCCGGTATCTTTTTTTTCAGAGTTTGCTGCATGCCGCCAGGCCTTCACCAATTATATAAAGTTGACCTGTGGTTCATCATCTTCCTTGGAATTGTAGGGATGCCGCGAACCTGGTGTCAAGTTAAATACGGGAATAGACTACAAGATTCCTACACTCGGGTCCACTGGCATTTGGTAGATCTAAACCTCCATGAACAAATAAACAACGTGAAGAATAAATGGACGCCAATATGGAGATAAACAATGATACAGATACTATGTCCTAGTATACACCAATATGCATGGTACTGACAGAGACTCTATGATGCACCACAATCATGTGGAACAGAG
>BLSH010345484.1:518228-546913 GCA_018402905.1 Glandirana rugosa | reverse complement strand
AATCAATATAGCAGCAAACCAGCATTTTCAGAAGGAAAGATTAAGCAGTGGTTGTCTACATTTTTTTAAGTTATCTTTTAAGTGTAACTAAAGTCAAAACCTTTTTTTTAAAAAAAATGGATAGAGTGGAGAGGGATTAGAACATGTATTAGGTTTCTGTTGCTATCTGTAACCCCATTTAGGGACTTGGAACTTTTCTATTTTTTATATGTTTAAATGTCTCAGTAACAATTTTAACTATGCATTGTGGAGTCCTATATAAAAAAAAAACTTAATTGGGTCATAGAGTACACTCTTTTAATCTGTATGGATCTAGCTGAAAGGGTGAAAAGACATAAATTGTTTTTATTTAAAGTAGTTGTACAGGCTGAAGGTTTTTTTATTTTCATGCATTCTATGCATTAAGGTAAACAACCTCCTGTGTCCAGCTCCCCCTCAGCACCCCCCCCCCCCCACCCCCAATACTCACCCGAGCCTGCTCTCGATCTAGCGATGTGCATGGGAGCCTCGGCTGTTTGTGGCCACACTGATCCTCCTCCGGGCCAATCAGGAAGCGGGTCTGAGACCCATAATCCGATTGGCTGAAAGGACAGGCAATCCTATTGGATGCCTAGGAGAAAGAGGGAGGGACCACACAGCAGAAGCCACCGTGCTGCATAGAAAGCACAGGAGCTCGCCGCCCGTAGAAGCTCGCTACCTGCTGGAGTTCACAACCCGCTCACTACCCGCCGAAACCACTAGCTGCCCACTGGACTCTGAAACCCGTCCGCTGGAGCCCGCAACCTGCCAGGTGCCCGCCCTCAACCGATGGGATAAGTGCCTGGGGGCACTGACCGATAGACCAATGGGGGAGTGGTTGTTTGCCACCCCCCCAAAAAAAAACACCAGCCACCACTGTGTCTGGGGTCTCTATCTCTTCATTGGCTAAGCCAGTGAGCCAATGAGGATAGAGTGGGGGGCAGGGTTAAGCCACGGCTCTATGTGTCTAATAGAGGCATAGCGAGGGGCTCAGGAGCGAGCATGCACCAGTGCCCCCCACAGCAAGAGGCTTGATATGGGCGCACTGGTCAAGGGGAGCCAGGAGCGCCAGCAGGGGACAGGAGAGGAAGAGGATCAGGGCTGCTCTGTGCAAAACCACTGCACAGAGCAGGTAAGTGTAACATGTTTGTTATTAAAAGAAAAAAAAAGAACCTTTTAGATCACTTTAAAGCCTGTGGTAAAACGCGTGCAAGGGTGCTGTTGTTCCCATCTACAGAGTAAAAGCCTTAATTCTTGAACACCCTTGGGCACCAGTCTGCTGACAGGGGCAAGGTACTCTGAAGCCAGGTGGATTCCACCACTAAGAGTTTTCCAAAACAGATCCACCAGCTACATAGTTGGGGCTTCCAGGTTTTATATTACTTTTGCCGTCATTTGCACACATTTTACATTTACAAATAAATGCTTATTACAGGCTGCATATATGGCATTGGTTTTGCAAAAACACTGGCTATTCTAAAAAGAAAGCCCAGAACAAGTCCTATACTTTCTGGAAGACTGTGTTAACCATATAACACCGCTATCTCTGAAAGTTGTACTCTTCCTTGGTCATTCCTGCAGATTTAGCTGCTATTCGAGGCTTGCATAGAGCTCCACTTGCTGCCCCCAAGTGAAAAAAAATTAAATATTCATATGCAAAATATAATATTTACCCGATAAATAAAAAAAAATAACTTTTTTTCCATGAGTTGCTAACACAGTAGTTATTTAATTCAAGTTGAACATTTTGAATTTATATCAAGAAAATTGTAGGTGCACCAGTATCTGATAACATGCTCTGCCATGTGACATTGCTGTATAAAGTCAATATATGGTTTTAGAATAGAATTATGTATTGCATCATGTGTCACTATATATAACATGACAACAAAATGTTACTAAAATTAGTTAAGTGAAAGGCTGCCTAGGGGTTTATCTTTGTCATTTAAGCACACC
This sequence comes from Glandirana rugosa, assembly GCA_018402905.1. Taxonomy (NCBI): domain Eukaryota; kingdom Metazoa; phylum Chordata; class Amphibia; order Anura; family Ranidae; genus Glandirana; species Glandirana rugosa. The sequence goes on along the minus strand of BLSH010345484.1, from coordinate 544,939 downwards.
GGTCCAATAACACGTTCTACTGGGTCACTGAGTCACCTCTCCTAACTCAGGAGTGTGAAGGGAGGCATTGTAGTTGTCAGGATAATTTACTTGTCAAGGAAGGCACTGCAGTACAGTGTCAAATGTTCTTGTAAGACACGGCTCCTTCATTATCACTGCAGGTGTACGGCTAGACATGTCTCTGAAACCAAATCTAAAACACTAGGCACAAGGAGCTTTGCAGAGAGCCAGAGGGAGGATTAATTTAAGGTTTCCTCAAGCTTTGACCTTGGTCACAAAGATTACTTATTATAAAGATGTGACCAGTTCCACTGGCTATAGAGGCTTTACAATACATCCTCCATTTTAAAGGGCATTGATTGTCAAAGTTTGCACAGCCTCAGCAGCTATGCAAATACTATTTTATTTCAAGTCTTACAGGCCAAAGTTTGACTTTAGAAGAATAAAAAGCTGAAAAAAAAGCAACTGATGAATATTTTAATTTATTTGTAACTCAAACTTTAGACAAAACAAAGGTTTATAAATGCTGGATGTAACATAATGCTTTTAGATTAATGCAAAGAAAATATCACTTGTATTTTAGTGTTCAAGCATCTTTTAGCAATAAAGGGATACTCTGCCATCTAGTGTCTATTATTAGGTAATGCATGCACTGAACAACAGCATTATGTTTGTATATCTTTACAGGTATTTAAAGTTACATTTGTCTACTATTTTTGCAGCACATGATGTTTGCTCTTATTTAGAGAACAAATCCAGGTAGCAAGTGAAACCAGTCAATAGGTTACTAAAGCATTTCAACTTAAATCAGAATTTTTCACTTGGTTTAACTTATTCGGATTTCTCTATAATCCACTCCAGCTATAGCACACACAGACCATCTTACAAAGACTGTATAAGGAAAAAAGGAAGCCCATGTAGTGTTGTATCTTCTCTTTCTGCATCATCGGTCACACTGAAACTTATTAGGTTTTTAATATGAATGATGTCTGACTTTCTTTTGTATGAAGTAGCCAACACGAGTGTTTCAAGATCACAAGATCATGGACAGGCAGCATATGCTGAATGCTACATTGTTAAGATTAAGCATGAAAGGATCTCCTAGGAGGTACTGTATTTATGTAATATCACCAAAATACTGACAAAATGGAATAAAGTGCACTACAGCAATGCACTGACCAGGTAAGGCTGTGCTCCCTCTAAGCATCGCAAGGTTAAAGTAGAACTATGGGCAAAACTTTTTTTTTTTCATTTTGAAGTAAGGGAGGGTTATAAACCCTAACAGATTTTATTTCATCACATCTCTGTCACATTGCGGAGATTTCCCCCAGGTCACCAGAACTAGTGTTCCCATTGGAAGATTTCCCCCTCTATTATTTTTCTGGGGACAGCCCAAAATGTGAGATTTTCTTTTACTTTCAATGATAATAGTAAACAGGGAAAATAGAGAGGTTGAATCTCCCTAACAGGGGCACAGACAGCAATAACAACTGACAGGCTTTCTAATTATTATTATTATACAGGATTTATATAGCGCCAACAGTTTGCGCAGCGCTTTACAATATAAAGAGACATTACAGCAACAGTACAATTTAAAACAAGAGGGTTAGAGGGCACTGCTCCTGTGAGCTTACAATCTAACAGGGGGGGGGGGGGGGCTGGTGAAACAAAAGGTAGGGACAGTGGGGGATGAACTGATGAGGGGAGTAGAAGATTCCATTGTTAGTTGGAGGCAGGATAGGCCTTCTTGAAGAGATGAGTTTTCAGGGATTGCTTAAAAGTGGACAGAGTAGGGGATAGGCGTACAGATTGGGATAGAGAGTTCCAGAGGATGGGAGCAGCTCTGGAGAAGTCCTGGAGATGAGCATGTGAGCAGGAGACAAGGGAGCTAGAGAGCAGAAGGTCTTGGGAGGAGCGAAGAGGACGGTTTGGGCGATATTTGGAGATAAGATTGGTAATGTAGCTTGGGGCAGAATTGTAAATGGCTTTGTATGCCATGGTTAGGGTTTTGAATTTGATTCTTTGGAAAATGGGAAGCCAGTGGAGGGATTGGCAGAGAGGAGTGGCGGACACCGAACGGTTGGTAAGGTGGATGAGTCTAGCAGCAGCATTCATGATAGATTGAAAAGGGGATAGCTTGCGGAGAGGTAGGCCAATGAGGAGAGAGTTACAATAATCAAGACGAGAGATAACAAGGGAGTGAATAAGTTGCTTAGTAGTGTCAGCGGTTAGGAAGGGACGTATTTTGGAGATGTTTCGGAGGTGAAGTCGGCACGATTTGGACAGTGATTGGATTTGGGGCTGAAAGGACAGGTCAGAGTCTAGGATTACACCTTCCATCTCCATCCTATCCAAAACTAAAAAAAAAAGTTTTGCCTTTAGTTATACTTTAAGTTTTTGGATTTGGTTGGCTAAGTGGGAGGGGGCCTTTAACAAAGTCTTGCATATAACACATTTGTGCAGTTACAAAGAAGAACTGCATGAGAATTATTTCACGGTTATTGCAGTCCAGAAGCAAGGATGGGGGCCCCAGATCACACTGGTGGGCTCCATAATCTTCAAAAAACAAGTCAAATGCCTTTCAGAGAATGATTTCTAAATACAGGACACAGGAAGGAGTGAGAAAGTTTGTAACATTTTAGAAGTTATTAATTAGCTATAGCAGCTCAGTTAGGATGGACTTAGCTTTATCATCTAAATTGCAAACGTTAAAAGCAAACTTCGCAATTTTTGGTTATAGTTCTTTTTTTTTTAATTATAAAATCATATTTTTTTTATAGAAATTGTGACATTTCCAAGAAAATGCCAAACTACTTTGATGAATATAGTAAAAAAAAACGCACATTTATACTCACGTACAGTACTGGAACTGTGGTGAGAATATTTTCTGGTCACATATTGTATTTTGGGAGCTTTTAATAATGTTTTTAACTGATAAAAAGAATATGCTAGACAGACTTCCCCTCACTTACTGTCCAGCAAAGGTATCAGATAGAATAGGTAGTAGGGACCTACCTTCAGGCTGCTTTCACACAGGGGAAATTCGACTTAGGCAGGCTTTGCTAGGGGACTTTCAGCACGATTTCAGGTGACTTCAGGCGACTTACAGCACGACTTCAGGTGACTTCAGGCGACTTACAGCACGACTTCATGCCAGGCAACTTTGCCTGTGGCCAATCAGAGAAGGGAGGGATGGGGTTGCCTTCACAAATACACAGGCAAATCCCTGTTCTATCACCGCGGGGAACGACCGTGGGTGCCCGGCGAACATCAAGTCCACTGGACTCACTGACTGGCTCCCCCGCTGGCCAATGGGAGCGCGTGCCCATGAAAGCGAGATCTTGAGTCGACGTACAGCTACATTGATTCACGGGATGGTGCCACCTTGCCGCACTATAATGACAGCGGCTGGTTGGCAAGTGGTTTAAGTGGTTGTAAACCTCAGACATGAAATATGAAAAACGCGTATCCCTTTCTAGTGTGTACTTGTCTCACTCCAAAGCTCTGCGTGTCATTTCTATCTGCTTCCTCTGTTATCAGCATGACTCATTTCTGTCATCCATAGCTCCATACTGTGTGAAGGGGGGTGTGCCTTTCCCTCCAATCAGGACTCAGCGCTGTCAACTGTGTGAAGACTTCATATCCCTGCCCCCTGCTCTTACAACTAAAGAGATATCCTTTATTCTGTGTGTTTTCAGAAAGATCTACAGAAGAAATGGCTGCAGATGAACAGCTATTTTTTTTAGTTTTGGATGGAGTGGAGAGGGATTAGAACACCTGTAAGCTCTTTATTGCTGCCTGTTATCCATTTAAGGATAATCACGCTCTTGGTTTGTCTTGTTCACAGTTATCATGAAAAGTGAAAGTAAAAGAAAATTCCAAATTTTGGTTTCCCCCCTGAACAGTAATAAAGGAAAAATCTTCCAATGGGTAGTTCTGGTGACAACCAGGGATTCCCTGACTTTGGAGGGATTTCCTCTCATTTCCTATTTTGACTATAGGACGGGAGGTGAAGGGAAATCTTCCCAATGGGACACAGTTGGGAAAAAAATGGAAAAGATGGAAATTTACGTATTTTTCGTTCCATAAGATGCACTTTTTCCCCCCAAAGGAATGGGGGGAAATGTCTGTGCGTCTTATGCAGTGAATATTGACCAGCCCCCCTCCCATCACGGGCAGGCCGTTGACTCCTCTTTGGCAGAAGAAAGGAGGACAGACATCCCGAGTCTCCCGCGAGCGCTGGGTGATCTGTCTCTCAGCCACAAACAGAAGACAGAACAGCCTGAGTGGCCGAACGGCGTACCCCCGCGGCGGCTGCTCAGTCTTCTATCTGAGTGACAGGCAGATGTGATGGTGTCCTCGCCAGGGAATTCCAGTCTGTGCGAGGTGGAGGACTGTAAAAAAGTTCCGACTCCTAGATAGATGGAACACCGATCCAGTGGTGCATTGAATCGGTGTGACATGTATCATAGGAGGTGGGAATTTGTTAAAGTGGACTCTGGGATATTCAAATCCGTGACAGAGCTCGGTGTGGTAAGGCTGCATTTCATTGGCACAGGTCAGGCTGCATTTCATGGGGCTGGTAAGACTGCATTTTATGGGCACTGGTAAGGCTGCATTTCATTGGCACAGGTCAGGCTGCATTTCATGGGTACTGGTAAGGCTGCATTACATTGGCACTGGTAAGGCTGCATTTAATTGGCACAGGTCAGGCTGCATTTCATGGGACTGGTAAGACTGCATTTCATGGGCACTGGTAAGGCTGCATTTCATTGGCGCTGGTCAGGCTACATTTAATTGGCATTGGTAAGGCTGCATTTCATTGGCACTGGTAAGGCTGCATTTAATTGGCACTAGTAAGGCTGCATTTAATTGGCACTGGTCAGGCTGCATTTTATGGACACTGGTAAATATTTCAGTACACCATTTGGTTCAGATTATCTTTTTTCTTGGTTTCCTCCTCTAAAACCTAGGTGTGTTTTATGGTCAGGTGCATCTTATGGAGCGAAAAATATTCTACTTTAAAGATGAACTTGAGGAATTATCCAAAATCTACCCTTGCAGTGTAAGGGGGGATGAGTGTTACTTAGGTTTATGGGTGCATGAATAAGGAGTAACACTTACCTTTTTCCCCACTCAAGCAGACTCCTTCAATCTGTGTAACCAGTCCAGTGCTGCCTCCTTCAAAAGGCAATCAGGATGCACTCCAGCCTCCTCCACGTAAAATGCAGGGTTACTAGCCGTGCATTGCACCTGATGATGCCAAGACACTGTCCACAGCCCAGAGGTTCAGGAAAAAGAAGGAGAACCTGATAGAGTTGGGGTTGGTTAAGTAACACAGCCAGGGACTGCTGGTGTTAGTTTTTCTCTGGTGGGACAGCAAACAACCACCCCCGGTCGGCCGGTGGCTCCCCGCACAACTGGGTGGGCTTGGAGTGCAGTCTTCTGCACTCTGAGCACACCCTTTTTTGAAACCTATTAAGCCTCAGGCTCTAATGACGTGCCTAGAAAAAAAACGCCCTCCCCACTGGAATCCATGTGTCCGGCGCCCTGCATGTACATAAGAGGGCCGGATGCATGGATGGGGGGGGCGGCACCTGTGTGCCCCTAATGGATGGGCTGCCACTGAATACATCCTTACTAAACAAATGAGCTTAGCTTAACCTCCTGGCTGTTTTCATCATGCGGTTGGTGTCCGTCTCCCAGCTAGATTCCTATTAGCCCTATTCACTCAAAAAATGTAACGTTGATCTTTATATCATTCATTATACTGTATATGGACTTTAGAGATAACCTTTTCAAGTAATAAGTAATACACTCTCTTCATCTCCCCCTAGACTTAACAAGTATTTATTTCTTGCACTGTAGGGGGCCCCACTGTATAGGTTCATTTTGGCTAATTCTCAGAGATCAAATTTAAAGTTGTAGTAATCCCAAAAAATAAATATTTTATACATTACAGCTTAAATGTGGTGACTGCATTCGTTTTCTTTTTTAGTTTTTTATTTTCATGTGGTGATCCTGTAAATCGGTTATTTTTTTTCCCTGTAACAGACCAAACTGTCCAGCAAAAGTGGCAGTTAGAGAAGATAAACCATTCACCGCTGACAGGGGTGCTTACAATGGTCAGCTTTTGTTTATGTAAAAACTTTACCCTAAAAAGAAAAATTAACTGTATATTGTAGTTACTTAACCACTTAAATACTAGGCACTTTCACCCCCTTCCTGCACAGGCCAATTTTCAGCTTTCATTGCTGTCGCATTTTGAATGACAATTGGGCAGTCATGCAACACTGTACCCAAACAACATTTTTATCATTTTTTCCCACAAATACAGCTTTCTTTTGGTGGTATTTGATCACCTCTGAGGTTTTATTTTTTAAGCTACAAATAAAAAAAGAACGAAAATTGTGAAAAAAAAGTTTTTATTTATTTCTGTTACAAAACTTTGCAAATAAGTAAGTTTTCTTCTTCACTGATGGGCACTGGTGAGGCTGCACTGATGGGCACTGATGAGGCAATACTGATTGGCACTGATGAGGTGGCACTGATGATGAGGCACTTATATGCAGCACTGATGGGCACTGATAGGCGGCACTGATAAGCAGCACTGATGGACACTGATAGGTGGCACTGATGGGCGCCCATAGGCAGCACTGATGGGCAATGATAAGTGGCACTAATGGGCACTCATAGGTGGCACAGATAGGTGACACTGGTGGGCACTTATAGGTGGCACTGATGGACACTGATGGGTGGCACTTATGGGCACTGATGGTAGGCACTGATAGATGGCACTGATAGGCAGCACTGATCAGGAGGCACTGACAAGCATCACTCATGGACACAGAGTGCCATCCTAATGGGCACTGATTGGCATCCCTGGTGAGCTCACCTGGTGGTCTCCAGTGGGCATCCCTGGTGGTCTACAGTGGGCATCCTCGATGGGTCTGCACTGAAAATCAACAATCAATGCACTGATTATCAGCGCAGATCCCCCCTGTCAGGAGAGCAGCCAATCGACTCTTCTCTACTCGCGCCTGTCAGTGCGAGTGGAGGAAAAGCTGCTAAACTACTCTTCCTGTTTACACTGTGAATAGCTGTGATTGGACATAGCTGATCACATGGTAAAGAGCCTACATCAGAGGCTTTTTTACCAGGATCGAAGATGCGGTGTGTCAGACTGAAATACCACACCACCGATCATCGCGCTGCATGTACCCCGCGGGCACATGATTGTGGCTTATCCTTATCATATGATGTCCAGCCAGGATAATACAACCACTTTGCACCCATCATTTTGCTATATGGCGGGCAGCGAGTGGTTAAACAGTGTTAGCTGGAGTTCAACTTTAGTTTATTAGTTAAGCCCATCTAAATCTATTAGTTCATTTAACACTACACCCCGGATTACAATGCTGCTGTCCAAAGGTGTCTTTGTTGCTCCCCCATAGATAGTGGAGACATGCTAAGACAGGAAGTGTTTTACTGGCCGGATAACTGGAAGAAAATAAAGAAGAAAAGACTAAAAAAAGGAAACGAATGCAGCAACCACATTTATGGATTGGTAAGCTGTGATATATTTGTCTTGGTTTTAATTCTGCTTTAAAAGTTAGATACCCACAGCAATGCTAAATCAAAATGTCATACCTGTTTCATTCATGTGTTAGTGTCCTTTACTGTTATATAATCAAAATGATTTCCCTAGGCTAGAGCCAGCCACCGAATCACATCTATGAGCCAGGGGACACCATGAAAAGATGGCAGTAAAAATCTTATCTTTTATTTTTAAATTACAGATCTGGATGATTACAATGTAAACAACATGACATGTTTATTTGCTTCACATAATAAACCTGTAAGTGAGCATTTCCCAATGTTATGAACTGGCTGTGCAACTGTTTGAATATATTTGTGGAATATACTGCACTGTAAAATATTGTGCTGGGTCTACTCAAAAAAACTGAAGCAACTATTTGCATCAGCTTTTTAACCACTTCAGAACCGCGCTATAGTCCATTGACAGTTACAGTGCGGATCTGAATTGCTGAGGGACCGTCTATTGAAGTCCACCCCTTTTGCATGCTCCAGGCGCGCCCTCGCAGCTGCCAGCACGCTTGCACCCACCGCACACTGCGTGAGCGTGCCCGTGGGTCGGGTGGATTCAACGTCTGACAGAGATCCCTTAATAGATAGCCAGAACGGGGAACCGCCGATGTAAACGCGATGGTACCCCGCTCTGTGAGGGGGGGCATGACAGATCTACTGATCCCTGTGATCGTGATCAGTTAGATCTGTTATGTACCTGTCAGCCTCGCCCCAACACAGTTAGAACACATGCAGGGAACACATTTAACCCCTTGATCGCCCCCTTAGTGTTAACCCCTTCCCTGCCAATGACATTTATACAGTAATCAGCCGGACTCCGCTGTACGACACTCACAGCGAGGAAGTCACCGGAACACCTCCTCCCTGGGAGGAGTTAGCAGGTGGAGGAGATCAGCTGGGGAACGCACACTCTGGTCTGTGGTGATATGTCCTGGATCCCTCCTCCTTACCGCGATTCTGGTCTGGAGTGACTTCCTCGCGATTCCACGCTGTGAGTGTCGTACAGCGGAGTCCGGTTGATGACTTGGATGATTCACACCTAGTTTGATTTCTGCTCACATAACCAGAACTATCTGGTAAGGGTATTTTATTCATACCTGGTGGAGGTTCACTTTGCATGGTGGTGGATTTTAAGATCATGGTTCATGATTCTACATATATGGATTCATTTCAAAGACTATGCACCTTTATGGACTAATTTAATTTATTTATGAGATTTTCACATCATGTTGTACACAAGGTTTCTATGCCTATACTGCACATTGGTCAATATTTGTTTATATAATTGAATATTGATGTTTATTTCAACAGTTTCTTCTATATGTCACTTTAATTAGTGGGTCATATTTATAGTTTACTAGCGCTGCACTTCTTGGAGTATATTTTGTGTTCAGTTTATGTTAAGGCTGATCGCGCTGGCTGCTTATAGTACATATTTTTATTAGGTAGCGCGGTATTCTATTTATTACACTGTATAAATGTCATTGGTCCCAAAAAAGTGTCAAAAATGTCCGACATGTCCGCAATGTCGCAGTCCTGATAAAAATCGCAGATCGCCGCTATTACCAGTAAAAAAAAAATAATAATAATTTTAAAAAACGCCATAAACCAATTCCCATAGTTTGTAAACGCTATAACTTTTGCGCAACCCAATCAATATATGCTTATTGCGATTTTTGTTTACCAAAAATATGTAGAAGAATATATGTTTTTTTTGGATATGTATTATAGCAAAAAGTAAAACAAATTTTCTTTTTTCAAAATTGTCCCTTTTTTTGTTTATAGCGCAAAAAATAAAAACCACCGCAGGGATCAAATACCACCAAAAGAAAGCTTGATTTGTGGGAAAAAAAGGACGCCAATTTTGTTTGTGTACAACGTCGCATGACCGTGCAATTGTCATTCAAAGAGCAACAGCACTGAAAACTGATCTGGACAGGAGGGGGGTTTAAGTGCCCAGTAAGCAAGTTAAGTACTGTCAACTAAACTTATTTTGTCTGACTCATTAGGCTTTTCATGTTTTCAACTATGTTGTTTTAAAGTGGTTGTCTTTCCAATTTGTTTACTTTTACCTACAGATAAGCCTATAATAAGGCTTACCTGAAGGTAAAATGAATATCTCCTAAACCTGCATGGTTTAGGAGATATTGCCCCTCTAAGTAGCTGCGGCGTTACGGTGAATGCGCGGCGTATGTCCCTGGGCATGCGCCATGTATGTCCCGGCAAAGGCCTGGCAATAGGGCCGGACCTTGCCGGAAAGACAGGTCCCGTGCGCATGCGCAGAGCCGCGTACCCGGAAGCAAGATCCAAGGGAAGATGTCAGCTCCCTCAGAGTGGACCGAGCAGCCCGGCCGGTTCTTCGTTTCAAGGTGAGTATTTCATAATGAACTAGTATGCGGTGCATACTAGCTCATTATGCTATTGTCTTGCAGGTTTTTATTTATTTTTTATTTTTTTACTGGGTAGATAACCGCTTTAAGTAAAGCCAACTCATTTTTTTTTCAGTTTATAGACCTTAGCATTTTAAGTTAAGAATACATACCTAAACTTGTCTGGAACTATAATTTTAAGTAAAGCCAGCTCAATTTTTTTTCAGTTTATCGACCATAGGTTCAAGTAAAGTAAAGCCAACTTATTTTTTTCCAGTTTATAGACCCTAGGTTTAAGTTAGGAGTACATATATTAACTTATTTATTTCAGGTACTTATATAGCACTGTCAATTTACGCAGCGCTTTACATATACATTCACATCAGTGCCTGCCCTCAAGAAGCTTACAATCTAAGATCCCTAACTTACATTCATACATACACATACTAGGGCCAATTTAGATAGGAGCCAATTACCCTACCAGCATGGCATTGGAGTGTGGGAGGAAACCCACACAGGCACAGGGAGAACATGCAAACTCCAGGCAGGTAGTGTCATGGTAAGGATTCGAACCAGCAACCCTTTTGCTGCTAAGCAAAAGTGCTATCCTCTACACCACTGTGCTGTCCTTTGCTACTTGTCTGGTTTATATTCTCCCACAATCTCAGTCAAATAAAAATATCATTTTTTTAAGTAAAATGTAACCCAATTAGAATATGGAAATGCACATACCTTAAAAGTTTTGTCCAGATTACTCAATATTATACATTATTTTTGTAAATGTAAAAGGTGTGTTTTAAGAACTAATGGAAATCAAGTAAGGTACTTAAAATATGAAAATAAATGAATTAACATTTATTTATTTGTTGAAAATTATAACATGTTTATGTTAAAATTACAAGCCAACAGAATAATTTTTATCAGTGAAGATATATACAGTAAGTACTAGGGATAGCAAAGACAAAAAGATGCATTTTGCAAACCAATGTAATAGTACCTGAGAGGCATGTTGCATATTAAAGGGGCTGCTCAAGTACTAAGTAATAAAATAAGAGGATGCTCTTTAATTCATTATATGTGAACAGCTCACTAGTTTGTATGTCTATGACATCCTTCCAGGCATTTCTTTTATTCAGTATTAACCATGTAGGCTGACTACTACAGCTCAGAATGGTTGCCCTAAATATTATGCCAACGCTAAAGTAGAATAGAAGGAACAGCAAAAAAGACTTCCTGTACCATCACTACATTTCCATAAAAAATGTTATGTATAATTAGGTAATTGTTAACATAGCAACAGTGATACTATAATAGTTAATAACTATTTTGTTTTTTGTTTTTTTATCAGAAAACTCAAAATATTAAAATCACTTGTATACAGATCCAAAATTAGCCCCAAGACAATGGGTTGATTTACTAAAACTGGAGAGTGCAAAATCTGGGGCAACTGTGCATGGTAGCCAATTAGCTTCTAACTTCAGCTTGTTTAAAAAAGTGTAGCACTGTCCCCGTAGGGATTGCTGTGTGTTGACTACTTAGGCCTCCCTCTGATTACCTGCAGACAGTTGCTGGGGGTTTTGCACATATCCCCCCTTACTCCCGTTTGCTCATTACTCAATAAAGGTATTTTGGTTTTTGGTATTTATTGTGGATCTGGGACGGGAGAAGGGAATAGTGGGATACTCCAACCAGTAGATAAGGACAATTCTCACTTGGCCTCACCAGAATACTTGTGAAAGCAGACACACCGCTTTTACCATACTGCCACTTGAACGGAAGTCTTCTTGCTCTCTCTGGCAACAGACTTGATGCAACTACTTTATCTTCAAGACACAATCTAGTATCCCCTTAACTGGCACACATCCACTGACTTTTCTAGCTGAAGGGGTAGCCTTCACAGGACAGGCCCCATGACACAGATCTCTATTCAAAATAGGCAGAATGAGATCCTTCGTAGTGTCTCTATTCCAGTCAGCTCTGCAGGACCTCTGGGTTCAGCTTCTCTCTGACTTTCCAGCCCTCTGGTTGACTACCCAAGGCCGCATGGCAACTACTGCAGAGGAGGGTGAGCCGCCCCCTCCCTCTGGGACCCCGCTCTCCAGCTGAAGACCCTGAGAAAAAGGGCCCTTGGCATTTATACAGTCACCCAGCATGCTACAAGGCATCTTCCTCTGCCAATCACTAGGTCTGCAACAATGCATGTGCCCTCATTTGTCAGGTGTCCTCCTACTGTCCAAGATGCCTCCCTATTGGACCAGTGTGAAACATTCAGACAAGCTGAGCTGCAACTGAGCACCATGAGCAGACCTCACCAATAGATCCTGCTCCCTGGTAGGCAGGAAGCATTGTAAATTTACCTAATGGTCATCCTGTTAGGCAGAAAGACCCAAAATTATACTCTCTTCTAGCACCTATCTAGAAGGGTGCTACATAAGCTTTGACAAGAAAAAATGGAAGCTGATTGGTTTCTATGCACAGCTGCACCAGATTTTGCAATTTCCAATTTTAGTAAATCAACCGCAATGAGTTTCCATAAAGACCTGGAATTCTTTTACAATAGAAAAAAGCCACAAAATGAACTTATAGGCGGACATATACGAAAAGTGCCCATATCATAGAACTAGCTTACCCTCCCTGGGGGTATGATTATGTCAGATTTTTGCGTCTAAAAGCGGTACATTGTTTTGCATAGAAATTTGGTGTTTTATATTGTAGGCCTGTAATTCTTAGGAATAACTCTTAAAGAGTCTAGTAGACATCCCGGGTATGATAAAGTTTGAAACACAAAATCATAAATTATAATACAATAAATAACTATAAATAATTTTCAAAAATAATAATATAGAAATGTATTCAATAATGTAATCAAGTCAAAAACACTGACATTTGCTCAGTTTCAGAAATGTTGCTGTCGTCACTTTCAGTGCCTGATGACGAATTTCCCCACAAATCAGTATCACTCAATTCTGCAAATAATACTTATTTACTATCGCTGTTTTCTAGCTGATCAAAAACCTTTCTCAAGTTTCCAGGCAGAAAGAATGGCATATATAATATAAAAGTGCATGCAAGCCACTGGACAAAGCACTAGGGACAAAAGGGATGTGAAATTATTTGATACAGTAATGTAATATTACAGTGTACTGTATGTTTACTGTGTGTTTCACTTTTTGAATTTGCCGCCAGACTCCGCCCCCATGCGACGCGACACGACGCTTGCAGGGAACGGAGCCTGGCATCACAGTGAATCCGGTGGAAGACACAGTATGCGGACAAGGTGGGGGGACAACGCTGGATCCAGGGGACAAGGTAAGTAACCCTGCCCAGGTTCCTAAAGATAAACAACCTTTGTTTAATGGAGGAACTCACATATATAGCAAGAGGAGACATTTCTAAGCATACTAAAATATGGGCCCTTTGATTGGAATTCAAAACCACCTCACACTACAGGGACATCATATCTTCTTCAAATTGACCATCTCGTATATTGTCCATCTACCTTTACTTATGATACTGGTACTTGAACTCAGCCTTTGTTATAACTCTTTATAACATACTTGGCAACATTACAATGCAAAGAATGCTATGCGTTTGACAGTTGCTATCTGACGTTCGCTGGGGTAACTCCATCTATTCCCCCCCTGCCACCTCTTCCCTCCTTCCCACTGTCTTTTTTCCCTTCAATTCTTATTGAACTTTTCTTGCTTCTTCCTTGTCTTTTATTTCTTTCAGCCACTCGCTATATACAAAATTACCAGAGACGTTTCTTTCTTTTTACATTTATGTGGCTCATTATCTTTTGTGTATAACTAATGTCATATGCATGTTACGTGAGCTATGTAGCCATTATTTGTTTGTTATCTTCATAACTTCTCTGAAATAAAAAGATATTAAACAAAAAAAGGAACACTGCCTGGATCCAGGGATGCAATCCAGAGTGTGGCTCGGGGTTACCGCTTTTGGTAATGAAAATTCAGAGCCACACTCGGGAAGGCCGCCAGGGAGGTTAAGGTTGCAGTTTTCTCGAGGTAATACCATTGGACCAGAACAGAGTCAGTAGAATTAAGAGAGTATCAACAAAAAAAGGAAGGCAAGATAGTTTAGTTATAGAATAGGCGAATATTCACATCCATGGAAATTGATGCTGCAAAAAGTGCTTCACTTAACACCGTACAATGACATGGGTACTATGTCTTCTGAAGTTTTTCTTTTGTGGGAGATTAGCTCGTGGGGATCACTGGAGGAAAAGAGTCAGCGTGCAGGCAACTTTATTTAAAATCTGGCGGCTTGCCAGGTTTATTATAAAAGGTTTGCAGGTTATCAAACAAGCAAAAACAGAAAACAAAACCTTACCGTCCGGTGCTAAACTAAACAATAGTGTTTTCTCACTATACGGTGTGGGGCTGGCCCCAGACACCCACACAACATAAGCCAAATGCAAACCTTGTATTACAGTCCAAATATCCCACAGAACTCAGTCCCAGGTCAGAGCCAAAGTGAGATCTCTTCCTGACTATTTAAGCCACCTGCTGGTGGACTCCAGTGGACCACAAACTCTGGACCAGAACCAGCCCTGCCACAGTGGCTGGTAAAATCCGGACTGGACATTGTTTAATCCAGTCCAAATAAACGCATATGAGGCAACAGGTAGCGCCTGTCTACCACTTCTCCTCGCATACTGTCACATATCCTCCCCCTCTGCTCAAGCCCCTGCAGCTGAGTAACTGTCCCAACCATACAGTATACCCCAGAGAGGGCATCAGCAATGTTCTGGAGTCTTCCCACCCGGTATTCCACTGTGAGGGCCAGGAACCACCTAGTCACCCAACTATTTTTCTCCCTGTTGTCACACATCCACTTCAGGGGGGCATGGTCAGTGTCTAGCCTAAACAACCTTCCTAAGAGGTAGTATTTCAGCACCTCTAAGGCCCACTTGATAGCCAGGCACTCCTTCTCCACAATGGCATAGTTCCTCTCATGCCTGTTAAGCTTCCTGCTTAAGTAGACGACCGGGTGATCCTCACTGTCTCTGATCTGGGACAGAACAGCCCCTAGTCCCACCTCAGAGGCATCTGTTTGTACAACAAACTCCTTTGTGAAGTCCGGGGTCACGAGCACTGGTTGTAGACAAAGGGCTTGCTTCAACTTCTGGAATGTCTTCTCGGCTTTGGGATTCCACTTAACCATGCCCGACCTTCTACCCTTCGTCAGATCGGTCAAAGAGACGGCAATGGTGGCAAAGTCGGGTATGAACCACCTGTAATATCCTGTAATACCCAGGAAGGCATGAACCTGTTTTTTATTCACGGGTTGGGGCCATTTTTGAATTGCCTCGATCTTGTTGGTCTAGGGCTTGATCAGTCCCTGACCAATAACATACCCAAGGTATTTGGCCTCCTCCAGGTCTATGGCACACGTTTTTGGGTTGACTGTTAGACCTTCTACCCTAAGAGAATCTACCACTGCTTGTACTCGGAGCAGATGCAATTCCCAATCTGGGCTGGGGATGACCACATCATCCAAATAGGCGGCTGCATAGGGACGATGCGGCCTCAAGGTTTTGTCCATCATTCTCTTGAAGGATGCAGGGGGCCCATACAGACCAAACGGCATTCGATTGTACTGGAAGGACCCCTTGGGGGTAGAAAAGGCCATTTTTTTTCTTTGCTGACTCCGTTAGGGGGATCTGCCAGTAGCCCTTAGTTAGGTATAGGGTTGGTATGTACCAGGCACATCCCAACCTGTCCACAAGTCCGTCAACCCACGGCATCAGGTATGCATCAAACTTAGACACATTCAGTTTCCAGAAATCATTACCGAACCTGATAGTGTCATAGGGCTTTGGGACCAAAAGGACCCTGTCACTTTGCTAGGAATTTACTTTCAACCGTGGGGACTAGCACCAGCACTCTGTCTCCGGGGTTGAAAAACCGGGTTTTGGCACCCCGATTATAAACTCTTCTCTGGGCTTGCTCCATATGCTCTCGTACCAAGGGCAGGAACGCTGCGATTCGATCTTGCATCAGGGAGACATGCTCTATGACGCTTCTATATGGGGTGGCCTCTGCCTTCCCATGTCTCTTTTGTAACATCTAGCAGCCCCCTGGGATGTCTACCATACAAGAGTTCAAAGGAGGAATGCACCGTAGACGCCTGCAGAACCTCTCGTATGGCAAACTTGAGGTACAGCAACAAAAAAATCCCAATTTCACCTATCTTTATCCACCACCTTTTTTAGCATACTCTTGAGGGTCTTGTTAAATCTTTCCACCAGACCGTCAGTTTGGGGGTGGTAAACAGAGGTACAGAGATGGGAGATTTTGTACAACTTGCACAATTCTTTGGTCACTCTGGAAATGAATGGGGTGCCCTGATCCATCAAGATCTCCTTAGGGATCCCCACCTGACTAAACACCTGGACCAACTCCATGGCAATAGTTTTAGCAGAGGTGTTCCACAAGGGTATGACTTCAGGATAGAGGGTCGCATAGTCCAGGATCACCAGGATGTGCTGGTGTCTCCGGGAAGGTTTTACTGCTGGACCCACGAGATCCATGCCAATTCGCTAAAACGGCACTTCAATTATGGGAAGTGAGACAAGAGTACTACGAAAATGGGATGAGGGGGCCTCCATTTGACACTCAGGGCATGATTCACAGTATTCCCTGACGTCTGCATAAAACCATAAAGAACCTCCTAGGTTATTCTTTCCCTGGACTTTTCCATACCCAGATGCCCCCCTCATTACATGACCATGGGCCAGATCTAGCACCATCCTGCGAAAAGGTTTGGGAACCACTAGCTGTTCTACTTTGTCCTCCCCGCGTTTTACCACCTGATACAACAAATTATTTTGTAAGGAAAAGACGCCCCCCAATTAGGGTCCACAGGTTCCCCATCCATCACCTTCACATTTTCTCTGGCTCTAATGAGAGTGACACCCCGTAGTTGCTCTGTGGAAAAGTCCTCTCTCCTGACCTCTAAGTCAGGTACGACATTCCGTCCACTCTCATTATGGGAGTCAGAGATGTCTTCTGGGACATTAACCTGCAGATGAGGGCTAGCTTCCAGCTCTTCCTGATCCCCAGCCATTACCAGGAAAGGAAGAGGGTCACCTCCTTCCTCAGTCATACCACCAGTCCCCCCTTCCATTTTGCCAAAAGGGTCTGGTGAGCATTCCTGTGCTTCCGCAGCAGAGGGAGCTCTATCTACCAGATGTCGCCTTCTTTCCCACAGCTGCCAGAAATGGGGAAAGTCTCTCCCCACTAGGGCTTCATGAAGCAGCGAGGGTACCACCTCCACTGAATGTGTTTCCCTGCCGCAGGGGGTGTCAATCTCAACCAATGCCATCTAGTAGTGCCAGGTGTCACCATGATTGCAAACAACCCCGATAGTGCTGGGGTCCAGTTTTGCAGGATTTATACAACAATTTTTGACTAGTGACACCACGTTACCAGAATCAAGCAGGGAAGTGACTGCTTTCCCATCCACAGAAATCACACACATTTGTCTTTTCACGCGGCCTGAAGATAATGCTGTACATGCGACCTGTGCAAAAAGAGAAAGGCGTCTATTCACACAAGTATAATTGCATTGCATGGGTTTATCATTCAGGGGACAATTGGCCACAATATGGCCCAAATAATGACATCAGTAGCACTGTATGTGGTCTATAGTCAGTTCCCTTATGGGCCGCAAAGACCGTCCTGGCTTCTTTGGCCAGTCTCCAGGTATAGGGTCCAGAGCCTCTTTAGTTAATACAGCATTTTCCCCATGCCCTTGAGCGCTGGGACAGTCTTACCAGACCCGCTGGAGAGCAAATCCTCAGTAGTCGAATATCTTTCGGCAAGATCCACCAGTTAGCTTGCAGTTTTGGCAGGGTTTCTGGCTGCAACCACTTCCTTGTAAGATGGACCAGGTCAAACATTTTGGAGCGGTATGGCTTGTCTGTGCGGTAGGTCCCCTGATGCACCTGTTAGGCCCGGACGGCCATGCTGAGCAAATGTAAAATACACATAAATCTCACTTTGGGTGTCAGTCTGAAGAAAGACACAGCTAAACTGATGATCAAAATGCTAGATTGGTATTTTACAGATCTCTGACCACTTTTTTCTGTTCAGGAGTATTAGGTCACGTGCAAAAATGTGCTATACCGAGCTGCATGCTGGGGCAGGACAATCTTGCATAGAGAGGACCATAAAGAGGACCAACAGAGAATCAGTTAGATATAAAGACTTGAATTTTTTATATATTAAGACCCCTTTCACACCGGGGCTGCCCAAGCGTTAGCATTAGCGGTAAAGCGCCGCTAATTCGCAATGCTTTACCGCTGTTATAGCGACGCTCTGGTGGCAGCGGGGCACTTTTAACCCCCTCCACAAAGCATTAAAAAGGGATTAATAGTGCAGGTGCCCGACGCTTCCGAAGTGGTGTACCACCCCTTCAGAAGTACTGCCCATTCATTCCAATGGGCAGGGGCAGTGGAGGAGCGGTGTATACATTGCTCCCACACCACCAGAGATGCGGCTTGCAGGACTTTTTTTACCGTCCTGCAAGTGCACTGCCCCAGTGTGAAAGCACTCAGGCTTTCACACTGGGGTGCATTAGAAGCTAATTTAGAGGTGCTTTACAGGCACTGTTTTTAGCTAAAAAACGCCTGTAAAGTGTCTCCGATGTGAAAGGGACCTAAATGCAGCAGTACAAAAAAAAAGAGCAGTGATGTTTTGAAATATGTGAGGTTCTTTTTATCGGCAAACTGCTCTTAGACCATCCTTTCACAGAAACCAACTAAAAGCCTGTAGGCAGGTGCAGTCTACTTTCTCCACTGCAGGTGGTGCTCACCCGCAGCGGCCTTACAGCTGGAGAGGAAGTCAAGAGGAACTTGGTTCTTCTACGGTTTTCTGGGTCACTAGGGTAGCTATCTGATTGGATGCTGCCGCCTCATGTGACTTTGGCACCCATCTTGGGTCAGGTAGAGCCTATTTAAGGCCCTGGCTCTGGGTTTGGCATGCTTTATGCGAGCATTTAGTGTAGGGAAAGATACGTCGTATGTTAGGGACAATGATGGGGAAAGGTTCCTGACAAGGAGGGAAAGCATGGGGCGGAAACTCCTCTGGGCTTCATCTCGCTTGGGCACAAGATGGCCAGGCTGCATTCTGCTCTTTAAACAGATGCTGTCAATCCGGCTGATAACTGCTCTCTTCACATTACTGTAAACTGTTAGTGCATCCAGTTGGGCAGCCTTCCCACTGGTTTTGCTGTTAATTGTTGCTGCATTATTTCGATACAAGTTTTCCATTGCTCCTGACTGTGTAAATTATTTCTGCGGCACCATACTGCACCCCACCTACAAGCCATTCAAAATCAAGGAAGTACTCAGAAGCTGACCAACCTGTATTTTTTTTATTTTTTTACTGGTCTCTCATTTTACATACATGTACATTCAGGAAAGCGCCTGGTTTATATATGCAAAGATGGATAAAAGGACATGCATCAAAGTTACAAACTGATTATATTTGGTTGCTCTCAAATGTATAATTACATACATACTGTAGTCTCTTCAACTATTTAATATAGCTTTTAAAGTCATTTATTGAACAAGAAAGCCTGATCAAATAATATAAATAAATTCACACTGTATATAATGTTCTCCAAGTTTTGGAATGTCTTTAAGTTGTTTAATATTATAAAATTACACTTCACAAATTTGAAGTTGGTATTGTGAAAGTTATTAGCAGATTGGTTTGTTGGTAACTGAATTATCAGCAGATGGTGTCTCAAAACTGTGACTACTGAAACCTGTTGTTTCTTAGCTAAAATATGGTCAGACGGGGCCTAGCCAGCTTAGCCTTCCAATAATCCCTAATTAGGCTTGGCTCATATTTGTGCAATGCAGGATCTGAAGTAAAATTGAGCGAATTCCCGCACTTGCACAAAAATGAGCATCCTAATTCTTAATGCACCCTAACATACCTTGCTAATATGAAGGAGAAATCGTATGCCAAAACACATGTTAACAAAGAACCATGTGTTTTGGTGCAAGTAAAATCAAAAATCAAAAAAGATGCTTAGTAAATGGGATGAAGCTCTGCTGGCTTCCTTCATCCAATAATTTGCAAGCTAATGTACAGTTTTTTATATTCTTTTACTTGCATGTGATTTGTTATTCTTTGCAAAATGAATTTTCACCAATTTCACTAAGCTAAGTGGGAATGTTCCCTTGCTAAGTGCATTTTCACTTTGCAAAGTGAACATGCTCTACTCCTTTCGTAAATCTACCAGTATTTGTCCATATTATGTGCCATTATATTTATCTTTCTGCTACAAAAATGTTTATCAGAGTTTTCAACAGTTTTTAATTGTGCACGATAACAATGCAAACATTTCCAGTGAAAGCGGAAGAGCAACTGGAAGTGTATATGTGGGCCACAAGCACCAAGAGCAAATCAAAACAGAAGAGTCATCGCCATCATAACAACAAACAGAATGAATAACAGTGGGCTGTGGAAATGTACTCAAGTAGGAGACAGTCCTACTGTACGGGGTCTGCTCCACTTATCGGAGAAATGCAATCCACTACCTAGGGGCGGGAGTGGCCTTGGCACCAAATAGTAGGCCAGCAAACAAAAGACTAAAGGAATCCAACAGTAGCAGGGTGGTATAGGAAAAAAGAGAAGAAGGGCAGGATAAGGTTGGGGGGGGGGGGTGGTCCCACAGGATACTGTCACGTGTCCATGGCTAAAAGCTGCTTAGTGATTGAAGGGTTACATTTTAAGAAGTATCATAAGAACTGATCAATTTTGTATAGTGAGAGACAAGAGATTGCTACTTCTTGTTTAGTTGTTAGGCAGAAAAGTATAAATAAGTATAAATTGTCATATCCTGATCACGCACTATGCATTCGTTTGTATAACATAGAGGGGGTCCCATTATTGGATGTATAGTTTGGGGAAGTACTCCTTATTGGTGGAAAGGAATACTACCACCTATATGTTTTTGTATACTTAAGATGATGTGAAGAAATAAATAAATGAGTTCTGCTTTTTATGATCCATTGTGTCTGAACTGTATCACTCCCAGAGCGCTCTGTGGTCAGGTAAGTGGAATGGAGGCTGACGGTTAAAGAAATTAACCCCTTCAATTAGTGGCGGCTGGTGCTCAAAATTTCAGGGAGGTAGCACCAACTAACATCATCCCCCAGAGACGAATGGCGGCGCATCACTCGCCAAGGCACATCACCCCCACCCCCGCCGCAGGAGCAAAACGACGGCGATAACCCGCCACCCCCTGCTGCGGGAGAGGAACGGTGCCAATCACCCGCAGGGGGGAAGAGACATTAGACACTGAAAATGTGCCTTATCTTGCTGTCGGGGGAAGGAAGAGCCAGAGCCGCTCCGGTGAGCACACAGTGGGACATCCTCCTCCTGGCCGCACAGGAACAGGAAGTGTGTCCCGAGACACGACTGGAGTCCTAAGACTCCCTGGCCAATAGGGGCTTCCTGACTGGCCGGGAGGAGAATCAGTGGGTCAATAGTGAATATTCATTCGCTATTGACACACAAGTGGGTTTGCTCAGGGAGCAGTGCTCTGCACCCCAAATCCACCCTTTTTTGAAGTCTATTAGTGCCTCTGGCTCCAATCACCTACTTAAAAAAAAACACCCCCAATCCATGCATCTGCAGAGTAAGGAGCCGGACACATTGATGGGTGGGTGGTGCCTCTTATGGAGCTGCCACCACTGCCTTCAGTGATTATCAAGTCGATAGCAAAGATCTGTCCAGGTTCAAACTGTTGCTGTAGGCAACCCATATATTTGTGTTTCTAAAAAGCAAATCCCCCCTACCGAACTAACCAACCTGGCAAATAAACACTTCAGTTCTTTATCAACCAGAATATTGCATGTGATTTGTTATTCTTTGCAAAATTAATTTTCACCAATTTCACTAAACTAAGTGAATGTTCACTTGCAAAGTAAATTTTCACTTTGCAAAGTGAACATGCGCTACTCTTTTAGTAAAAGTACCGGTTCCGGACCGAATTGTGTACATCTACTGCTGCAGAGTGGCACGATCCCGCAAATCACCACCTGTAAACGGCGGCTTGATCATGCGTGGCTAGCGGGAGGGAGCGCACCACCGCCAGTGCGCTCTTGTGCCCACCACACTCTGCAGCAGTATGGCCACAGGTCCAGCGGACTCGATGTCAGCCAGCTACTCGTGATTGCCTGGCAGAGAAGAAAAGTGAGAAACCACCGATGTAAACATGGCCCAGAACCCTCACAGTTAGAACATGCCTAGGAAGCACAGTTAACCCCTAGATCACCCCCCTGCAGGTTAACCCCTTCACTGTCAATGATATTTACACTGTAATCAGTGGCTATTTAAATTTCTGATCGCTGTATAAATTTCATTGATCCCAAAAAGTGTCAAAAATGTCCAACATGTCCGCTGCCATATCACAGTCCCGATAAAAATTGTAGATCGCCACCATTACTAGTAAAAAAAAATAATAGGAAAACCGCCATAAATTAATTCTCATGGTTTGTAAACGCAGCAACTTTTGCGCAAACCAGTCAATAAACGCTGACCGCAATTTTTTTTTTACCACAAATATAAGGAAGAATATATATCGGCCAAAATTGATGAATACATTTGTATTTTTTATATTTATTTTGGATATGTATTATAGCAAAAAGTAAACAATATTGTTTTTTTTTTTCAAAAGTGTCACCTTTTTTGTTAATAGCAGTGTTCAGAAGTGACACAGAGGGGATCAAAAACCAAAAGAAAGCTCTATTTGTGGGAAAAATAGGGCGTCTTTTTCGTTTGTGTGCAACGTTGCATGACCGCGCAATTGTCAAGCGACCCAGTGCTGAATTGTAAAAAGTGCTCCGGGCCTACAGTGGGAAATCCTTCCAGTCCTTAAAGCGGTAGTAAACCCATCCATTTAACAGTTTAAAAACCAGTTACATTTCCGGCACGTGCCGAAAATGTAACACTCCCATTGGTTGTGCTCTAAACCAAACTGTCAAACCATCCAAAGGCTGGTGTCATAGCTGATCACATGTGCAGCATCATGGCAGTTGTAGATTAAACAGAGGCTTGGCTGAAAATGATAGGAGAGTTTACTACCACTTTAAGTGGTTAAGTGCCATTATAGTTGTCGTTCTAAAAGACAAATCCCATCTCCCAAACTAACCAACCTGCAGAATAAACACTTCGGTTCTTTATTAACCAGAATATAAATAAAAATACTCAAAAGCTCAAAGACTGCACTTCACAAAACACAGAGTCCAACAACCAAGACCAATCTTCCTATATCTCAATATGGAATACTCATAAATTATTTATGCCAAGCAAGTTTATATAATTGGGAGCTAACAATAATACTCAAAACGAATATCTCTTTGTTTAAAGACGCAGATGAGTTGCCAATACCCTATTTGAACTCACACTTCTAAGGTGATAATTATTTAAAATCTTTTAGAACAAGCAACAAAGATTTTCTATACAGTATAAATCTCACATTTTTAATTTAGCAACAAATGTGTAAAATCATTGGCAAGAGTGTAGGTATTGAAGTAATCCTGGTTATATATTTCACCCATTACAAACTGGCTGTCGTCTTTGCAAATCTGAAGACATTGCCAAACATTCTGTACATAGTATTCCAAACTTTCGAATATTTAGAGCAAAGTCTTCAAACTGGTCTTGATTAAAATATTCTACAGAAATAATTACCTTATTCACCCTTTCAAAATAATCAGCTACACTTAATAGCCTTATTTCTCAAGAGGAATTAATTTAAGCTACAACCCTCACACAATCAGGTAGAAGTTTGGGAATAACACGTTACAACCAAGAGACTAAAATAATTGCATGCTTGTATACAATAATGCAATGTCAAAATTCTCTATACTAACAATATCGGTAGTTTGATGAACTTATCCAAATTTTACTTTTTCGCACTCCATGGAATTTGTTAGGTTCCTCCATTCTTTGCTTTTTCAAAAAATACATAGAGACACAAAAACCTGCTTATGACTGGAAGCTGCTATTATATTGTAAAATATGTTCTGTCTAAACAAAGCAAAATGCCCGGATCTCAGATAATGTGCACCTTTTATTCATCTGAAGTTTATTAAAGGTGCATTGATGTAGCACAAATGAGCAAATATGCTTGGCAAGGTGTTAAAAGCCCTAGCTTTGTAGAAGCTAAAATTTATAAAGTTAAAATTCCAGGAGTAAATTATAACCTTTCATACTCCACAGTGCCAATCTGTGAGTCAAGATGCCTGTACATAAATCCATAGACCATAGAAGTGTAAATGGAACAGCACAGAGGAAACTTGAACATTTTCTAACAGCGGCCTCATAATAAAAGTGTTACAAATGTCCAAGTTAGAACACAAGTTTATGCTGATTGTGTTTTTATATAAAAGGAGGGTTCTGCTGTAAGCATGGATGCTTCTATACAAAATTTTAAACATTTTTAAAAATGTTCCTTTAAAACAGGGATATGCAATTAGTGGACCTCCAGATGTTGCAAAACTACAAATCCCATGAGGCATAGCAAGACTCTGACAGCCAGAAGCATGACACCAGAGGCAGAGGCATGATGGGACTTGTAGTTTTGCAACAGCTGGAGGTCCGCTAATTGCATATCCCTGCTTTAAAGCATGTTATACAGTATAGTGCTTGTGCTGTGTAATTTGTCCCCCCTGTATCAGCTGAAATACCTAGCTGATCCTGACTGGTTCTGCCCCCCCCCTGTAAACTGACCATGGTTTATCACGGCTGCTAGGCCCTGACACCATGGTCAGTTTATGTGCCTCCATCATCTGCTCTCTCCTCTGTCCTCCTCTCCCCCCTCCCTCCCTGTCTGTCAGCTAGTGACAGTGTCCGCCCCTCCCCTCCTGCTTCTGAAATTACTTTTAAAATGGTTAATAAAGTTAGATGCCCCAGTGGCTGTGTTTTATAAAAAAAAAAATGCTCTTCTATGCCGGATTTCAGAGCGTCTCTCAGCGCTCACGTAACCTGCCACCTCTCTCCTCCTCTCCTCCCGACTGACGTTAACGGGGGATTCTCGGCTTCTCCCACTGTAGCTGTCAGATCGAGAGAGGGGAGAGGCAGCTGGTCACGTGAGCGTGGAGAGGCGCTCCGAAATAAGGTATAGAATGGCAATTTTTTTTATAAAACACAGACACTGGGGCACCTAACATTATTAACCACAGAGGATGATATGAAGACAACACAGTGGCTTAACAACCACTTTAACAGAAAAAAAATGTAATAACAAATCTTAAATTCTTCTTTTGCCTTCTATATCCTATGGTCACAACATATACTTTCACTTTATGATCAGCACTGTAATATGATCAAAAACAAGAATTATATTTGACAATCCAATATAAGCTTACTGGAAAAAAATCCTTTCCTGTTATGAGTACTTCCTGTCTTCTGCCCATCCCTTTCCTCAACTTCCTGGATTCCCTGCATGCTTTGCAGCTTCTCCTCTGCTGTTTACTTCAATACCTAAGGACTACATATCCCATGGTACCTTTGTGCCCGCAAGCAGTATTTCCTGTACTGACTCCGCCTCTGGAAATGCCTCCTCTCGGCATCTCTGTAGCTCAGTAGCCAGGCTCTGTGAAATGTGACACAGTAGTGCCTACTCACAGGCCATAGTGATTGCATGTCAGAGAATTCAAGGACGTAAAAGTGTGGGGATCTTCACAAAGTAAGTTTACAAACTCCAAGATCAGTCAGATTAATAAAAGAAAGCTAGAACAATATGAAATACAGTATGGAAATGAAGATGTAATTTCACATTTTGACCTTGGATATGTTTTAATTAGATGGCTAATAAAATATAAGCAAAGGCAAGGATTTAAGAAAAAATGTAGTTTTCATAATCATATTGGTTATAATCCAGAAGAAAGCAAGGTATGCACTGAGGTGATATAATCTTTGAACAGAGGTAGAAAATTAAAAAAGCTAGAAAATTCTTATTTAGCATATTATTCTCAGCAGGGAATAATCTGATACCTTGCATCATAATTTCCTCACAGCAGACTTTAAGGGTCAATTTAACCTCTTCAAGACTGCATGTGGGAAATACGTAATGAGTTGTTTGCCTTAAGAGTAAACATATACCTAAGGTTTGAGCTGGATCTGTATTCAAAAACCCTAGATCGCTAGCAATTTTTGCCATCTATTGGTAATAATCACATGTTAAGCAGCCCATTCAGTTTTAAAATAGAAATGAAAGGCAAAACATGTGTGTATATATATAAAAAAAACAATATAACTATCCCTTTTCCCCTTTTTTTAGAAGTGATCAAATTCCCTCTGTTCTCAGCTGCATAAGACCTGGGGGAAGAGAAACAACAGCACACCAATCTTCCCAGTGAAAGACGGGGGGTGGTTTCGTAGGAAGACAAACATAACGAACGAAAACACACTTTAGGGACCACTAGGACGGTCAGGAAGACGAAAGGATAATGTTTGACTGGTGTGATTCGTCCTCTTGTGTGACACCAGTTGAAAGATCGACACGACCTTTGAGTCGGACGAGAGGAGGTTACTAGTTGGTGGGGGGCAGAAAGTGACCCTTCTAACCACACGACAACAAAGAGAAGGGGGTCCAGAATACGTCGACTCTTGTCTCCCTTAAACTAGTGAAGATTTTTTTCCCCTTTTCCCTATCAATATAACAAAAAAAATATATATATGT
>BLSH010345484.1:500535-518218 GCA_018402905.1 Glandirana rugosa | reverse complement strand
CAGTGCTCATCATTGCTGCATATAAGT
Source organism: Glandirana rugosa (assembly GCA_018402905.1). Taxonomy (NCBI): domain Eukaryota; kingdom Metazoa; phylum Chordata; class Amphibia; order Anura; family Ranidae; genus Glandirana; species Glandirana rugosa. The sequence goes on along the minus strand of BLSH010345484.1, from coordinate 518,191 downwards.
GCCTCATCATCAGTGCCACCTCATCAGTGCTGCCTCATTAGTGCCAATCAGTACTGCCACATCAGTGCCCGTCAGTGTAGCCTCATCAGTGCCCACCAGTGATGGAGAAAATTTACTTATTTACAAAGTTTTGTGACAAAAATAGATAATTTTTTTTTTTTCGGTCTTTTTTTATTTGTAGCGCAAAAAATAAAAACCACAGGGGTGATCAAATACCACCAAAAGAAAGCTCTATTTGTGGGAACAAAATGATAAAAAATCTGTTTGGGTGCAGCGTCGCACGACCGCGCAATTGTCATTCAAAGCGCAACAGCACTGAAAACTGAAAATTGGTCTGGTAGTAAAGTGTTCTAAGTGCATAGTATTGAAGTGGTTAAAAATCCCCTGCTTTGTAATGTTTAGGAGGGGGTTGTGGAGTAATGTTTAACATTATTAACCCTGCCTGTGTTGAGATTGAAGTTTTTTATTATCAGTTGTAAACTAGATTGGAAGACTCCCTGTCCTATCAAGGGAACTTTAGAAACCTCCCTCTGGCATTATAAGTTAATGAGCTCAGTCTGTGTGGGCACAAAGACAGTGTGAGGCTTTCCAGAAATTCTTAAGCCCCGTACACATGGGCAGAATGTCGGGAGACATTTGCTGGTACAAAAAATACCGGCTGACATTTGGCTTGTGTGTGTGCCAGTCTGTCCGATGTGCATGTTGGAAAACCAGAAGCCGACCGACTCTCGATCAGAGTTCTCAGCCAATGGAAGAGAGCACTGATCTGGTGGGGGGGGCACCCCCTGTCAGAACACAACAGCTCAGTGGGCGAGATCGCTGGACTAACCTAGTATGGTTAGTACAGCAGCTCCTGACCGGAGCTGTACGTTTTTTTTCGTGCACCCAAAATTAGAATCAGCTATGACACCTCCTCCTTAAAAACATCTAAAAGAAGAAAAAAAAAATATATATATATATATATATATACAGTATCTGACAAAAGTGAGTACACCCCTCACATTTTTGTAAATATTTTATTATATCTTTTCATGTGACAACACTGAATAAATGACACTTTGCTACAATGTAAAGTAGTGAGTGTACAGCTTGTATAACAGTGTAAATTTGCTGTCCCCTCAAAATAACTCAACACACATCCATTAATGTCTAAACCGCTGGCAACAAAAGTGAGTACACCCCTTCGAGAAAATGTCCAAATTGGGCCCAATTAGCCATTTTCCCTCCCCGGTGTCATGTGACTTGTTAGTGTTACAAGGTCTTAGATGTGAATGGGGAGCAGGTGTGTTATCGCTCTCACTCTCTCATACTGGTCATTGGAAGTTCAACATGGCACCTCATGGCAAATAACTCTCTAAGGACCTGAAAAAAAGACGTGTTGCTCTACATAAAGATGGCCTAGACTTTAAGAAGATTGCCAAGACCCTGAAACTTAGCTGCAGCATGGTGGCCAAGACCATACAGCGTCATATCCAGAGGTTATCTTCAGGAAATAGACGCATGAGTGCTGCCAGCATTGCTGCAGAGGTTGAAGGGGTGGGGGGTCAGCCTGTCCGTGCTCAGACCATACGCCGCACACTGCATCAAATTGGTCTGTCATCCCAGAAGGAAGCCTCTTCTAAAGATGATGGACAAGAAAGCCCGCAAACAGTTTGCTTACTGGAACCACGTCCTGTGGTCTGATGAGACCAAGATAAAATAATTTGGTTCAAATGTTGTCAAGCGTGTGTGGCAGCAACCAGGTGAGGAGTACAAAGACAAGTGTGTCTCACTTTTGTGAGATACTGTATAGAATTTTTTTTTGCTTTATGTATGTTGTGTGAATGGGAACAAATTACAAACATATAGTGGTGTTGTCTCAAATCTTACTGTAAAAGTGGAAATATGTTTTAAATATGCTACATACCAGTACCCTCATATGCTACTGCACGAAGGATTTTGTTGGAAACAAACAAATTAATGAACAAAATGGAGCTGGCGTGCACATAAAACATCAGAGAGAATATGGGCAAAAAACCAATGCAGGACAGGGTGAGCACATGCACAAATGAGGCTGGTAAGACTATAGGCAATAATAAACATAGGTTGCAAAGATGATTACAGGCACACAATATATTACAATTTGATAGAACTGATTTAATAAATGGCAAACCGACTGTTCACTTTGAAAATGAAATTGCACTTTCCAAGGGAATTTTCCCATAACTTAATGAATAAGGGGAAGCTGACTTCCATCATCCAATCATGTGCAAGCAAAAATGCAGTGTTTTAAATTTTCCTTGCACATGATCAGGTGTTCTTTGCAAAGTTAAATTTCCCCACATTCATTGAGTTCTGGAACACATTCTCTTGAACAATGCAACTTCCCTTGCAAAGTGAGCAGCCTATTTGCCTTTAGTAAACCAATGCCTCATACCTCTGAATAAAGTGTAGTGCATACAGATGACATTATCCCTTGTAAACAAACTGCAGAGCATTAGTTCCATTGTTGTTTACATTTACTCTGTGATCCTGTCCATCCCTGTGGCACGGAATGTGCCTGTCTTTGATGGAAGGAGCTGCAAGCTAGAAAGCTGTAAGTAAAACCTGAAAACTAGTGCACAAGCTCTTGCGAGGCTAAGTGTTGCCATGTATGGCTTAGTAAATGTGATGTAAATGATTTAAGAATTGCATAAACCAACTGGACCATGAAAAAAACAGGAGCAGGGCATAATAAGTTTTTCTAAAGATCAGAAATAATTTTTATTGCACACACAATGATCTTAAATAAGTTGATAGAATTAGGTTTTTGCATAAATATGCAGAAATTCAAACAGATATAAAAGTCACAAAATAAAGCTGCTGTGTATTCAGTAATACATTCAGCAATACATCATTGAATACATTTTTTTTAAAAAAACTGTAAATATTTGCATTTTACTTGGTAATAGAATTGGGCGAACAGATCGAGCCAAGCAAAAGTTGTGTCCGAACATCGCCTGTTCAACCATTCCGCAAATGCTCACATTTGCATGGTGCTCGGCGGGATGTTCTAGGGCCCTAATTGGAAGAAGCATTGCACCTGACTGCTGGTCAGGTGCAAGGTTTTGCCCAATCAGGGCACAGAGCATAGTCAGAGCCATGACTGGACAAAGTCATGATAACTTTGCCCAATCATGGCTCAGTGTTCATAGTCCTACCCCACACTATAAAAGGTTCCTTCCCACAGGAACCTTTTGCAGTGTGTTGTTGGAGTGGAGATAGATAGAGCAAGGCTCTGTTTGTTACTAGTGAGTTAATGTGTTATTGTGAGTGTAGAGTATTAGTGTAGTGTAGTGTGAGTATAGTGTGTCAGTATGGTATAGTGCAGCCTTTTTCAACCATGGTGCCCAGGCACCCTGGGGTGCCTTGGCAAAATGCCTAAAAATTGCCCAAAATTTGTATACCAGCCAGCGTGTGGATGACAGCTGCCTTGCAGTTACACTACATAACATATTTTCACTATTACATCTTCTAGCTGCCAGCATCCTAACGACCAATGGCATCATCAGTTGATAAGGAGGATGCCAGTTGTCTTTATAGTATCCTTTTTTGACCCTCCCTTGCCCTTCTCCATCAGTGGTGAGGTCTCATTAGATGAGTGCTGGAGAAACATTGAAATACTAGTCAGTACCAGTTTGCAAAAGTGTATTTGCTTTGGAAGAATAAATCACCTCTAAAGTTGGGTGTCCTGCTTGTGTGTATATTGCTGCATTATGTAAAACGATTTGAATACTTTTTACAATTTAGAATGGGGTGCCTCGAGAATTCCATAATTTTTAAAGGGTGCCTCTAAGTTGTCCATCATTTTTAAAGGCTGCCTTGATTGAAAAGAGGTTGTAAAACACTGGTGAGTGTCACTGTAGTGTTGGTGTAGGGCAGTGTTTAACACAGAATTCCATTTTTTTTGGTTGCCACATTTTTTTTGTTTGTTTATTTGTGTCCCATGCCTGTTGTTCTCCCTTTTTTTATTTTTTTTTATAGTTTTTACCTTTTTGGCAGTGGCAGTCCTCAATTTAAAGTGCACCAAACAACACTTTTCATTGAATAAAGTGCATCCGATTACACATTTCTCAGTATCTATTACATTTGGGTAATATGCCCCCCCCCCCATCATGTCTGGGAAGCCAACAAGGAGAGGCAGAGGTTCCCATACCACTATGAGCAGGCCAGCAGCATCTATGTCCACAAGCAATGGTGGCCATGGTCTGTCCTCAGGCAGGGCACAGTTGTCTCTGTTTAGTGTTCAATTAGATTAGGAGCAAAAGGTACAGAAGGGGGATTTTAGCCATGTTAAAAAAAAGTATATGTTTTAGACAAAATATGTCAAAATATGAAATGTTTAATAATTCATGAGTTAAAAACAGCACACAATGATACAAACACCATTGGTGGCAAAGTACAAATCCACATATACAGTCATAAGCATAATTGTAGAGTGTCAAATCGGTTTCAGTGTGTCACGTCCTGACATGTTTAGCCTATTGGGGCTTCCTCAGGGGATTAGTAAAAGACACACTTGTATAAGCTACAAAGAAAAAGAAAACATAAGAGACAATACTAGAGTGTACAGATAAGCATACAAATAAACATTGTTTATTGTTTTACTCAAAGGTGACAACCATGGGACTAAAAGAGTCCATATGGAGGGCTCAAATGAGCTCCAATCATCTTTCTATAAATAAACTCACTTGTGGATAGTAGTGCTTGTAATATTTTCTCTTTTTTCCTGCAGTGGATGCAATATATATAAAAAAAAACTCTCTTACCCAGCTCCTGGCTTAGATTACAAGCACTACTATCCACAAGCAAGTTTATTTATAGAAAGATAATTGGAGCTCATTTGAATGGTCATCATTTTTGAGTAAAACTATTATTCTGATTCTTTTGTAAATGTCTTATCTATTTTAGCTTGGTCAGTACAAGTCCTCCACAACCCTGCATGGCCCCATTTCCTTATTTGGATGGCAAGTGTGCACCTTTGGTGCCCTTTTCGGGTAAGTGATAGGGCCAAAACTGGGCAACATAAAACTGTGGTTCCTTTATAATTCTCATAACATCTTTATTTGTATGCTTATCTGTACACTCTAGTATTGTCTCTTATGTTTTACTTTTTCTTTGTAGCGCATGCAAGTATGTCTATTGCTAATCCCCTGAGGAAGCCCCAATCGCCGAAACATGTCGGGACGTGACACACTGAAACCGATTTGACACTCTGCAATTATGCTTACGTCTGCATATGTGGATTTGTAGTTTGTATCATTGTATGCTGTTTTTAACTCATCAATTATTAAACATTTGGTATTTTAACATATATTGTTTAAAAAATATAATTTTTTTTTGAGCACCACAAAAATCCCCCTTCTGTAACTTTTGCTCCTATTCTAATTGATTACTATGGGGATGAGGTGCATATCTGTATATTGCAAACCAGTTACACTACTCTTTAAATACTCTGTTTAGTGATGTTGCCCATGCTATCCAGCCACAGGATGTAGAGGAGGTGGTGGACTGGCTTACTAAACCCTCCTCGTTCTCCTCATCCTCTATTACCCAAGCTGACACTAGTTTGCAGTCCACCGCAGCTACCGGAGCGGGTTATTCTGCCTCCTTGTCCACAGCTACTCCTGCCATCATGCATAAAGGAGTCAGCTGAATTATTTGAACACAGCATCAGACCTTCAACCCTCCGAGAGTAACTGTGAGAAGTTACAGGGGGCAGGCACCACTAACACCCAAGGCCCAATTTTTCCACACCTGTGTGACATTTTTATGAGCAGGATCCAATCCTGCATTTGCAGGATAACTGTGAAGGATTATGGTGTGAAGGCACCACCAACACCCAAGGCCCAATGTTTTTGCACCGGTCTATCCAAAGTCTGCATAAGAGACACTAGACTTTATGTAAGAAAAATCTTTAATCTTGGCCTGAGTGAACTATAATTTGTCTTCTTTGCGTTAGGTTTGCTCACTGTGGTGCAAAACTTTGTTATCTCCATTCACAGTCTGCCAAAGAGACACCAGATTTTATCCACAAAATCTCTAATCTTGTTCCAAGTGCACTAAATTGTGGCCTCATCATACATACTGGCTCCCCAAGCTGTTGTTTACAAAATAAAGAAAGCTTGCAGGAAAAAAAAAATATTTAAATGTCATTTTTTTCTCTTTATAAATGTCAGTTTTGCTACAGTAGGTTCTATACCTGGGGCAGATGCCCCACTTTACAGGCAGACTTAGGGGGCCCCCAGGCACTATATTTAAAGGATTTTGTTTTATTTTTGTTGGTTCACTTTAAGCATCATTAAAATCACTGCTCCTTTAAAAATTATCTTTTAAAAAAAAAAAATTGCATTGATACATGTCCTCCAGGGTAGTACCCGGGTCCCCATACCCTTTTTATGGCCAATTACTTGCATATAAGCCTTCAGACCTTCAGGTCCTTTAGACTTTAATAGGGTTCGGAGTTCAGGTCCGAACTTTTGCACTGTTCAAGAGTTCTGGCATGAACCAAACCGGGGGTTGTTCAGCCCAACTCTACTTGGTAACAGTCTCGCCCTGTCAACTGTACAGTCTGTACAGCAGAGCTCAGAAAGTGGGAAGGAGAAGCAGTACAAAAAGTTGTGCTGCAATGTGAGGAGCATGTTGATAAGAGAATAGAAACGACTAAAAGAGAGATGAGCTCATCACTGTGCTTCTTCTCCTTTCACTGTTCAGTCACAGAGTTGGGTAGGAAGTAGACCTGTAAGCAAAAGTAAAACTGCAATAGAGAAGGATCAAGTTGGCTCATCTGCTAGCAAGTGTTGTGCTGTGAGGGAGCGCTGTATAAATCTCAGAACTGTATGGATAAAAATACAAATCCGTTTATAGATAAAACATCCCCCATTTATGCATCCATTTGCATTTAGCCGAGTACCTGCAATTCAGCTTTAAGGGACATTTAAAGTGTTTGTAACCTCAACACTTTATATTCCTGATATGTGCGTGTTGTACCATGTACTTGTATGAGAAAGTATCCCGTTCTCTTTGTACTGCTTTCTTTGTGTGAAATCCCTAGCGTTCATCCCAGTCCCTTAGCTTTCCAATTAAAAACTGATGACACTAAGCAGGAGAATACACCATGGTCAGTTCCCTAGCTATGCTGGGAACTCAGCCTGCTTTCCTCCAATGATCAGACTTGTCCTGACACGCCCCCACTGCACAGCCATTCACTGGGAAGCTCAGTGTGCTGCTCCTTCTCCTCCCCCAGCTCTTATGCAGCTGAGAACAGAGGGAAGGTGATCACTTATATAAAATGGTAACAAGGTATGTATAATGTTTTCTTTATATATATTAAAAAATATTTTGCCTTTCATTTCTATTTTAAAACTGAATGGGTTGTCTTACAAGGTGACTGTTTACAATCACTTTAATCATGTTTTTGCTGAAAACCATGCGACTAAACTTTTGTCAATGTACTACTGTACATTATCTGCAAGGTAAATTCATATTCATTTCCTAATGTTATCAAAATCACATCAATTACACATTTTCAGCCTGTGCATGCAAATGTCCGCCATATGAACACCCCAAACATTAGATGTCAAATAATTAGGTGAAACAGTAACTAGAAAATGGCTAGTGGATCAGGGGACCCGAGAAGAGGAGGATTGGGGCTTCTCTGTGCAAAACCATTGCACAGAGCAGTAAGTAGAACACTTTTGCTATTAAAAAAAAATCCATTGTTACAATCACTTTAAGGACTCTGTGCAGGGAAGGTCAGCATCTGAACCCAGAGAAGCTGAAGGCTGATAGACTAGAGGTAAGTTAAAGTGATACTAAAGTCTCTTTTTTTTGTTTAAAAATAACAAACATGTTATGCAAACTTACTTTGTGAAGTGGTTTTGCACAAAGCAGCCCCTATCCTCCTCTTCTTGGGTCCCTCGCCAGCGCTCCTGTCCCCTTCCCCCTGTGTGTGCCCCCACAGCAAGCAGCTTGCAATGGGGGCATCCAAGCTGAGTCGCTCCATGTGTCCATTCAGACACAGGGCTGTGACTCAGCCCCGGCATCTCTCACTCCTTATTGATTCATTTACTTTGATTGACAGCAGCGGTAGCCAATGGCTCCTGCTGCTGTGTCTCAGCCAATCAGAAATGAGATTCTCGGGCTGCTGAGTCTCTTGTGCAACCTCGCTGGATCGAGATGGGGCTCAGGTAAGTATTAAGGGGGCTGAGGAGGGCTGCTGCACACAGGAGGTTTTTTTATCTTCATGCATACAATGCATGAAGGTAAAAAAATCTTCTGCTTTTAGAACCACGTTAAGACATTAAAATTACAATTAAAATAAAGGTTTCTCAATATTGTACATTTGTTTTTTTAGCCCCATCATAACAGGTTATACAAAAAGTATGCTGCTGCTACCAAATGTATTAGTGACAGTAGGCACAGGTGGTTTGTATAAAGTTACTTGCTTATGACAAGGGGCTGTAATATAATACAGACCTGACTGAAAATATGCAAAACAGTGTTTTAGGCCTTTCTTTAAAAAATGGTCTCTGAGTCTGATGATATATACCAGACTCAACCTATAATAGTATATATTTCATTTCTAAAAAAGATACAATCAGTGCAAACAAACGAACCTTAAAATAGTGTGAAAAAGATATTGCTAGCTGAATACTAGTGGATGTTCACATCACCTCAAATATAAGCCATAAACATATAAAAGTTCTGCGTAATATACAGTAAATTCCAGTCCAAAGTGATTTAAAATAATCCAGAGAGTTCCAAGTAGAACCACAAAGCCCAGAGTGCAATGAACTCATCCACATGAAAAGAGCAGTCCAGTGTCAGAGCACATCAGAGCCCTCCAACAACGAGTAAATTGCTTGCTCACCTCAACAGATGGACCCCTGAACTAACAGAAGGTCAAAAACGCCTGCCCCCCCTTGGGGTGAATATGATTACCAGCAAAGATCTTGTTACTCCGACATATCCCATGCAAAGATGAATAAAGAAATGCTAAGTGCTCTCTGCTTAGTTAAAACTATAACTTAATAAGAATAGAGCAGCAATGGGTAACATGTCCGTTACAGGATGGCAGTGGGTGATGTCATCTGAACATAGCCCCCCCCCCTTATGCGTTACGTCCGGCAGGACTTCCTCAGGATTTCTTTTCTGTCTGGTATTCTAAGAGTGGATTATATATTTCCCTAACTATTGGTTATTTACCTGGTTATTTATATTTACCACTGCATATAGACAATGAATAATAAATAGTCTTTACAGATCGCTTCTGGCAGAAGCAGTGCTGCATTTTTTACAGGACATCAGAGCAGTTGGGGGGGCAGGGAGCCCCCCTCCTGATACCTCCCTGCTGCACTTATGGGCAACGATAGGCTGCATTGAGGGGAAATGATAAGGCTGCGCTAATGGGCACTAATATGTTGCACTTATGGGCAATGTTAGACTGCGTTGAGACACACTGATAAGGCTGAACTGATGGGCAATGATATGCTGCACTTATGGGCACTGGTAGGTTGCGCTGATGGGCAATGATATGCTGCACTTATGGGCACTGATATGCTGCCCTGATGGGCAATGATAGGCTGCACTGATGGGCAGTGCTAGGCTGCATTGATGGGCACTGATAGGCTGCACTCATATGCACTGATAAGGCTGCACTGATGGGCACTGATAAGATGCACTAATGGGCACTGATAAGGCTGCACTGATGGTCACTGATGAGGCGGCACTGATGGTCACTGTTGAGGCGGAACTGATAAGCTGCACTAATGGGGCTGCACTGATATGCTACACTAATAGGCACTGATGGCCACTGATGAGGCTGCACTGATGGCCACTGACGAAGCAGCAATGATGGGTACTGATAAACTGCACTGATGGGCACTAATGAGGCTGCAAGGTGGAACTGATAAGCTGCACTGATGGGGCTGTACTGATATGCTACACTGATGGGCACTGATGTGCTGCACTAATGGGCACTGATGTGCTGCACTAATGGGCACAAGTAGGCTGCCCTGGTGGCCACTGATGAGGCTGCACAGATGGCCACTGGTGAGGCACCAATGATGGGTACCAATAAACTCCACTGATGGGCACTAATGAGGCTGCACTTATAAGGCAGCACTGATATGCTGTACTGATGGACACTGATGAGGCTGCACTGATATCCACTGATGAGGCGGAACTGGTAAGCTGCACAGATGGGGCTGCACTGATAAGGCAGCACTGATATGCTGCACTGATGGACACTGATAGGCCACACTGATGGCCACTGATGAGGCCGTGTTTAGGGACGGACTTAGAGGCGGGGCAGGGTAGGGGTTGGATGGGGCAACTAGTGGCGAGTAAGTCTTAAGGCCTGGCTAGTGGCTCAGAATGAACTTGAAATGTTGAGCCCTGAACTAAGGTATACATTTTATAATGTATACATGTTATTATATATTTAGAGTTTTTTATACGATTAATCAAAACAAAAAATGGCCAACTAATCGATTATGAAACTAACCGTTAGTTGCAGCTCTAGTATCCATACATTCAACTTCCTTGACTGCCAATATTGATAAAACGGTGAGGTTAGACACATCTGTCCCAAAATTTACCCAGGATTGTTGTCAAAAATAAATATATGACCTTGCATATCTCACATGTTGATTTTATTGGCCTTATGGCCAAACTCTCAAACAAGAATTTGTATCACAGTTCATGTACCTATCCTGCTTTAATAATAAAAATTGTTATTTAAAAAAAAATATATATATATGCCAATTATGTATAATATATATCTTTTAAACAATCCTAATATATATAAATATTTTCAACTAAATTATATTAATGATATTGTATATTTAACATTTAACATGTAAATACACATGTTGCTAAGTATTCAATAGTCTTGTCTACTATTGCTATCAGCCTTGTCACCATTAGCCTTTTAATGCGTAGCGAATGAGTGTGCATGACTTAGTTGCCATTGACAAGATGGAACCTTGAAAAGCTGTAATGCAGTATCTCACATCTTTGTACTGACAAAGAAACCATTTGCTATATATATACAGGCTATTGTATGATTCAATGGCACAACGAAAATCAAAACAAAACAACAAAATATAGAGCACAATAGCATTTTTTATAGGACCTTCCCCCCTAGTGGCTTATATTGAACTCTGAATAGCTACCTTTACCATTGGTATCCTGTAACCAATGCTGTACCCCTAATAATGGCTTCATTTATATCATTGGTAGCATTTAATGGCTCATAAATACTGTCTTTTTCATGGTGGTCAGTGGTGCCAATAATGCCCTCCAATAGCAAACCTCTTTTAGTATAGTCATATTCAGTTCCAAGAGCTTGGCCTAGTAGTTTTGTTATATGGAGTTCATTGCCAGCATCAAATAAAAATCCTAAAGTTTCCCAAAGTGTCCCTCACATCGAAAATATCCCAAACACTAAGTGCTGCAAATATTGATGGTGTTATATAAGTACTTGTAATAAAAAATACATTTCTTTTGTAAAATTCAAATAAAAACTGACCCATAGCTGGTACACAACACTAAGCACTTTTGACTAGAATCAACACAAAAAGAGCACAGTGGGCTCGAGTTTACCAATCTCCTAACACTCCCCAAATTGAATATGGTTGCAAAGATCCACATCTTAGCCACCCAAATTACTTCTACGGCAAACAAAAGCTGGCTGTTAAATTTGAAGACAAGCTCATGGCTGCTTTTGATTGCTGGTACAGTACGTATGCTTGGCAGTCAAAGCCTCAAAGTAATACATATAAATTTACATAAGAGGCGAAAATGCAAAATAAAGATATCAAGCAATCCGTCCAACCAGCGATGATCTTTCAGTTCATCACTGGTCACTTTTCTTATTTATTGAACGTATTACATGTTTCTTGGTATCTAAACCTAGATTCATGCCCACCCACTATGAGGGTTTCTCTGCAGTTCTGAGAAGTGGTAAAATACTCTTAAAGACTAAGTTCACTTAAAAATAAATGAATAAATAATAAATGCACATCTTTTTGAAAGTAAAAAAGGTGCATTTATTTTTTTATTAGCAGCCTGTAAAGCATTGTACCTGCGATCAGCAGATCGCAGATGCAGAGTCAGGCTCCTGCAGACTGCCAGTGTAGCTCCCCTGTACTTCATTGAGAACTATAAGCTGCCAGCTGCAATTGTTGATGGTGGTTGTAGTTCTCTCATTCACAGAACTGTTACATTTTTAAATTGTGACAGCATGTGTGAAGAAGATCCCCCACCCACTCTTACAATGCGGCTGCTGATTTAGTAGCATATTACATGTTACATCCTAAATACTGGTGTAACATGCAACATGTTATGAATAGTGAACTTGGCATACATAAGTCTGTTTTTATTTTTCTCAATCGTAAAAAATAAACTGATTCTCCCATCCACACTAGTGAGGTGGATAGAGGAATCCTCCTGATGTACCATATTTTGACCATGGGGACTCCTCTGCTGTTAGAATACACTGACAGGCTGCAGCACTGATCTAAAAAAAAAAAAAATGTCCGGTCATTAGATTGACTAAATGAACGGGAACGGCCATTGATGGATCGAAATTTGGCTAGCCCCTGCTGAACTGGCCGAATTTCAATCCGCAATGCAATAAATATTGATTCATTAGTGCACTGGGCCTCAATAAACATTTACATTAAAATAGGCACATACAACATTGCATAGGGATGATGAATGTCTTATTGTAAAATACAATATAAAATCTGGTTTAGCAATTTTGCTCTCAATGTATTCATTGCTATATATATCCAAAGTTGAAAGCTCTGTTAGGCCACTTTCACACTGGGGCGGTGGGGTGGTAGCGGTATACGGTTATAGCGGCTGCTATTCGGACGGCAGCGGGATGCTTTTAACCCCTCCCCAGGCGTTAAAAAAGGGTTAAAAGCACCAGCATGTCTCGCTTCCGAGGCAGGTGTTCAGCCGCTTCAGAAGCGCTAGCCATTGATTTCAATGGCAGGGGCGGTGTATACACTGCTCCCCGCACCACCCCAAAGATGCTGCTTGCAGGACTTTTTTCTCCTGTCCTGCAAGCACACCACCCCAGTGTGAAAGCACTCGGGCTTTCACACTGGGGTGGATTAGAGGGAGTTTTTCAGGCGGTTTACAGGCGCTATTTTTTATCGCTAAAGCGCCTGAAAAACGCCCCAGTGTGTAAGTGGCCTTAACCACTTCCAGACCGGGTAATGACTATAAGTGGCGACAGTGTGGCTCTGTCTCACGAATCGCTGCTTATAGTCAGGCACGACGCTAGGGGGCGAGTGTGTGCCACCGGCAGCGTGCGCTCATGCCCGCTGCACGCTCCCCGAGACTCGATGTCCACTGGCGACCCGCGATCGCCTGTGACAGAGCCAGAACGGGGAACGATGTATACACGGCGGTTCCCTGTTGTGGCAGACGGCAAGTCAGAGATCTACTGATCCTTGTACTCGGGATCAGTTAGATCTATGGTGCGCCTGACAGCCCTGCCCCCATACAGTTAGAACACACACAGGGAACACAGTTAACCCCTTCACTGCCCCCTGCAGGTTATCCCCTTCCCTGCCTATGACATTTATACAGTAATCAGTGGATATTTAAATTTCTGATCGCTGTATAAATGTCATTGGTCCCAAAAAAGTGTAAAAAATGTCCGACATGTCCGCCCCAATATCACAGTCCCAATAAAAATCGCAAATCAAAGCCATTACTAGTAAAACAAAATTGTAAAAATGTCAGAAATGAATTCTCATGGTTTATAAACGTGGCAACTTTTGCGCAAACCAATAAATAAACGTTGATTGCCAAAAATATGAGGAAGAATATAAATCAGCCAAAACCAATGAATAAATTGTTTTTTTTATATATTTTTTTGGATATGTATTTTAGCAAAAAGTAAGAAATATTGTTTTTTTTTTTTTGCAAAATTGTTGCTCTTTTTTTGTTTATAGCGGTGATCAGAAATGACATAGAGGTGATCAAATACCGCTAAAAGAAAGCTTGATTTGTGGGGAAAAAAAAAGACACAAATTTTGTTTGGGTACAACGTCGCACAACCTCGCAATTGTCAGTTAAAGCGACACAGTGCCAAATTGCAAAAAGTGCTCTGATCCTAAGGTGGGAAATCCTTCCGGTCCTTAACCACTTGCCGACCGCCGATCGGCATCTGACGGCGGCAAAGTGGCTCGTTCCCGCAAATCGCCGTCATACGACGGCGGCTGCGGGAACGAGTTTAGTGAGCACGCGCGCGCCGCCGGAGGCGCGCCCGCGCGCTCACTGTGTCCAGGGGGGGCCGGGGAGCGGGTGCGGCGGCTTTGATTGCCGCCGGCCACCCGCGATGGCCCCCCGGAGCGAATGAGCGGAGGTCCGTGTATGTAAACACGGACCTCCGCTCTGTGTGAGGGGGAAGGGCTGTGATCACAGCCTTCCTTTACGTGAAGGCTGTGATAACTTCCCTTCCCCAGATAGGCAGTCCCCCATACAGTTAGAACACGCCCAGGGAACAAAGTTAACCCTTAGCGCGCCCCCTGCAGGTTAACCCCTTCACTGCCAATGGCATTTACACAGTAATCAGTGCATTTTTATAGCACTGATCGCTGTATAAATGCCAATGGTCCCAAAAAAGTGTCAAAATGGTCCGACATGTCTGCTGAAATATCGCAGTACCGCAAAAAATCGCAGATCGCCGCCATTTTTAGTAAAAAATAAAAAAAAATTAAAAACCCCAAAAATGAATTCTCATCATCCGTAAACGCGACCACTTTTGCGCAAACCAATCAATAAACGCCGATTGCGATTTTTTTTATCGCAGATATGAGGAAGAATATAAATCGGCCAAAAACGGTGAAAAAAAATGTTTTTTTATATTTTTTTTTTGGATTTGTATTTTAGGAAAAAGTAAGAAATTTGGGTTTTTTTGCAAAATTGTCGCTCTTCTTTTGTTTATTGCGGCGATCAGAAATGACGCAGTGGTGATCAAATACCACCAAAAGAAAGCTCTATTTGTGGGAAAAAAAAGGACGCAAATTTCGTTTGGGTACAACGTCGCACGACCGCGCAATTGTCAGTTAAAGCGACGCAGTGCCGAATCGCAAAAAGGGCTCCGGTCCTAAAGCTGGAAATCCTTCCGGGGCTGAAGTGGTTAAGTGGTTAAACTAAAATTGGGGACTACATTTTACAAAGGATCCTTGGTGCAGCAGTGTGGCTTCCTATAGATTTAAAAATGTATGCAATTTTTATTTTTTTTTTTTTATTGCAAATTGCTGAAAGAGCTTAGAATTTGCTCTTGTGTGGACTCGCTGGTAAGTGTTCTAAGGAATTTTTTATATTGTGTTGTTCTGTGAGTACACCTTTCTTTTGTTAGTTATAAAATAATATGATCAGATGCCATTTTTACTTTGACTGTCCCACATTGTCAAAGTTTGTATTATTTCAATATATTTACATATGATCCGCTAAATTTGCTCAGCTTATGCACCAGTCTTCTGAACCCCTTCTAAAGCTAAAGCAACTGTGAAATCTCAAAACAAATGTTTTCGGCAAATACAGAAAAACTGTTTACATGAAGACTTGCGAGCCTAGCAAACTAAAGCCACCAATATTCATATTGAGACATAATCAATCCACAAAACAAAGACTTAAGGTGTTAGACCATGAACGTATTCACTCCAGAACAAATTGGAAAAGGATTACAGTACATCCGTACAACATGTGTCTATTTTCCTATGAAATGAATTGCATTCTCATAAGGTGGCAGTTTGACTAATAAGCAAAGGTATTTGCTGGAGGCAGCACATTTTTCCCATTAGTAATGCTTTTGCTCATCCTAATTATTCTCGGGAGCTCTGCGACATGCTATTTAATCATGTGAGCAGAGATAAAGAGAATATAAAATGAAGCAGAAAATGGAGAAATAATAAAGGTTCCTTAACTAAGCTATCTCCATTCTTAAGAATTGTGAAGACCTTTCTTGCTGCCGTGAGCTAATGCACTCAGTGGAGAATAATATGTTCCTTAAACTAGCTGAACTGCAAACAGCTTGACAAATTCACTGCTGCAGGACTTTCAAACACTTCTATAAAACCATCGCTACCTTACGCAGCAGTATTTTTATGGATTTTACTGTTTAAAACAATACAGCTTTTCTTGTCGCACTAGCCAGAGGGTTCTAGGGATGAAATTTTATTGTGAAAATGTATTTCCGCAAGTGCTGACCAAACACTTGTTCTCCTTATTGTTTATTATAGAATACCTTTGTAACGGGTAAATAAGTTAGCATAACTTTACATAAGTTGCTTACCGCATTAAGAGAAGACAGAAGTAAAACTTCATCTGGTATTTATCTAGAAACACATTGCTTGAAGCACAGCAACACAAGTGAAGCGATTTTGAAACGAATAACTAATTTCTCCAAAATCTACTAAAATACCAAGGCAGTGTACTACTGCGTGTAATTATTAATTGAAAAAAATAAATATTTTATTTTGCTGCACAAAAAAATACTACTGCAAAGGTCTTCAAAGTTTATACGGGTCCTATATTTGCTCAAACTTAAAGTGGATGTAAATCTGATTCATGAAATCTGGCCTGGGCACAGTGTTTTCTTATCTCTCTCCAAAGCACAAAGTCCCATGTGTTTATGTTGCTCCATAGCTCTGTTATCAGCATGATAACTTCTGATAAGTTTTCCGACAACTGTGATAAAACCAGGCTGAAGTTTGTGTTGAGGGAGGTTGCTATGAATAGATTAGCAGAGAGCTGGTCTTGTCACAGCATAGAAAATGACATATTACAGCACACACATGCAATAATGACAATAAAACCTGCACGGCTATTTAAAAGGCTATTTAAAGTACCTGGACATCTTCAACCAAAATACGGGGAGTCTGTTTTCACTATTTGGCTTAGCCCACTCCTACTTCACAGGCCCCCATCTCAGTGGGTCCTACACTACCATAGAATGGGAGATTCTGTCTCATAACCATGGGAGCAATACACTCCTCCTAATGGGAGATCTAGAGAACTCTTCCTATGTCTCAGGTGGACACTTAGAGGCAATTATGAATAGGTGGGGTGCTCCAGCCCAAGAGATCTGGTCAGGATCTGCAATACACAAATAGGTACATACTTGGGGGGCACACCCTAATAGTGTATCACATTAGAGATGGTGCTGCTATAAGACCACCAAACAAAATGATATATTACAGCGCACACATGCAATAATGACAATAAAACCTGCAAGGCTATTTAAAAGGCTATTTAAAGTACCTGGACACAGCATAGCTCTGCACATTCCTTCCTTTTTTTGCCTATGTGGAGTGGGGGTGTGTGCCTTTCCTTCAATTAGCTGTCTTGGCTGTATGCCAATAATTAATTCCCAGTGCTCCCCATCCATGCTCAGTCATCCTTATCCGTGCTCAGTCATCCTTATCCGTGCTCAGTCATCCTCATCCGTGCTCAGTCATCCTCATCCGTGCTCAGTCATCCTCTTCCATGCTCAGTTATCCCCATCCATGCTCAGTCATCCCCATCCATGCTCAGTCATCCCCATCTGTGCTCAGTAATAACGTACACACGCGACATTATATAGTAAAACAAACCACCAGAATATCGT
>BLSH010345484.1:475133-495191 GCA_018402905.1 Glandirana rugosa | reverse complement strand
TGTTCGGACCTTTGGCTAACATTTACTAGATTATCTCTTGCATGTTTATCACCCTGATACCTACCCCGAAATCACCACACCTGAATTGCTACCTACCATTGCCTTGCAGTACCTTTTCATTTCGGGTCCCTTAGCAACACCCATGTCTAGAGTACATGGTTTTAAGACCTGATGGCATCTAAGTACCAGTAGGCACACTTGCTCTAAGGGAAAGACATCTAGAGGTGAAGCACATAGTCACTCAGTACTTGGAATGGATTGTTTGCGTACATGGCCTTACACTATTGGTTATTCTAAAATAAAATAATATTTTCAAGTTTATGAGACAAGAAGTATGCTCAAATCCTGATGTACATAATCTGATACTACTTCTACCTATAATAGGTTCACTGAGATGGATGCCATACCATAGGTGATAAAAAAAAACAGAGATTCGAGGCAAGTTGTATACCAAAGTGGTATACAACTCTTTACAGAGCAATTAAGTAAACGGTATTAGTGCAAAGCTAAGGATATCCAGAAAACAAATAAGATGTGTTAAATTAAGAAAATTCACTTTATTTACCTTGAATATGATTTTATTATAACATACTGCAGCACAATTCAATAGGCTTTTTTACTGTGCTCATCACTGGAACAAGAATTCCTTATTATAACCACTGAGAGAGAGCATGTTCAAAGCATTACATTATAGAACAATAGAAAAGTGACAGCACAAAAAGACTGCATAGTCCATTGAGTCTGCCGGTTAATTATTATTATTATTTTTTTTTTTGTTTTTCTTTATTTAATTGTTTTTCTTTTGTTTTTTGTTTTTTCTTTAACTTTATTGCCTGAGTATAGATCTATGTTTGTCCCTTACTCTTTGAGTAAAATAATACTTTCTAAAATTCATTTTGAACTTTCCTCTAGTTAGTTTGAGGTCATGTCCCTGTGTTCTTGATTTCAATATGAAACTAAAATCAAGAACACGGGGACATGACCTCAAACTAATTGGAGGAAAGTTCAAAACGAATCTTAGAAAGTATTATTTTACTAAAATGATAGTTGATGCTTAGAATAAACTACCAGCAGAGGTAGCGAGACAGTCAACAGTAAATAGCTTCAAACATGCTTGAGACAAACAAAGTCAATGGAAAAAAAAAATAAATAAAAATAAGAAAAAATGGGGAGACTCAAAGGACTATTCTGTCTTTTTCTGCCATCACGTTTCTAAAACGTACTGCTTTGAACATGCTCTCTCTCTGGGAGTGCATTGGTACTGTTATCTCACTGCTTCTGGTCCTTGTGCAATATTTCAACAGAGGATGCAATGGAGGGCCCATAGCAGTTGACTTACTAAAAGCAAACAGGCTGTTCACTTAGATGTCATACACATAAAATCACCATAGCCTCCAAATTAAATAGTGTATCAACAGCGCTTTCACAGTTCATAAGCCAAGTAGGTGAAAAACAAGAGTCCACAGTGATTCAGATAGCAAGGAGGAGTTCCACACAGTTATTTTGTCAGCCACCAGGTAAATTTTAATCACCGCAGGTGAACCGCTCCCAATGCAGTGCCCACTTACCAGACACTTACTTTGAAGTGCCCTTGTCAGGATTCAGTGGGTAGCTATTCCTGCCTCACAGCGATCACTCCTCCACAATCATGTGTATCCGGAAAAATAAAAAGCCTCACATAGTGTACTTCCGTTCAAAGTTTTATTCACCCCTCGCCATAAAACACACTTACTTAACAACAATTAAAACCAGCGTAAACACTCATCAATTCAATCGTTACATCACCGCTCCAGCCGTCCGAACGGGCACTGGTACAGAATCCGCGTTCCGCAGTCCAGCTTGGAGCGCAAACGTCACTTCCTATTTGCCGTGGGGAAGTGACGTTTGCGCTCCAAGCTGGACTCTGCACCAGTGACCGTTCAGACAGCTGGATCGGTGATGTAACGATTGAATTGATGAGTGAATTAAGTAAGTGTGTTTTATGGCGGGGGTGAATAAAACTTTGAACGGAAGTACACTATGTGATGATTTTTATCTCCCTGCCGGTACACAGAGCGATAATACTAATGTTCATAGGGTGATTAGGGTGTGCTCAGGCACACCTGGCACAACCTGTTCACATGCCTATGCTTAGCTTAGTGTATGAGATGAAGCTCTGATGACTTCCATCATTTAATCATGCAAGGAAGTGAATATACAGTTTTTTTTTAAAAAAAATGCCCTTGCAGGTGATCGGGTATTCTTTGTAAAGTGAATTTACACCGCATTCGCTAAGCTTAGTGAAAATTCCCTTGCAGAGTAGACATGCTCTACTCCTTTAGTAATTTAACCTCATAGACTTCTATTGCAGTGACTAATTCCATTTAACCACTTGCCGACCATTCACCGCAGTTGTACTCCGGCAATGTGGCTCAGCTGCGCGAAACGGCGTACCTGTACATCGTTTCGTGCAGTAGCCCGTGTGGGCATGCGCGTCGATTGGCCAATGGGGAAGGCAATCAATGGGTCTGGCGGGAGCCACCCACGATTGTTTCCCACAGAGTCAGAACGGGGATCTGCCTATGTAAACAAGGCAGATCTCCATACTGACAGGGTAGTACACAGAGATCTTGTCTTCCGACTAAGCAGGAAGACGAATCTCTGTATTGTCTCAGTCAGTCCATCCTACATATAGTTAGTAAACACTCTCAGGGAACACACTTCACCCCTTGATTGCCTCTGGTGTTAACCCCTTCCCTACCAGTGTCATTTGTATAATGCCAGTGGATATTTTTAGCACTGATCACGGTATTGGTGTCACTGGTTCCCGAAAAAGTGTCACTTAGTGTCACATTTGTCCGCCACAAGTCGCAGTCCCGCTAAAAATCACTGATCGCCGCCATTACTATAAATAAATAAAATGTCATAAATCTATCCCCTATTTTGTAGATGCTATAACTTTTGCACATACCAATCAATATACGCTTATGGGGATTGTTTTAAACAAAAATATGTAGCAGAATACATATTGGCCTAAATTGATGAAGAAATCAGATTCTTTAAAAAATGTTATTGGATGTGTTTTATAGCAGAAAGTAAAAAATATTGTTTTTTTTGTTTTTTTTTTAATTGTCAGTCTTTTTTTGTTTATAGCGCAAAAAATAAAAACCGCAGAGGCGATCAAATATCCACCAAAAGAAAGCTCTATTTGTGGGGAAAAAGGGACATCAATTTTATTTGTGTGCAGTGTCGCACGACCTCAATATTGTCAGTTAATGGTAGCACAGTGCCGAATCCCATAAAATGGCCTGGTCAGGAAGGGTGCAAAACCTTCTGATCCTTAAGTGGTTAAGTAATGTCAAGGACCTATCTCAGATTGTGCAGTAACTAAAAGCAATAGGCAGACAGTATGGCTGTGTACCCATGTGTGTTTTGGGAGAGCTATTTCTCAGAAATGACAGCACAATAGTTTAACTGTAATTACTCTTAGCCCCACTTTACTTTTTAACAGTAATTCCTGGCCTTCTATTTTAAAATGTTAGTAAATAAAACCTTTAAATATTTTACGTGTATTTTCATTAGCTCAGAATTAAGGTAATCTAGAGGAGCAATGTGACCACAAACCAGAGGACTATAGAAATGCAGCAAGATATATATCATATATATATATATATATATATATATCATGAATGAATGCCACAACTAAATTAAAGCCATTCAGATAGCAGGCCGTGATTAAAGTAGAACTATGGTCAAAATGAAGAAATCAATATGTTATGCACCTATACAGTCTGTTAAACATGTCACTGATTGTTTTGCAAAACACAGTAAAGGTGTTGAGATCTCTACCTTGTCTCCTGCTCTCATGTGCACTTCCTTTAGTAAGGTGACAACTTTACTTCCTGGTTTTCAAATTGCCTGTGTTGAACACATGTTGTCCCCATTTGCGTCTATCTCTCTGCAAAAAATTTCCTGACATTAGTGGGGGAGGGGCTCTTGTATCACATGGGAATTGAGGGATTTTAATCTACACAGAAACCTGATTAGGCTCCACCCACAGCTGGCCTGTGAAGCCCCGCCCACTCCCACCTATGTCCCTCCTTTGCCTGCCCACTGCTTTAGATCCTAGACCTAGCTTGTCTGTAATGACTTTTACATAACACACACACAGCTTTTGATTGGCAGATGGGTGTGTGTTATGTAAAATAGACTGAGTATCATAGAACGCTTGGAGGACTGATGGATAGACGAGCCACTTCACTGACAGGAAATTACATCTGAGCTCTGCTCAACTCCTCCCATCATCATTACTTGTATACACCAAAGGGGGTCTGCTGGAGGGGATTATAGACCAGAATTGCAGTATATGGTAGGGAAATAATCATTTCAGTTATTATGTTTATTACCATGTGTAACTTTCAGGATTTAGTAAAATATGTATGTTGCCTTAAGTTGTACTTTAAGTTTAAAAATAGCATTTTTATATTTTGCCTGAGGTGTACTATTAATATAGTTACATAGTTAATAAAGTTTAAACAAAGCTAACGTCCATCAAATTTGACCTCTCATAACTCCTCCAGCTTTATGGTTATGGTCAGAACAGTAATGTTCAGGGTGCAGTAACCCCAAGCTGTAAAGATCATCTTCATAAGTCTGGCTAACATTAAACTGTCAAAACATAAAATGACTGATATAAACAAAAATCAATGTATTGCTCTTTGTACTAGGTTATTAAAGCAATAGTTCAGACATAGAGCTTAATATACAAGTGAAACACATACTGTATGTGAACTGTTTTATATTCCAGAGATCTGAAATTCTCTTCAGCCAGTCATTTGATCCAGGTGCCCCTGCCACACTACACAGCCAGGTCCTGGACCTCCATTGCAGTCCACATTGCAGTCAGCAAATCATCCAGCTCCAGAGCCTACTTCTGACTGTTATAAAGCAGCAAATGCATACTGATAAGGTATCCTGCACCTTCCCCATATAAGCATTTTTACAGGCAGCACTGAGCAACATAGTTGATTGAACCAGAGTGCTGATAATTCCTCTCCCAATGTGAATACTGCTGTACAGGGATTTTAAGGAAGCTGACACTAGGAAGTGTTTAAAGAGGAGCTCCAAGTTCCTGCAGAAAAAATTAAAAGTCAGTACTGACAAATACTGTAGCTACTGACTTTTAATATTAGGACACTTATCTGTCCAGGAATCCAGCGGTGTCTTCACTTGAGCCGATTTTTAAATGGCTATCGGGTACTGCCGCCACCATCTCCACTAAGGAAAACAATCAGTGAAGCCTAGCAGCTTCACAGCTGGTTCCCTACTGTGCGTGAGCAAATCCTGTTGCTCTCTGTGCATGGGCCGGCTGCAGGGAAAGGAGGATGGGGAAAAGAAGTTCTCAGACAATGTCTAATGATGAAATGTGTAGGGCGGAGCTGAGACGTGATGTCTCCACGCACACAGAAAGTGCGCTTGCGGCTCGGAACACCAGTTGGAGATGAATTGGCTAACTTTTTTTTTGCTCTTTAACTTGTGGCAGTAGAGTACAAATGTAAGTGCAATAATGTTTTTAACAAAACGTTTTAAACTTTTAGATGGTTTTACGCTATGGAATCTCCTTCCACTCTTGTTACCTATATACAAACACGAGCTGATATACGGGTTGAATAAGACAGCACATGATTGAAAACACTGGCTGCCCAGTATCTCTCCTTGGGAGTAACGCACAGTTGCTGGTTTGTAATTTTACCAACATCAAGCTCTGGTGAGTTCATTCAATTCATATGGTGGAGAATCTCACTGGGTGTTTTGAAATATACACTTGAGGGGGCGCATGCGCGGCGCGATGCAGGGCGGCGGCTCTTCTTAACAGCTCCGCGGCTGCTATCTGGGGGAAAGGCAATTACAGGGTGTCTAACCCTCTAAAAGAGCACCAAAACCATCCATAACCCTGCCGGAACACCTGGTGCATGCCTGGAAGCAGGAAAGGACCGAAGAAGCGCCGCTCACAGAGCCATCTCACAACTTATTTGCTCCGGTCACAGGAGAAGAACAGCAAGATGTCCCAAAATGGCGCCGTCACCATGCTGTCTCAGAAAGGCTCCTCTTCTGCAAATGATGTCTCCCTAATCAACACAAACTGTGAGTACAATTCTCCACATATACCACAGACAGGCATCACCAAGGCAGACTTAGAGGATAGCCTAACAGCAATATATGAAAAACTGGCAGATAAGATTCATAAAGAGGTCAGTAACTCCACAAACGCCTTATCACAAGAAATATCTGCCCTAGGAAACCGCACAGACATTCTTGAGACTAAACATGATGAACTGACTCTTGCACACAATGATTTAAGAAAGGATTATGAAACATTAGCGGAAAACTTTGCGTATGTGCAAACGCAAGTCGAAGATCTCGATAACAGAAACAGAAGGAATAATTTGCGCATTCGCGGTGTTCCAGAATCAATAACGGACATACACACCGCCATGCTTAAGCTGTTTCACTCCCTTGTTCCCGAAAAATCTGATGATGCATTTTTATGCGACAGGATGCACAGGGCACTAAGGCCAAAACCACCAGCAGATAAACCACCCAGAGACATAATTCTTTGTCTAAAAGATTTCCTTATAAAAGAAGATATTCTGAGGGCCTCCAGAAACACCACTAATATCAACATTGAAGGGACTAAAATACAAGTATATCCAGACATCTCCCCTGCGACACTTGAAAGGAGACGTAACATGAGGGAAGTCACAAGTGTTTTACAAAGCGCCAGAATCCGTTATAGATGGAGATTCCCCTTCAAATTATCGGTCCCTCACAATGGCACAGTATACACAGTATACAATCTAACAGAAGGAAAAGATCTTCTAATCAAGCTAGGCCTTTTAGACCCTGAACCTGCCCTGCGTCTTCCATCCACTCCCAGGCCTTCTCCCATCTGGTCCACCCCGTCATCAAGACGTGATCAAAGAAATATGCGACATTCTCCCAGGAATCTTTCAACCTGATTCATACCATTTGATCTGTAATATCTTACTCTGCCTGCAGAATTTTTTCCCGGATTTCCTATTTTGCTCAATCCTCCGTTATTTCTTATTGACACCATATTTGCCCTGCTACTGCTAATGATTCATATGTTTTCAACAGACAAGATTCAATTTTACTCTGGGACGATATCCTTTTTTTTTAATAGTTTTTTTTTCTTTGAACCCAGTATAACACGTGGTTGAGCTCATTCTCACACATTGTAAGCATTACCTCTTTTGCCCTGTGGATGTCACTATTACACAAGTTTTCAACAAACATGTTTCTGTCCAACTTCAAGATGTCATCTCCCTCCTCTAACCTCAACATCACATAAAAGGTTTATCTCCCTAGCATATGTGGACATCACAAGGTCCCTACCCTTGTAAGAACCAGCCTAAAACCTGACTTTAATGACATTGTTTCTCACTCACCATAATGTTTTCCTCTGTTCCTACAGGAAAGAGTACACAGAACAGGTGCACTCATGGCAATATGGTCTAATCAATAATTTTCTCTCCGTTATTTTTTTATTGACACCATATTTGCCCTGCTACTGCTAATGATTCATATGTTTTCAGCAGACAAGATTCAACTTTACTCTGGGATGATATCCTTTTCTAATAGTTTTTCTTCTTTGAACCCAGTATATCACGTGGTTGAGCTCATTCTCTCACATTGCAAGCATTACCTCTTTTGCCCTTTGGATGTCACTATTACACAAGTTTTCAACAAACATGTTTCTGTCCAACTTCAAGATGTCTTACCCCCCTCTAACCTCAACATCACACAAAAGGTTTATCTCCCTGGCATATGTGGACATCACAAGGTCTCTATCCTTGTAAAAACCAGCCTAAAACTTGACTTTAATTACATTGTTTCTCACTCACCATAATGATTATTTCTGTTCCTACAGGAAAGAGTACACAGAACATGTGCACTCATGGCAATATGGTCTAATCAATAACTTTTTTCAGTGTTATTCTCTCACACCATCTAATTATATGCTTATTCTTATATAGCAGGTTATAATGATACTCAATTTCTTGCTATATCTGCTTCTCTTGTTATTAATAGTATTTGTTACCATCAGGTATATGCTACCTTATATTCTTTACTGTTCAACACTCTATCAACGCCTATTCCCCCAGGCGCCGTTGCTAGATTGTCCCCCACCTGTCAATGTTTTTGCGGCATGGCAGTTTATGCCTGGTCCCCAGACCCTCCGTGCTCAATGCATTGTCAGGATGTGGACGGTCCAGTCCATTTGTGAATGTTTTTTTGTCGTCAGATATATTTTCTTTCGACCCCATTATTGCGGTTACGCAATCTTTATTGTTGTTTTTTCTTCTAAATTTACCTGTACTTTTACACTTTTCCAATGATTATGGAAGGAATATATTGTTCACCAAATTATTTGTAACTTTGACATGCACTAAATATCTTCTCAGTACCTGTTACCCTCATCAATCTTGTGCCTCAAGGTGTGTGGTGGTCGAGTATGCGGTCTTCTGTGGAGCTCCATTTGGTCCCCACGTATGGAAATACGGTAAAACCATCTCTGATTATACAGTTTCTATAGTCTCCTTTTATGAACACAATAATGGATCTTAAGTTTATTACACATAATGTTCAAGGCTTCAATTCTCCCCACAAAAGAAAGAAAGCCTTTAACTTTTACAAAAGACTGGGAGCCGATGTCATACTCATGCAGGAGACGCACTTCTCGACCACCGGTCACCCTCAATACTTTAACAAAGCTTATAACCAAGCATTTTATACCACCTATTCCAACAAAACCAAAGGAGTAGCAATATTCATCAGAAACTCTATTATCTTTGAAACACAGAATATTTTTAAAGACCCATTAAGCAGATTTATCATTATCAAAGGGAAAATAAATGGTCGCCTTCTTACAATTGCCTCTTTATATGCCCCGAATGAAGCTCAATCTACTTTTTTCAACGACTTCTTCAACATCTTAGACAAATACAATTCCCCTCACATGATAGTTGGAGGAGACTTCAACCTCGCTGCAAACTCCTTACTAGATAGAAGTAACAACTCCCCCACTGCTAGATCTTTTACAAAATCAATCTCTAAATCCTTATATGACCGCCAACTCATTGATGCTTGGCGGGCTCACAACACAGGTATCAAGGCATATACATTTTACTCTGCACCACACAATAGCCATGCCAGGCTAGACTACATCTTTACCACCCCTATCGTCCTTGCCAACTCCTCTAAAGCCGACATATGCCCCTGCCCATGGTCAGATCATCAGATAGTATCATTTAACACATCAAGTATTGGACTCCAACATACGCCACACAACTGGAGAATTAACGATTCTCTTCTTTCAGATTCACAAATAATAGAACAAGTTCAAAAAAACATACAGGAGTACTTCACACTTAACAATACTCACATTCTTAAGGGAAACTATTTCCCTGAAGAAATGCTGTTAGCAAACATGTCCCTAATTCCTAAACCCTCTAAAGACCACTCTCAACCTCAAAATTATCGTCCCATATCTGTCCTAGACAACGATCTTAAAATTTTTGGACGCATGTTAGCAGATAGACTAGCTAAAGTAATTAACCTATTAATTCATTCGGATCAGACGGGCTTTATGCCACACAGACACATTACTGACAACATTAGGCTTGTGGCAAACATAATTCAAGACGCCAATCATACATCTCGCCCTGTTACCCTTCTAAGCCTAGACATTAACAAGGGTTTTGACAGTGTGGGATGGTCTAATCTAGATCTCATTTTATCAAAATTTGGCATTAAAGACTCCTTTTTTCATGGATTTAAAGATTTATATCATCTTCCCCAAACAAGGCTTAAGATCCCTGGAGCCAACTCAGAATTTTTCCCACTACACAGAGGCACACGGCAGGGCTGCCCTTTATCGCCCCTATTATTCGCCTTGGCATTGGAACCCTTGGCGATCCACCTAAGAAACAACATAAATATTAAGGGATACATTAAAGATCAAACAGAGTACAAGCTCAGTCTATATGCCGACGATTCCATTCTCTTCTTGTCAGACCCGATCAATTCACTCCCAATATTGATACAGACTTTGGAACAATTTCACCATATTTCTGGCCTCAAAGTCAATCTTTCAAAGTGCTCTATTCTACCTATAAACATACCCACTGACATCTCACAGCATATCCAAAACAATTTCTCTTTTACCTGGTGCCCCCACTCATTCAGATATTTAGGTGTCCATATCACCCCTAACTTCAACACACTTTATCAACATAACTACCCTCCCCTGTTTGTACATATCAGAAAGCTGCTAAAATCCTGGACCACCTTTAATATTTCTTTTCTTGGAAAATTATGTGCAATTAAGATGACAATTCTTCCCAAACTATTATTTTATTTCCGCTCACTCCCAATTAATATTCACAAATACAAATTGGATGCACTACAGAAAGACATCAACTCATTTATCTGGTCCGGAAAAAAACCCAGATGTAACCTCACCACACTTTATAGACCCTCCAAATCAGGAGGCTTCGGCCTACCTAACATTTGGCAATATTATATTTCAACCAGATTAACACATCTCACACAATGGTCGGCAGACCCTAAGGATATCCCTTGGTTAACCTTTGAATTATCCTCTATCTCCCCTTTTTTCATTAATGGAATCCTATGGTCCAAAACAATTAAATATAAACATCTACAAAAGCGCAATAGTATTGTGGCCCAGCTACATCAATTCTGGTCCAGACACAAAGACACCCTTAACCTAGTCTCTCATCCCCCCCCCTCTTGCATCATACATTGGTGAAATTACTGAACCCCAAGATATCTCTGCTCTCTCCGCCTGGAAGAATCACATGCTCACTAACCTACTTTCCATTACAGAAGATGGTATTTTCCTTCCCTTAGAGAGAATTAAAATCAAATTTAATTTCCCAGATGCCACCTCACAACAATACTCGATCATCAAAAATTTCTATAACAAACTTTTCCCAACCAAATTAAAAACACCCTTCACTCCATTGGAGAACATATGTATAAAATCCCCAAGGGGAAAAGGTCTCATCTCCATCCTCTACAAACACATTACAAATATTACACAACCTCACAAAACACAAGCCATGATAAAATGGGAATCAAACCTCGATCTTACGATATCTATCAAAGACTGGCATACTATGATAGACAATTCACATAAATGCAACCTAGCAACAGCATTTAGAGAAACGCCCACTAAGCTCCTTACTAGATGGTATCTTACTCCTGCCAAGATCAACTTAATGTATCCATCTTCCCCTCAAACATGTTTCCGAGGTTGTAATGCATTAGGTACTCTGCTGCACATATTCTGGGATTGTGTTTATGTTAAAGATATCTGGATCTTAGCACAAACTAGAATTTCCAAATTTTTGAACAGACAGATCCATTTGTCTCCACAAATATGTCTACTTTTCCAATCCATACCCGACACTCCAAATCAATGTTTAAGATTGATACACACTCTATTCAGTGCGATTCAATGGATGATAGCCTGTAACTGGCGCTCCAAAAATCTCTCTTGGTCACAAGTAATACATAGAATGGATCAAGCCAGACTCACAGAGTATATTCTTCATACCCTGTTTGATTCAAGACATATTTTAAAGGAAAAATGGTCCTATTGGGATATTCCATGATATATTCTGTTAGTCACTTTCAATGTTTTCTAACACTTCTACTTTCAACCTCCAAATCTTCACCTCAGAACTCTGATGTACACAATGGTATGGTGCTTACCTCATCTATTGTAATTACATGTCTGTAGATACCCCTCAGGGTTGTTAAATCTCTGTACTACAATGTATAATACAAGGTACTGACTCATGTATGTATTTTTTTCCATTTCCTTCCAATAAAAAATTTGTAAACAAAAAAAAAAATATATACACTTGAAATGTCACAGAAAATACATTTTTCCTGATACATTTTTTTGGGTACTTTCCTCAATTAAGAATATATTATGAATATTTTTTTTTGCACAGATGAACAATTATGTTTATTCATTGATTAATTTTATTACTTGCACTGAGCACGTTAAGGGAAGATTTTATCTTTTTGCACTGAAGTATATGATGAATTATGTATAGTTTTTGAAGATTGCACGGTGCCAGTTATCGTTTTTCATAGTTAAAAAATATTTATAGGTTTATGTATACAGTATTACACTTATTGTACTATTGGTTTAAGCAGATATTGCACAGATTACACACATCACCTTCTGGGACTAATTAAAGAGTATAAATAAGGTTAGCGCTGTATCTTTTTTCACCTATGCTGTTTATATGCACAAATACATGTAATCATTTTCTAATGGACAAATGGTGTTTTTATACCTTTGTGAAGTTCAACTTTAAAAGATGAACATCTGATTACTATCATGTAGAATTTGTTCTCATATTCTAATAATTATTAAATATATTTAGTTATTGACAAAGAAAGTATGAAGAAAGTATGTTGCTCCTGGTCTTGAAATGACTATGGAGCTTATAACATGTGCCTACTGGGAAATGTCACTAGGAGTACACCCAGATTCAGTTTCAAGGTTATGGAACATTTCTTCTATCAAACTAAAAGTTTGAATTTTGCATCAAAAGGAAATCAGCTACAGGAAAAACGAGCTTTCTACAAAAACAGCCACAGGTTGACTTTTTTACATGAAAGCAAAACTTAAATGCTCAAGGGCCTTAGATAATATTACTTTACCACTATTTTACCACAAAATTAAAAAAAAACTGAAAATATAGCTCTGAGGAATATATTTAAAAGAAATGTCTGTTATATAATAAAAACTAAAAGGAGACGGAGAATTAAAAAAGAAGCTTATCTTAAGACATTAAAAATGGCTTGTAAGACCTGGTTCACCCAGGCTGTTAGGTCACTTGACACTCTACTAATAATGATAGTAGTAATTAGTGCCACCTTGAACCCAGGAAAAGAGGTGGCACCAAACACTGACCAGGGGGTGGGATGGGAACCCTTACCATGGAAGAAATAATTAGACAGGACTCCATAGTTCAGCCTGGTCTTGTGACTTACAAAATATGCTAATTCTTCAGTGCAATAAATGTAGTACACTAAACATCAAATAGGCAAATATAATCTGCATTTACAATTAATACAGATAAGGATGATGATTGCAGGCAGAGTGGAACGGTGTTCTTCCTTTATTATTTCTTAATCAAATCTTTATCAAATGTAAGCTGTACATGTTTTTTCCTATATGCTTGGAAAGCATAGCATTCTGCATGCAACCGCGCACTATTGTATTTTCACACTGTTGCCTAGTTGACCAGTCATCCAGCTCACTGATAGCTATTGTCACGCATGTTGCTGTCACTCATTTAGCTGCTGTGTGACTTTATCCTCCTTCCAGCTGTGCTTGTTACTGACTGCTGTCGTTTTATACACACTGTAAAGTGATATATATAAGTAAAATTATATATTAAATTGGCCGGACAGTCACAGACAGCCTATTACTAAGATGTTGTGGTTTACACTGGCTCATAGCCTTTACAATGTTGCACTGGAGGTCAGTGGCTTACAGGGCTACTACACCCACTGCCAAACAAGAGACAGAAAATGTGGCCTATACAAAGTTTGTGAGTCCAGTGCTAGAGTGGAAAGACACACCAATGAAGAATTTTGTTGCTCACCACAGCTCACTGTTATCAGAAAACCACACCTTGAAAGCCCATAACATCAGCTGTTTTAAACATCAGCTTCAAAGCAATACTAAAGGTTATCCTTTTTTTTTTTAACCACTTGACCTCCAGAAGATTTAACCCCTTCATGACCAAATCATTTTTTGTGATACGGCACTGCCAAAGTCGCCAACCTCCCATATTTTTACGGGCAGCCCGTAAAAACAAGGCACTTTTCTCCCTGCACGTAATGCCCGTAATTAGGACAAAATTGCCCATTAAAAAATTGCAGAGACTGGGTTGGCTTGGAAATGTGCAGTTCCCTGAGCATTCCCGGAGCAGTTCCCAGAGCAAAAAGGATGGTGTAATGGTGACAGGACGGACAGTGTGATGGTGACAGGAGGGGGGGTGTGATGGTGACAGGAGGGATGGTGTGATGGTGACAGGAGAGATGGTGTGATGGTGACAGGAGGGATGGTGTGATGGAGGCAGGAGGGATGGTGTGATGGTGGCAGGAGGTGATGGAGGCAGGAGGGATGGTGTGATGGTGGCAGGAGGTGATGGAGGCAGGAGGGATGGTGTGATAGTGACAGGCTGGATGGGGCAGGAGGGATGGCATGATGGTGACAGAATGGATGGTGGAAGAAGGGATGGTGTGATGGTGGCAGAAGGTGATGGAGGCAGGAGGGATGGTGTGATAGTGACAGGCTGGATGGGGGCAGGAGGGATGGCGTGATGGTGACAGAATGGATGGTGGCAGAAGGGATGATGTGATGGTGACAGGAGGTGATGGAGGGATGGTGACAAGAGGGATGGAGACAGGAGGTGATGTAGACAGGAGGTCTTTAGAAGTGGTAAAATACATTCTGGTGATCCTAGTGGCTACCAGGGGTTTCAACTCACTTTCTGTGGTAGTTATGGAACAGAAATTATGGGGAACGCTCTCCAGTTGGACATAGGTGACAAAAACTGACGGACTAAATAATCCGCCTTTATTATATCGAAAATAAAAGAAATATGTTTTTTTACTTTACTATCTAACTTAAATCACATTGCTATTTGCATAGTGTACTTGTTGGTAGCCTAAATACTGAAATTTGCACTTAAAACTGTAATTTTGTAACTTTTGTAAAATGCCAGTAAAAATGGGACTGTGCCAGTAAATTTTGGGTGTCGTGCCAGTAAATTTCAATCTGGTAGGTTGGCAACACTGGGCACTGCGTTCATTTAACTGACAATTGCACAGTCGTGCGACGCTGTACCCAAACAAATCTTTTTTTTTTTTTTTTTGCGCTATAAACAAAAAAAAGACAGACAATTTAAAAAATATATATATTTTTTACTTTCTGCTATAAAACATATCCAAAAAAAAATCAAATTTCTTCATCAATTTAGGCCAATATGTATTCTGCTACATACTTTTGGTAAAAAATCCCAATAAATGTATATTGTTTGGTTTGCACAAAAGTTATAGCGTCTACAAGCTATGGGATATGTTCATTTATTTTATTGTTTTTTTTTTTACTAGTAATGGTGGCAATCAGCGACTTGGGACTGTAATATCGCAGCGGACAGTCAGGACGCTAACTGACAATTTTGACCAGTGACACTAATATAGTGATCAGTGCTAAAAAATATGATAGTGCTAATGACACTGGCTGGGAAGGTGTCAGGAAGAACATGCCAGCAATCAAGATAGCTCCTGCAGGCATTCCCCTGCTCTCAGCACTTCACTTAGGAAAGGTGCACGAGTGCGTGCTCACGCGCACCAATGTACATTGGAGTGCTAAGGGATATGCGCATGCACGCTAAGTGCACATGCCGTGACAGATCTTGGCACCACGTGGACTATTTAAATTGGGTTAGTACCCAGGATCAGTGCTGTCTTGTCTACAGCATTCCCCGTGTTGACCTGTTACTCTGTTCTCAGTGTTGACCTGGCTTGTTGTGACTACTCCTGCTCTATGCCTGCACCAACCCGGCTTGTCATTGACTCTGCTCCAGCCTCAGCATCTGTACCTGATCTGCCTGCCTGTGCATGACCTGGCCCGTCTGATCTTGCCTGTGTTCCCATCATTACAGAACTTCCTCTGCATATCAGGCTCTTCTACCAACTATATGCCTAACCAGTGTAGTCTCACTGTGGGTGAGGTGCTTTTACTAGGGAATGGCACATATCCAAGTTCCAGCTTAGCAGGAACACAAGATCAATGCCTTCCCTACTGATAGAGCGGCAATCTGCCTTGTTTACATAGGCAGACTGCCGTTCTGGCTCTCTGCCTAATGATCGTCGGGTGCCGGCGGACATCAAGTCCACTGTACCCGCAGATCAGCTCTCATTGTGTCTAATCACAGCAGCAGTGGGTCGCTGACACCCCAGACCTGGAAGCGTTGGCTCACATACTAGGTACGCCACCCTGCCGCAGTATATCTGCAGTGGGCGGTCGGGAACTGGTACAATTAAAAAGATATAACCTGCTATGTGCAATGATATTGCAATGATATTGCACAAAGAGGTCACTTAGCACCTCTTTGGTGGTCCCCCACCAGCGTTGCCCACCTCTTCTTCCTCCGGGTGACCCCTTAGTAAGCCAGGTGCTAACGGGGCAACAGTGTATGTGGGCTCCCAAGCCGGGCTGTGCGTGACCACAGACACACACAAAGCACTGGTCAGCCACGCCCCTCCCCCCCCCCCTGCATAGGAGTTTGCTTGATGGTAGCAGGAGCCTATGGCTCCCAATGCTTGCAGCAAGTGAGAGGAGCAGTGCTGCAGCCAGGACAGCACTGGAGCCATGAGAGGAGTTAGGTAAGTGTTTAGCAGATTAGGTAGTTAGAACAGATAGTGGAGTTTTTTTTTTTTGCCTTAATGCAGGGAATGCATTAAGGTAACACAAATTACTTTACAGCCACTTTAAAGGGAATCTTCCAAAAGTTTTGAATGAATGAGCTGAGCCCAGGTTTTCATGACCTTTTACCTTCACAATTCATGTGTTTTCTCTTTCTCTGTGATGACTGCTATAGCAGACATGCCATATAAACTGTGTGCCACATCCACTGTCATTTGTCATCAAATCAAACGGTGGGCGTATCTATTATTTTTATTATACAGGATTTATATAATGCCAACAGTTTGCACAGCTCTTTACAATGTAGAGGGGGGGAGGGGGGTCAGTAGAATTACAATATAGCTCAATGCAGTAGGAATAGGAGGGCCAAGTCCCTTCCTTACGGATGCACTTTAGCCCCAACTGCTGCCGCGATACATCTTTCGATGGTAATGTTCCTTTGCAATTCAGTATATTTCTTTAAAGATTGAAATATTTGATTATTATAGGTTTACTATATTTTTTTTGTTATACAGCTAAGCATCAGAAGGTTAATGTTTTGCAACAGGGTCCTGTATGTTTTATCTTATCAGAGTTTCATTTACGTTACAGAGGCTTCTGCAGATTAATGCAATTTTGCTTGTGCAGTCTCAACCCTTGGCTGTTATACTTTCAGGAGGATGTCAGCTAGGTTGATCTTTAAGATTAGACAAGAACAGTGTCAGAAGAGATTGTTCCCCTGTAGAACAGAAGTAGAATCTTGCTAAGCTGGCCAAGCTTTGCAGAAGAGAGAGGTAATACAATCAATCACTTTCTTTATTCAAGCTAGCGTGAATGTAGATGGAGTTAACACCACTGAACCTACATATGAGCATGTGATAGAAGCAGGGTGCAGGTCACAGTAAGAACAAGTGACACGTAAATAAACAAGGCATGGATATGGCAGACTACACAAGGACGATAAGTCTTGGGGGATCTTTGGTACTAGATGACTAAACATCAGCATAAAGCAGATTATTGAACGTTTCAAGGGAAAAGAAAGAAGACTATTGTGTTTTCATGTTCTATTCATCTTTATTAAAAACAAAATACAAAGCTGACAAAAAGTGCCTCCTGTGGATCTAAAAACTGCGGGGAGCGCAAGATTTAAATGCTACACACTGACTATTAGCTAGATTCATCAGTCTGTGTTTCTTAACACAAATTCAAACCAGGCATTTATATTAAGATAGGCTTAGATATAGACACTCATTATTTCAAGAAAGCTAAAAAAGCCATGCAAAATCCAATAATGATTTAATGTCTAAACAACTGTGTAAAACACAGTCTTCCTGCACACAAGCCACCATAATATGCCATGCAATGTTAAGTCAACTGTGTCTTGCATAGTTTGTTAAATGATTGCGTAACAATTGAAAAGTATCTTTTTTTTAGATATCTGTGAAAAAAAATAATAATTCTAATATGTGTTTCTTTTATAATTTTATGCATGTAAAAATAATGCATTATTTTAAATGGTGTAGCCTCTAGTTGTCTTAGCTTTAAAGTGGTTGTATAGGCAGAAGTTTTTTTTAATCTTAATGCATTCTATGCAATTTGTTGTGCATGCACACTACGAGGAGGAGCAGGGGAGGGAACATTCTTAGGCAGAAGACGGTGGGGCTGCACAGTGACTGTTCAGTCACAGTTTACTGAAATGGCGAGGAAGGTAAATAATAAGCATAACACTCAGCTCTTAGGAGAGTGCGAGGTTTTATTAACTACTACCGTACCGCCCACCACACTTATACTGATGCAGGGTGGCCCAGCTGCATGAAACAAGGTACAGTGCCGATGACCGCCGGGACCCGCCGATCATTGGCTGGAGAGGCAGAATGGCAGTCTGCCTATGTTAACAAGGCAGACCGTCGTTCTGTCAGAGAGAAAGATAGAGATCTTGTGTTCCTGCTAATCAGGAACATAGATCTCTCTCTTCCGCCAGGTAAACCATCCCCCACACTGTTCAAAAGAACTCCCTAGGAGCACACTTAAACCTTTGATCACCCCTGATGTGAACCCCTTCCCTGCCAGCGTTTTTTATACCGTAATAGTGCAATTGTTTTAGCACTGATCACTGTATTGGTGTCACTGGTCCCCAAAAAGTGTTACTTAGGGTTTGCGGTTGGTCCCAGTCCTGCTAAAAATCTCTAATCACAGCCATTAGTAGTAAAAAATATATTTTAAAAAATCCACAATTTTATCCCATAGTTTGTAGACGCGATAACTTTTGCGCAAACCAATCAATATACGCTTATTGGTATTTTTAATAAAAAATATGTAGCATAATGCATATTGGCCTAAATTGATGAAGAAAAATTTGATTTGTTTTACATTTTTTTTATTGGATGTGTTTTACAGCAGAAAGTAAAAAATATTGTTTTTGTTTTCAAAATTGTCGGTCATTTTTTGTTTATAGCACAAAAAATAAAAACCGCAGAGGTGATCAAATACCACCAATAGAAAACTCTATTTGTTTTTGTCATTTTTTGAAAGGATTAAAGTTCATGTTAGATTGTTTTTCTTGATTTTTTTTCGTGGTTTGTAGATAAGGAATAATTCCCATTTTCTTAACCAGTGCCTTCATTTGAACATTTTCAGTCATCCCACTGTTCTGGAGATAACTTAAACATTTTGGAATTCCCTTCATTTTTTTGTCAAGTGACAATGGTTACTAGGTCAAAAAAAATAGATAAATCTTCCCAGTGGGGCACAGCCAGCATAAAAACGTATACAGTTCTATTTCCTCCACACTCTAATAAAAATAAAAGAAAAACATTTTGGTTATAGGTAAAGGGCACTTGGTAAAATAATCATTAACCTGAAATAGGTACGCAGTGCATTGGCTCACTGCTCATTGTGAGAAGATTGCATCTCCAGTGCAATCTTCCCAGAAGATGAAATGAAGACACAGTGGACTGATTGATACATGTTATAAGTGACTTTTGAACCACAGTGATTGCACTTCATTCATTATGCACCATTAGTGATCTATCACACATAGGTGTTATAGCATTATTTATATATACAGATGTGCTCATAAGTAGAGTTGAGCGAACACCTGGAAGTTCGGGTTCTGCTGGTCCGTCCGAACTTCGGGACAAAGTCCGGGTCCGGGTCCGGACGGAACCCGAACGATCGCCTGAAACAGGGCTTCAAGCCTGCCTGGTCG
Organism: Glandirana rugosa; assembly: GCA_018402905.1. Taxonomy (NCBI): domain Eukaryota; kingdom Metazoa; phylum Chordata; class Amphibia; order Anura; family Ranidae; genus Glandirana; species Glandirana rugosa. The sequence continues at coordinate 475,452 of BLSH010345484.1, read as the reverse complement.
TCTTGGGCTTGAAGGTCCACAAGCGAGTTGAGATGAATACTCGTGTAGACATATATATTTATTACGATATTGTGGATACACACTATCTAGTGATTACCACGTATTACTTACTTCACGTTAGTGACACCAAGTTTTCAGTGAATATTGTACATAGTTAGTCAGGTGACACAGAAGTAAAGTAGAAGACCCTTCTAACGTGACCTCTACGTTAGAAGAGTGTTACTCGTCACTCGGTTACGTGACGCATGGATAAAGTCCAATTACTAATAAAATGGTTCACGGGAAATGGATATTGGTTTTACAAAAAGAAAATAAAAAT
>BLSH010345484.1:384133-394537 GCA_018402905.1 Glandirana rugosa | reverse complement strand
TCCCGGATCAGCTTCACTTCTGATTGTATTCATTATTTTCAAGATGACACATCCCCATTCTTTATAATGACGACATTTCCTTAGAGCCAAACAGATGCCACAGTTGCGTAAGACCAATCAAACATTACAAAAGAGTGCAGGAGGTATGCTTTGGGCAGTATTATTAGTTTTATGATACATGTATCAAAAAGATTGGTTTCTTTCTTCACAGGTTTCAACTCTAGACTTCCCAGGTAGGCAATATTTTATTTACTATATCCTCCTTCTATTCAGTCATCCTGGATATTATTTTCTTTACTTCACCTGAGTATACAGTATTTGTGTGGAGTACTGCAGGCATGGAAAACTAGGCTTTGTTAAAAAATAGTGCAAGTAGCAAAGTAGTAAGTACAAACTGCAGTATTCATAGGATACCACCAGAATTAAACTTGCACTTGTAGTGTTTTCTGCTTGGGTCCCTGCCTTGTGATTAACTGTAAACCAATATGATCCACCCATGAGAACTGTATTGTTTGGCATTATTTTCAATAGACATCACCCCAGTCTACAGCACATCCACCCTTCAAACTGTCAATTTGGAAAGGAACTAATTAATAAAAATGGCCTTGCTCCAACTAAGCGCTTGAGACAATTGTTTACATATGCCAAACTTGAAGGTAAAAATAGTAATCAATAAAATCTCAACTCCTATTTTTCTTATCATTTAAAACAAATTGTACATTGCTAGCATATGTTACTAATATATACATGTATCATATTAACTAGGCTTGTGCATGGCCAATAAATTTGTTCGTTTTCATTCCGTTAGTTTGTTTATTTTTTTGGAAGTTCGGAAATTCTGAAATTCGGGAATTTGAAAAATTCAGAATTCAGCAATTCGAAATCTCGGGATTTGAAATTCGGAATTTTGCAAATTTGTCAATTCAGCAATACGAAAATGCTGAAATTCGACATTCGGAAATTCGGAAGTAAAAAATCTGAACATTCGAAATAACTGAAATTCGGAATTTGGAAATTCAAATATAAGAAAGAACATTTAAAATAATAACTAACAAATAACTATTAAATTATACATATTGAAATTCCCTTTCAAATTTGGCTGTTAGTGAACTTAAATACAAAATTTATCACTAACAGCCATATTTTCAAGGAAATTCCAATAACTATAATTTAATAGTTATTTATTAGTTAGTTATCATTTCAAATGTTCTTTCTTATTTTAGAATTTCCAGATTTCGAATTTTCAAAATTCGGAAATAAGAAAGAACATTTGAAATCATAATAAATAACTATTAAATTATAGATATTGGAATTTCCTTTCAAATTTGGCTGTTAGTGAACTTAAATATGAAATTTATCACTAACAGCCATATTTACAATACCTATAATTGAATAGTTATTTATTAGTTAGTGATTATTTCAAATGTTCTTTCTTATTTTCGAATTTTCGGTTTTCCCAATTTCCGCATTTTTGAATGATCAAATTTTGGATTTTCAGCTTTTCCGATTAGCGAATTTCCGAATTTGATATATTCAGGTTTTCAGATTTGCCGGTTTTCGGATTACCAAATTTTCGAATTAAAAGAAAACGAAAATTCCGAAAAAAATCGGAAATTTGGATTCGCCCGAATTGCCCAATTTCGAAAAACTCGTTAAAATATGAATTCTGAATGAAAGAATTACACATGCCTAATATTAACACAAATTCATGCAAAATTATAATTTAAAGAGTCAAGTATATATCCTTAACATACTGTACATTTTTTCCATGCTGAATTTCCTTAGAAGAAACATGGTTACAAATAACAATAAAGATAACTAAAATAAGTTTAGTATAGTGCACTTTATATATGATGTGCATTTAAGGAGCCATTCACGCTGGATGCATTGGCATGTGTGATCAATAGGAACAGTTCAAACTGCTACTTTTAGCTAATGTGTGCTGCCCAGGGTTGAAAGAAAGTTAGAACAGGCCCTCCTTTTTTCAGCGCAGTGTCTGTAAACGCACCACAATGATCATAAACATAGTTGTCAAAACAGTATGTTGAAGCTTCCCTTAAAAATAAAGCTTACTGAAATAAAAAGAAAAACAAAACAGCAAAATGCAGCACATACACGTGTTTTTACCTGCACTCAACACACCCTTTGTAGTGTGAACGGACCCTTAATGTTTCAGAAATGGAAGCTTTTCTTAATGCTACAGTCTGTCAAGTCAATCAATATTTATTTCTGAAACTACCGTGTGACCCTACATGCACTATACAATGGCCTTGTGCAAAGTATAGAAATCCTTTGTACTTCATCATGTCTGTTTACTCTAGTCATTGTGGTTGGTTGCTATAGGTTACTGCACTTTATGAAATAAGCTTGCTTAAAGCGATATTAAACCCAAAAACAAAAAAAAAAATGAATATATTGCATCTTAGCAAAAATTAAAAGTGGTGGCTGCATTCATTTTCTTTTCTAGGCTTCTTTATCTTTACCTGATGATCCAGCCAGCAACACATTTACAAAGCCTGCTATAGATAGATCGCAATTCAATCCATATGTGGATGCCCCTGTTCGACAGAGTCAGTCATTTGATTGACTTCTCTAAAACAAGAATGTTGGAAATTTTTTCTTGATCAGCAGCTGCAGCCAATCGGTTGCAGATGCTGATCAGTGTATTCTGACAGCATTGAATTTTGTCAAAATACAATGTCCCAGTGGGCAGGATTCCTCCATTCACCTCACTTGTTTGGATGGAGGAATACCTTAATTTTTTTAAAACAAGTCATCTATGGCCAGCTAGGGTGTCTCCACTCTGGATAGAAGAACATCAGAGACACCTTTGGACAGCAGTATTGTCAATCTGGGGAGAGGGTATTATTATATGCAAATTTAGATGGATTTGACTAACAAATAAAAACCAAACTCCAGGTAACACTCCAGATAAGAGTGAAGAGGTCATTACCAGATCCAGGCACTAACAACTGAGAAGGTCTGCCTGTCAATTCTCTACTCCCATAATGTGAACAGCAGAAAACTGGAAAGGGTCTTTCGGCCCAGGATACAATCATGTCTGCATCCTTGTAGGCAGTGCGACTTTTCGTACCACCCTAATTCTGAGGTAAGTCATGGCCTTGGGTTGTTGTCTGACTGTACCCTTGTTGGTTTTTCCTGAAGCCAGTTGGTGCACTACTGAAGTGACAGACACATCAACTATCACTATCTCAAAAAAAGCATACAATAAAACCCACAACTTGACTCATGGGAGCTTTCTGGAGTTTCCAAACATGAGATTGAAGGGTCAAAAGTCTTGTCAGTGGAGTAATAAAAGGGACAAAATTAGCTCTTCTAAAATCCAAGATTGACAGGCTCTGCTATGGGAGCTTTCACTTTGTTCTTGCAAGGTAGGAGTCTGCTCTTCTGGCTGGAACACCAACTTTTGAAGGACTGAGAGATCTGTGAGGAACCTCCTAGGGTCATGTGCCATAAATGTGGCCAGATCGGAAAAGTCTGACCATTGTCAGGTACATAGAAGAGACAAAAGGAAAAAACCCTAGTGGGACTTTAAAGGCTTGTAACAATAGTTAAATCAAATAGAGATATAGTACATCAAAGGAGTATTAAAAGTCCAAAATAAATTTTATTAGAAAAATCATTAAAAACAATTAAAGGCTGAAATACATTTAGGTCAAAAAGGTACAAAATACACAAGTGCACACAGTCCTGCGTGTTTGCTGAGCGACCATGGAAAACACTCGATGCGTTTCAGAAATTTCTTGCTTTGCTCAGGAGTGTGAACTTAACAAGAACAGAGCATTTATATTAATATAGATGAGCCACATATATATGAGCCAAAATGTTTAGAAAAACATCAATGATATCCATCCTGTTGCTCAGGGAAGCGAATGGTTTCAGTATTATCAGCCCCCAAATGAGATCCAACAAGACCTGCCAGGATGCACACCGCAAAAGAGAGAAGCATGGAGATGAAAAAATAGGTATTCGGGTAGAAGGAATCAAGTTGGAAGTTGCACTGTCATTGGGGTATGCCGCACAAGCTGTCCCATGGATCAAGGAGATGGAAGTGGCAGCTTCTTGGAAAGCTGAGGCATGAGCAACATTTCAATGATAGCAGAGTTTGAAAGAGATCCACAGTGGAAGTTGAAAATTCCTCTCTAGTTAAAAAAGGAGGGATGGGGAGTACCTGAGAGGTTAGAAAAAGACTCTGAGGAGTGGAGACTAAGGTCCAAATTGTCTGAAGCCAATTTACCAGAGGAACCCTGAGTCATTCTTTCATTGCCCTCTGCACATTGTGTGCTCCCCTGCCCGCTAGTCCCAATGCCTTTGTGCTTGACATGATACGTGTAGGTGAAGGGATTCCCTGAAGGGTACTCACAAATTATGCTGCAGAGTAGAAGGAGTGTGTAAGACAAATGTCATGTGTGTCTCACAACTGAAGGCAACTACTTAATCCGGTGAAAGCTTGCACTGGGCCCAGAAGTGGAGCAGAGAATGTTTCCTGAACATCCTTCTGTAAGCATGTGCCCAGAATGGCTCTTGCAGCTGAAGGAAAACCGGGAGCAACCTCCAGTGGCAGGACCCAGTACACAGTGTGGCCTACAGACTGCCCAAGTCTCTCCATGTGTTGAGAGAACACATGGTTGCTGTAACAAAATGTCCCAATAAATGGGAAAAATATATTGCTCCTTGAGTGGGAAGAAGGAACAGCCATTTTAGGTATAAATCAAGTATATATTTGATATAAAGTACATTAGTGATAAAGCAGATGATGTGACATTTTGTATTTCCTTCCTATGTGAAAATGCCAGTTTAACTCTAGATCTACACCCCGTAATTTGCAAGATTGCTATCTCAGCATGACAACCTGTTCAACCAAAAAGCCTGGAAGTGACAAGACTATGTGAATGGCCATCTACATATCAAAAGAAGTCATCAGATTCTCAAATGGACTTCAAAGAGTTTAGTTAGCTGGGTGCCACCCCTTTCAGAATGTATAAATTGTATTGCAATTGTAGCCAAAGCAGAATAATTCTTTTGAACCCATCACTATGTTCTTCATTGTTCTCCCTGTCTGTGGCTAGCTACAGCCTTGTATAATAAATATGTTTATTTTTCAATATGGCTTCAGCAGTCAAAATGTTACTGAAACCTAAGAGAATGAGGTTTCCCCTACACTCCTGGTCTAGGGATTCACACCATCCACTCCTCTGTATACCAACCCAGGATCCATGAACAACCCAAGTATGGGGGGACCCTCATGGAACAGCAATCTGGGGACCCTTTAGCCCCATATTCACAGCTATACGACTCTAGGCATTCCCCCCCCCCTCCCCAAGGGAGATATATTAACTCTCTTCATCCACTTCAGAAGGGCATACCCCCTCCTCCATGGTCTTCAGGGACAGAGCTTTACTAGATTGGTATAATGCACCTCCCTGTGCTGCTTTACCAAGGGTGAGCTTCTGATGCTGAGTCCAGTGCACACAGCAACATTGCTTACAAAACATTACAACACAATAACCCCAGTGTCTATGATTAAAGGAGCCTGTGTCCTGTACTGTACAATAAAGAAAATGAAAAGGAGAGACAAGGGGGATAGTACTGCACTATGGACTATGAAAGAAATATATAATGTAATAAAATAAATAATAATATAATAAATAAAAAAATGAATAGCTGCTGTCCCCACAAAAACAACTACCAGGCAGGAGTCAATAATGGAATAAATAGGGGGTGGGAATGGCGCTGCTAATGGTAATGTAAACAAGAATCAATAATCGTTGATTAACATGTGCTAAACAAGCTCTGAAAGTGCAAACAATGTGCAGAAACGCAAACTACAGTGCAATACAATCTAAATATGACTCATAATTTCAATCATATATGTAAACAAATGTGTGCAAATATTAATAAAAATGTGTGCAAATATGCAATGTAAATAAATAAATTAGAGAATCAATAGTTTATATATAAAAAATATGTGACATATAATACATTAATAAATTAATAAATACGTGCAGATGCTGGAAAATTGCTTAAAGTCCCGTGAATGCAGTGTTCGTGATAAGAGAGTTCATCAAAGCAAGAAAAACAAATAAGATCCTTAAACGTCTCAAGCCGGTGATTGTAGTGCCACAATAGACCACACAGCGGTGTCACTCGTGCTTCCCCTCTCTTGGGTACACTTACCAACTCAACAACCCCGATGGAGGGGTAATGCGCTTTCAGTAGAAAAGGCAGTAGAAAAAACATATTTTTTATATATACACTATTGATCCTTTAATTTATTTATTTACATTGCATATTTGCACACGTTTTTATTCACATTTTCACATGTTTACATATATAATTGAATTTATGAGCCATATTTAGGATTGTATTGCACTGTAGTTTGCTTTTCTGCACCTTGTTTTACACATTTTAATCAACGATTACTGATTCTTTCTTGTTTACATTACCATTAGCAGAGCCATTCCCACCCCCTATTTATTCCAATAAAGAAAATTAGATTCTTCAACGTCATTGCGCTATGGAAATCATGTGACAAAATGTTCAGGTGTCAATGTGGCCCTAAGAAATCTATTCAACTGTTGCAGCTCTTTGTAGGTAATGATAGAATATAACCAAATCTACACATACGCATGGCAATGCATGGACAGAAGTGAATAATCCAGGAACCAGAGAATAAAATGTTTTAGGGGATTCATTAATCTGTTGCTACTTGCTACCAGTTGATTTTCTGTTTGCTTTCTAAGCTGTGAACAGATGCAAAGGTGTACTTACAGCCACAGAACATATGTAAGAACTTCAATACCTAGCAACACAGAGGGTCCAGAGCTATATATCTGCATATTAATTACCACAGGTAGTAGTAGTAGTACAAGTGATTAATTAGAGAAATGAAAGATACTTTAGTTTGGACACGCTGACGTATTTTAATAGTCTCACATTAAGATAGAGGTTAAAGGGACAAAGACCCTACTGTGATATTGTTCTGGGATTCTGACACATATAGATGCAGCCCTGACTATAGGTTCTTGTATTCCCTTATTCAGGAAAATCTTGATCTGTGGATGCGCAGTGCTGCTGTTGAACTCACATTTTTGTGAGTTTAGGTAATTTTTTTTCTGCCCTTGAACTCCCCTAATGTTGTCCTATGTGTCCCTGGATACATGGACATTTTTAGAAGTTTAGTAACAGGGGAGTTCAGAGGATGTTTTCTGAATGCCTTAAAATTGTGTTCAGGACAGGGAATTTTGACCACAAAAAATGCTGAATGTTGTTAAATGTGTGTAAATGCTGTTAAACGTGCCTAAACGCTATGCGTGTTTAGCACTTCAGCTTTTATTTTTTTCAATAGCTAGAATAAATGAAAATTCTGGCCAATTAAATAAATAAACGCCAAGACTCCAAACCTTGCTAAACTCTGTTAAATTTGCCTAAACTGGTTTGAAAAAATACAGCTTAGGTGAGTTTATAACACCTTTGGCAAGTGGCTGGGTAAAAAACTGGCCACACACAGCAATGTGATGGACCTCAGTATCTATCATCTTAATTTATAGGTAGGTAGTTGGGGGAGAGGGGGGGCAGTCTTCTGTGGGTGAAATTATCCTCACAATAAGCCTACACTGTTCCTGGAGGGATGAGTCAGAGCTAATTACAGATCATGATGAAAAGAAGAGGAAGCAGAAAGGTAGCTGATCATGGATGGATGGGGTTAAAAAGGAGGCAAAGCAGAAGCTGATCACTGCAAGTGGTCATGGAGGAGTGGAGGAGTAGAGGAGTAGGGAGGAGTGGCTGCTGACCATGTGATGCAGGGAGAAATAGTAAAACAGGAGCTGATCAGTGCAAGTGGTTGTGGAGGAGTGGCTGCTGACCATCTGATGCAGGCAGCTGTTCATTGCAAGTGGTCGTGGAGGAGTGGAGGAGTTGAGGAGTGGCGGCTGCCCATGTGACGCAGGGAGAAATAGTAAAGCAGGAGTTGATCACTGCAAGTGGTCGTGGAGGAGTGGAGGAGTAGGGGAGTGGCTGTTGACCATATGAAGCAGGGAGAAATAGTAAAGCATGAGTTGATCACTGCAAGTGGTCATGGAGGAGTGGAGGAGTAGAGGAGTAGGGAGGAGTGGCTGCTGACCATGTGACGCAGGGAGAAATAGTAAAGTAGGAGCTGATCATTGCAAGTGGTCGTGGAGGAGTGGCTGCTGACCATGTGATCCAAGGATAAATAGTAAAGCAGGAGCTGATCAGTGCAAGTGGTCATGGAGGAGTGGAGGAGTGGCTGCTGACCATGTGATCCAGGGATAAATAGTAAAGCAGGAGCTGATCAGTGCAAGCGGTCGTGGAGGAGTGGCTGCTGACCATGTGACACAGGGAGAAATAGTAAAGCAGGAGCTGATCATTGCAAGTGGTCGTGGAGGAGTGGCTGCTGACCATGTGATCCAGAGATAAATGGTAAAGCAGGAGCTGATCAGTGCAAGTGGTCGTGGAGCAGTGGATGCTGACCATGTGACGCAGGGAGAAGTAGTAAAGCAGGAGCCGATCATTGCAAGTGGTCGTGGAGGAGTGGCTGCTGACCATGTGACACAGGGAGAAATAGTAAAGCAGGAGCTGATCATTGCAAGTGGTCGTGGAGGAGTGGAGGAGTGGATGCTGACCATGTGAAGCAGGGAGAAATAGTAAAGCAGGAGCTGATAAGTGCAAGTGGTCATGGAGAAGTGGCTGCTGACCATGTGACACAGGAAGAAGTAGTAAAGCAGGAGCTGATCATTGCAAGTGGTCATGCAGGAGTGGCTGCTGACCATGTGACGCAGGGAGAAATAGTAAAGCAGGAGCTGATCATTGCAAGTGGTCATGGAGGAGTGGCTGCTGACCATGTGACGCAGGGAGATAGTAAAGCAGGAGCTGATCAGTGCAAGTGGCTATGGAGGAGTGCAGGAGTAGAGGAGTAGGGAGGAGTGGCTGCTGACCATGTGATGCAGGGAGGAATAGTAAAGCAGGAGCTGATCATTGCAAATGGTCATGGAGGAGTGGAGGAGTGGCTGCTGACCATGTGACGCAGGGAGAAGTAGTAAAGCAGGAGCTGATCATTGCAAGTGGTCATGGAAGAGTGGAGGAGTGGCTGCTGACCATGTGATGCAGGGAGAAATAGTAAAGCAGGAGCTGATCTTTGCAAGTGGTCGTGGAGGAGTAGGGGAGTGGCTGCTGACCATATGACACAGGGAGAAATAGTAAAGCATGAGTTGATCACTGCAAGTGGCCGTGGAGGAGTGGCTGCTGACCATATGATGCAGGGAGAAATAGTAAAGCAGGAGTTGATCACTGCAAGTGGTCGTGGAGGAGTGGAGGAGTAGGGGAGTGGCTGCTGACCATATGAAGCAGGGAGAAATAGTAAAGCAGGAGCTGATCATAGCAAGTGGTCATGGAGGAGTGGAGGAGTGGCTGCTGACCATGTGACACAGGGAGAAATACTAAAGCAGGAGCTGAACATTGCAAATGGTCGTGGAGGAGTGGAAGAGTGGCTGCTGACCATGTGATGCAGGGAGAAATAGTAAAGCAGGAGCTGATCATTGCAAGTGGTCGTGGAGGAGTGGAGGAGTGGCTGCTGACCATGTGACGCAGGGAAAAATAGTAAAGCAGGAGCTGATCAGTGCAAGTGGTCCTGGAGGAGTGGCTGCTGACCATGTGATGCAGGTAGAAATAGTAAAGCAGGAGTTGATCATTGCAAGTGGTCGTGGAGGAGTAGAGGAGTGGCTGCTGACCATGTGACGCAGGGAGAAATAGTAAAGCAGGATCTAATCACTGCAAGTGGCCGCGGAGGAGTAGGGAGGAGTGTCTCATGACCATGTGATGCAGGGATAAAAAGTAAAGCAGGAGCTGATGAGTGCAAGTGGTCGTGACGGAGTGGAGGAGTGGCTGCTGACGATGTGATGCAGGGAGAAATAGTAAAGCAGGAGTTGATCACTGCAAGTGGTCGTGCAGGAGTGGAGGAGTAGGGGAGTGGCTGCTGACCATATGATGCAGAGAGAAATAGTAAAGCAGGAGCTGATCACTGCAAGTGGTCGTGGAGGAGTAGGGGAGTGGCTGCTGATCATATGACGCAGGGAGAAATAGTAAAGCATGAGTTTATCACTGCAAGTGGTCGTGGAGGAGTTACCAGTCGTCGGTGAGGGGATGAGGAGGTGAGGAGGTGCTGGTGAACGTGACTAGTCATGGACGAGATGATAAAGAGGGACGCAGTGTACCAGTCGTCGGTGAGGAGGGATGAGGAGATGAGGAGGTGCTGGTGAACGTCACTATTTGAGTACGAAATGATAAAGAGGGACGCAGTATACTAGTCGTCGGTGAGGGGATGAGGAGGTGCTGGTGAACGTCACTAGTCGAGGACGAAATGATAAA
>BLSH010345484.1:369785-384123 GCA_018402905.1 Glandirana rugosa | reverse complement strand
GCTGCTTACCATGTGATGCAGGGAGAGATAGTAAAGCAGGAGCTGATCAGTGCAAGTGGCTATGGAGGAGTGTAGGAGTAGAGGAGTAGGGAGGAGTGGCTGCTGACCATGTGATGCAGGGAGGAATAGTAAAGCAGGAGCTGATCATTGCAAGTGGTCGTGGAGGAGTGGAGGAGTGGCTGCTGACCATGTGACGCAGGGAGAAATAGTAAAGCAGGAGCTGATCATTGCAAGTGGTCATGGAGGAGTGGCTGCTTACCATGTGATGCAGGGAGAGATAGTAAAGCAGGAGCTGATCAGTGCAAGTGGCTATGGAGGAGTGTAGGAGTAGAGGAGTAGGGAGGAGTGGCTGCTGACCATGTGATGCAGGGAGGAATAGTAAAGCAGGAGCTGATCATTGCAAGTGGTCATGGAGGAGTGGAGGAGTGGCTGCTGACCATGTGATGCAGGGATAAATAGTAAAGCAGGAGCTGATCAGTGCACATGGTCGTGGAGGAGTGGCTGCTGACCATGTGACGCAGGGAGAAGTAGTAAAGCAGGAGTTGATCATTGCAAGTGGTCATGGAAGAGTGGAGGAGTGGCTGCTGACCATGTGATGCAGGGAGAAATAGTAAAGCAGGAGCTGATCATTGCAAGTGGTCATGGAGGAGTAGGGGAGTGGCTGCTGACCATATGACACAGGGAGAAATAGTAAACCATGAGTTGATCACTGCAAGTGGCCGTGGAGGAGTGGCTGCTGACCATATGAAGCAGGGAGAAATAGTAAAGCAGGAGCTGATCATTGCAAGTGGTCATGGAGGAGTGGAGGAGTGGCTGCTGACCATGTGACACAGGGAGAAATACGAAAGCAGGAGTTGATCACTGCAAGTGGTCGTGGAGGAGTGGAGGGGAGGCTGCTGACCATGTGACGCAGGGAAAAATAGTAAAGCAGGAGCTGTTCATTGCAAGTGGTCGTGGAGGAGTGGAGGAGTGGCTGCTGACCATGTGATGCAGGGAAAAATAGTAAAGCAGGAGCTGATCAGTGTAAGTGGTCCTGGAGGAGTGGCTGCTGACCATGTGATGCAGGTAGAAATAGTAAAGCAGGAGCTGATCATTGCAAGTGGTCGTGGAGGAGTAGAGGAGTGGCTGCTGACCATGTGACGCAGGGAGAAATAGTAAAGCAGGATCTAATCACTGCAAGTGGCCGCGGAGGAGTAGGGAGGAGTGTCTCATGACCATGTGATGCAGGGATAAAAAGTAAAGCAGGAGCTGATTAGTGCAAGTGGTCGTGACGGAGTGGAGGAGTGGCTGCTGACCATGTGATGCAGGGAGAAATAGTAAAGCAGGAGTTGATCACTGCAAGTGGTCATGCAGGAGTGGAGGAGTAGGGGAGTGGCTGCTGACCATATGATGCAGAGAGAAATAGTAAAGCAGGAGCTGATCACTGCAAGTGGTCGTGGAGGAGTAGGGGAGTGGCTGCTGATCATATGATGCAGGGAGAAATAGTAAAGCATGAGTTGATCACTGCAAGTGGTCGTGGAGGAGTGGAGGAGTAGAGGAGTAGGGAGGAGTGGCTGCGGACCATGTGACGCAGGGAGAAATAGTAGAGCAGGTGCTGATCAGTGCAAGTGGTCGTGGAGGAGTGGAGGAGTAGGGGAGTGGCTGCTGACCATATGACTCAGGGAGAAATAGTAAAGCATGAGTTGATCACTGCAAGTGGTCATGGAGGAGTGGAGGAGTAGAGGAGTAGGGAGGAGTGGCTGCTGACCATGTGACGCAGGGATAAATAGTAGAGCAGGAGCTGATCAGTGCAAGTAGTCGTGGAGGAGTGGCTGCTGACCATGTGATGCAGGGAGAAATAGTAAAGCAGGAGCTGAACATTGCAAGTGGTCGTGGAGGAGTGGCTGCTGACCATGTGATGCAGGGAGAAATAGCAAAGCAGGAGCTGATCAGTGCATGTGGTCGTGGAGGAGTGGCTGCTGACCATGTGATACAGGGAGAAATAGCAAAGCAGGAGCTGATCATTGCAAGTGGTCGTGGAGGAGTGGAGGAGTAGAGGAGTGGCTGCTGACCATATGATGCAGAGAGAAATAGTAAAGCAGGAGCTGATCAGTGCAAGTGGTCGTGGAGGAGTGGAGGAGTGGCTGCTGACCATGTGAGGCAGGGAGAAATATTAAAGCAGGAGCTGATCAGTGCAAGTGGTCATGGAGGAGTGGCTGCTGACCATGTGATGCAGGGAGAAATAGTAAAGCAGGAGCTAATCATTGCAAGTGGTCATGGAGGAGTGGAGGAGTAGAGGAGTGGCTGCTGACCATGTGACGCAGGGAGAAGTAGTAAAGCAGGAGCTGATTAGTGCAAGTGGTCGTGGAGGAGTGGCTGCTGACCATGTGATGCAGGGAGTAAAGCAGGAGCTGATCATTGCAAGTGGTCGTGGAGGGGTGGAGGAGTAGACGATTGGCTGCTGACCAGGTGACGCAGGGAGAAATAGTAAAGCAGGAGCTGATCACTGCAAGTGGTCGCGGAGGAGTAGGGAGGAGTGGCTGCTGACCATGTGATGCAGGGATAAAAAGTAAAGCAGGAGCTGATGAGTGCAAGTGGTCGTGACGGAGTGGAGGAGTGGCTGCTGACCATGTGATGCAGGAAAAATAGTAAAGTAGGAGCTAAATATAGACTTGGGAAGTAAAGAAAAAAAGGGAACCAGAGCATGAGTTGATGAAGAAAAGTTGAGACATGGGAAGCACAGGGAAGATACGTATGGAAGTGTGGGATATGTTCATGTACAGAGGACAGCAAAGGCTGATTATCAGCTGATCATGTCCCATTGAGAAAAGGACAGATTTAGGCAGAGGTAAAAATTTGAGCTGCAGCAATAGCAAGGTCCAGGGGGAGCTTCTTTTTGACAGAGGAAAAAGGCACATAGAAATTCAGGAGACCTAAACGTGAAGTTACTGTTGCAAGTGATTGACATAGTGCACAGTGGGCAATAAGCTACAGAAAGCCTAGTGTGGACAGTGGGGGATGAGCTGGCAGAAAGCTTAGTGTGGACAGTGTGGGTTAAGCTGCCTGAAAGTCTACTGTGGACAGTGTGTGGTGAGGTGCCAGAAAGCCTAGTGTGGACAGTGGGGGATAACCTGTAAGAAAGGCTAATGTCGATAGTGTGGGATGAACTGCCAGAAAATCTACTGTGGACAATGTGGAATGAGCTGCCAGAAAGTATAGTGTGGACAGTGGGGGATGAACTGCCAGAAAGCCTACTGTGGAAAGTGGAGGATACGCTGCCAGAAAGTCTAGTGTAGACAGAGGGGGATGAATTGCCAGAAAGCCTACTGTGGACAGTGGGGGATAAACTGACAGAAAGCCTAGTGTGGACAGTGGTGATAAGCTGACAAAAAGTCTAGTGTGCACAGTGGGAAATAAGCTACAGAAAGCCTAGTGTGGACAGTGTGGGGTGAGCTGCTACAAAGCTTAGGGTGGACAGTGCGGGATAAGCTGCCTGAAAGCCTAGTGTGAGCAGTGTGGGGTGAGCTGTCAGAAAGCCTAGTGTGGACAATGAGGGATAAGCTGTCTGAAGGCCTAGTGTGGACAGTGTGGGATAAGCTGTCAGAAAGCCCACTGTGGTCAGCGGGGGGTGAACTGACAGAAAGACTAGTGTGGACACTGGGAGATAATTTGTCAGAAAGCTTACTGTGGATAGTGGAGGATGAGCTGCCAGAAAGTATAGTGTGGACAGTGGAGGATGAACTGCCAAAAAGCCTACTGTGGAAAGTGGAGAATAAGCTTGCAGAAAGCCTAGCATGGGCGGGGGGGATGAATTGCCAGAAAGCCCAGTATAGACAATGGGAAATGAGCTGTTAGAAAGCCTACTGTGGAAAGTGGAGGATACGCTGCCAGAAAGCCTAGTGTGGACAGAGGGGGATGAATTGCCAGAAAGCCTACTGTGGACAGTGGGGGGTGAACTGACAGAAAGCCTAGTGTGGAAAGTGGGGGATAAACTGCCAGAAAGCTTGATGTGGACAATGGGGAATGAGCTGCCAGAAAGCCTACTGTGGAAAGTGGGGGGTAAGTTGTCAGAAAGCCTGATGTGGACAGTGAGGGGTAAGCTGCTGGAAAGCCTAGTGTGGACTGTGGGGGATGAGCTGCCAGAAAGTCTAGTGCAGACAGTGTATGAGCAGTGGTGGCAGAAGCTGGTATGGATGCAGGGATCTAACACAGGGATGAAGAAAGCGTGTTCATTTGTGAGAAAAGGGGGTGTCTTTGCTGGGGACTGTTAAGAGAACAATGTGCTGGGATCCTGTCACTATTACTGTTCAAAACTCAGAAGCTCAGCCAGTGAACTTCTGTGATGGGTTGTGATGTGACCCATATTCAGCTAACAGCGGGCTAATGTCTGCTGTCAGCTGATGTCATTAAGCCAGTCCAGGCTCTGGATCGATCCAGACCTTAATGTCGGGATCCACCCAGATCCCTTACCAGCATCTGGCTCAGCCACTCAGCGCACCACTCTGGGAGACTGAGCCAGTTGCTCCTGCCCCTTCCCCAACCTGGTACACCACCAGTGAGTGCTGGAGGGGCAGAGCAGAGAGCCAGTGACCAACAGTCATCGGCTCTCTGTTCATTGAACACCGAGAACTGAACGATCAGTGGTCTTTGATCACTCAGTTCTCAGTCTAGAGGTGGTGAGAGACAGATGCAGCATCAGATCGATTCTGTATCCAGCTAGGTGAGTATGAATGTTTGTTTTTCTTCATTCCCGGGCTTCTCTTTTATTGACTTTGCATCTTTGAAAGTCACAGACTTGGAACTAGCATGCAGCTCAGGAGTTCTGACTTGACATCCTGCCTGCTTGTTCCAGGTCTGTGGCTCAGAGTTAAGAAACCAAAGTCAGTCTACATATTTCTTTTAGAAGAAATGTTCATAAAGTTGTGAATTACACATTTCAAAGAAATCTAAAATGTTTTATTTTATTGCCAAAAATTTCCAGGAAACAAGCTTTTCTTTTTGGGCTGTTGTTGATGAATGCTGTGTATTAAAAGTACTTTGCTAAGCACTACTGTATATATTCAGTTGAACTGGTAAAATTTCCCAAACCTAATTTAGAAAAAAATAATACCCCTTTGGTACAAAAATCACTTAAGGCTGATTTACATCTCTGTGTTGCAGCAATAGGCATGTTATCACAGTGCACGTTACACGCATTGAGCCAAGATTCACACTTGTGCGATGCGGGAACCAGTGCGATTCCAGCGCCAGTTCCCATATCGCATTCTTCCCGCAGGCAGTTCACTCTACCCTCTGCGAACTGCTGCGGGTGTCACCACAATGTTAATGACACCCCCAGATCGGTTCACAGATCGCACTGCGAACCGTGAACTCGCACAGGAATCGAATCGCATACGTGAGAACACCCATGCGATCCGATTTCAGTGCAGGGGAGAAAAAGTCCCTGCATTTTTTTTCTGCAAATCTAATGCTACTTCAGCCACACAACTGTATGGCTGTACTCACATCGCACAGACATTGCATGTGATTGGCACCTGCGGTGCGGGTGCCAATCACATGCAATGTCTGAGATCGCACATATGCAAACCTAGGCGAAGACATTGTGATGACATTCATTTTCAATAGCAGCTCAAGGCAGTAAGGCAAAACAGATGTTGCAGTGTGCCGCAATGCATGGCAATGTACTGTAGTACATGGTATGCTGCAGCAAAAATGTTTTACATCTCTGATAATTATGTTTTTGTGCATAGGAAGCCTATTGTTTTCAATGGGCTGCCTTAAAGTGTTACTAAACCCAGGACCCTGCATTTACTATATCTGGTCTCCCACCATGCACAGAACATGGAAATGCAATATTTTAGTAAATATTAACTGTTAAATACCTTTTCTCCTCAGCAGTATAGAGCAGTCTTGTGACTTCAATCAGTGTCTGGCTAAAGCTTGTAGGAGGAGTTTTCTTTCACCTCTGACTGTCCTGCATGACCCTTGACCCTCTGTCTGGAGAGTGCTGATTTGCCTTGTGCTGATCACATGCACTCTCCCAATAAATAAAAAACTCTTTAGCAATACACACCAAACTGAGCATGTGCAGAGCGCCTTCAAGGCTCTGTACTGTCAGAAGATGGATTGGGGAAAGTGGAAGAAAGGGGGATCAAAGAAGACAGGATCAAACATTCTTTTTACACAATGCAGAGGATTAACCCCTTAGGTTTCACAGTGAGTATAACAAGCATGCTTTACTGCATATACAGACTGATTTTACTGTTGTGGGTTTAGTAACACTTTAATGCAGGTGCAATAAAGGGGAACTAAAGTCTCTCAATCAACACTACATATGTATAGTCCGTATGCTGCTAGCCTTAGTAAACAGATAGGAAGGTATATCATATTCACTTGTTTATAAACTTTGCAGGAAAAAATGTGCACTCAATATTATTTTCACAGGAGCATGCAGAGCATTGCGCCATATTGCATATAATAGCTGTAAGTGGCAGAGTAAGCACAGACACACTATGCTCATGGATTATACAGAAAAGAGCATTTGATTGAGATACTTAGGACTTAGCGGGTACCCGGTGAAACATGTAGAGTGTGAGATTGGAACTATGTTGATTGAGGTCCTTCATGCAATAGAGGACACCTCACCTATTGCCCAATTTGTATTAGTGGAAGCGATGCCTTGCTAGAATTGTGTTGTGTCCTTTATGGATCAATATGGATCTGTCCATTGTTTTCATATCCCTCTTTTTATGGGTGAATTTTATTACAATCAATGTAATAAATATTTGCAATTTTAAACCTAAGCATTATGTAGTTCATACCGTACCATGAAAAAGTCCTAAGTCCCTCAATCAAATGTTCTTTTCTGTATGTAAAATTATAGGGCGTAGGTACCATTATCTTTTATATGTGTGTAGCACACAATCCAAACTATGACCATGGCTTGCTCAATTCACCTTAAGAAAAAAGGACCACACATTATTCTGGATTTCTCCACTACTTTTTTATTGGTTGTAGGAAATGTGTTCTAACTTTTTTTTTTTTTAAACATTAAGGAGTCTATTCTAGCAAGGGCTAGCAAAAAGCAAGAAAGCCTTTATTATTAGAGCAATGTCAGCTATGTAAAGGCATCAAACATTCTTCAGATCACTAATAATAATTATTCTGATGATTTTAAAACAATATATCTGTCTGCAAAATGTATAGGTTATGCTGCTGTAGCAAAATAGAAATCAAGGCATTCTATTTCTCTAGACATGGTCAGTTATGCAATTTCACCACTAGGGGGCAAAATAATCCAAGTAATGATGTGGCACTACAATGTAAATCTCAGTATTTGATATGCTCTGTATATAACACACTGTGATGTTACTAAAGTGTACAATTTTTGTAAGTTACATGTACAATAAATTAATCTAATTATGTTTTCTATACTTGCTATATACAGAACGGTTCAGCTGACATTACATTTTTTACTGCTGTTAGTCCAGTTTTGAACAATTGAATCCAATTTGTAATCAAGGACTAAAACCAGACAAAGCAAAGTGCAAGTTTTATAGCTACAGTATTACAATAAGAAAAATATGATAAACACCAGAAAGAGTTATTTCTTGAAATATTAGATTAATATGTATTAATAATAAATAATTATTAATATATAATATTAGCCGATGGCCACTGGTTCTAACCCTTCTGTATTCTAAGCAGCCTATTATTATTGGGCACTATGGAGAAAAATAGAAAATCACTCCTTTGAACTTTGAAAGCTTTCTTTGGATATCAGTCGCCTATAAGGCAGTCATGGGGTTAAGTCCATTAACAAACTAGGAGCCGTGGTTAAAGTGGCTGAGCCAGCTAAACATTTAAGTCTTTTTAATTGCACTAGAATGGGGCACCATGCAGAGTAAGGTGATTCAGTGGAAACGACATCAAATAAAATTGCCAATTGTCAACCACTTACAGTTTAATTAAAATGAAGGAATAGTTATGGTACTTGCTTCAGTTCAAAATGTTCATTAACTAGATTAAAAAATCCACCATTATTGGTTTTGCTGGACATACACATACACATTAGTTCTCCAGCACTATGTTTAAAACCTGCTCCTAATAGTGAAGTTAAAGCAATACAAAGGTTCCCTTTTTTTCCCCTTAAAATAACAAACATTTAATATTTTCCTGCTCTGTGCAAGGGTTTTGCACAGAGTGCCCCCGATCCTTCCATTCTGGGGTCCCCCAGTGGCGCTCCTGGCTCCTCCTCTTCTCCAGTGACCCGTCAGAGAAGTACTCTCCCTGGGGTCACTCGTGCATGCTCCCGTGACCCAGACCTGCCCATGGCTCCTGCATCACTGGACTTGATTGACAGCAGCAGGAGCCAATGACTCCCCTGCTATCAATCTATCTAATGAGAACCTGAGACACCGGCTGGAGCTGCTGGGCTAGTCCTCGGCGTGGGAACGATCGGGCTCAGGTAAGTAAACGGGGGGGTCTGGGGGGCAGCTGCAAATGAGAAAAGGTTTTTCACCCTAATACATAGATTGCATTAAGGTGAAAAACCAGGAGGGTTTACAACCCCTTTAAAACCGGGTTCTCTGTTTGCATGCATCTGTAAATATATGGGGATGCAAACCACACCATCTACTACCTATCTACACTCTGTCCTTACTCTACATGTGCTAAAATGACCTTCCATCAGAACCAAATGTCAAAATGATCAATAGATTCAGAGATACAGTCAGCTCAATTTTTAGTTATGTTTCCTCCCACCTCATGAGACGTATTTTCAAATAATAAAGCTGCTAAATACACTGGGGGCAACTCAGGAAAGTATTAGCAACACTTTGCTGGTATTAAAATGTTACTAAACCCACAACAGTAAAATCAGTCTGTAGATGCAGTATAGCATGCTTGGTATACTCACTGTGGAACTTAAGGAGTTAAATCTTTGCATTGTGTAAAAAGGCTGTTGTATCCTGTATGCATAGATCCTTCCCTCCTGCACTGTCTATCTGGGGAAGGGAACACCAGCTAACACAGGCAGGGTAGCCAACCTGCACATGCTCAGTTGTGTCGTTTATGCCGGAGAACATGTACTTGTTCTCAGAGATAGCCAGGTCACATGATATTGACATCACACATGTGGGCATGTATACAGGCTGTAGTGGAAATCTCCTCCTACCTGAACACACAGCTCTGGGCAGACCCTGCAGTTTATCATGCGACCGTGGTATATAGAACAGCCAAAACGGTATATAGTGGTAGTATTTTAATGTAAAAAGAAGATTTATAAGCTGTGTGGGGGGGGGGGGCAGATGAACTATGTTTCATATTACTGGGTTTAACCACTTCAGCCCCGCAAAGGTTTAACCCCCTCCCTGACCCAGCCATTTTTTGCGAGACGGCACTGCGTCGCTTTAACTGACAAGTGCTTTTGGTGGTATTTGATCACCTCTGCAATTTTTATTTTCTGCACTATTAACAAAAAAAGAGTTACAATTTTGAAAAAAAAAACAATATTTTTTACTTTCTGCTATAAAACACATCCAATAAAAAAATGTAAACAATCAAATTTCTTCATCAGTTTAGGCCAATATGTATTGTTCTACATATTTTTGGTAAAAAATCCCCATAAGAGTATATTGATTGGTTTGCGCAAAAGTTATAGCGTCTACAAACTATGGGATATTTTTATGAGTTTCTTTTTTTTAGTGTTTTTACTAGTAATGGCAGCCATCAGCGATTTTTAGTGGGGCTACGGCATTGCGGCAGACAAATCTGACACTAAGTGACACTTTTTGGGGACCAGTGACACCAATATTGTGATCAGTGCTAAAAAAAATGCACTGTCACCCTATAAATGACACTGCCAGGGAAGAGGTTAATCAAGGGGTTAAGTGTGCTCATAGGGAATGCTTTCTAACTGTGGGGGGAGTGGATGCACTGGACTCTCTTTTACTTCCTGACATGTTTACCACCGCTCTGCCTTTCCTCTGAATTATCGGCGGGTCCTGGCGGCCATCGCGGCTACTGGACCCGCTAATTGGCTCCCACTGTGTCTACTCACAGCGAGAGCGGCACTCCGATGGCGCATGCGCCCAAGATCACATGCACATAATAAAGTACAGGTACGTGATTTTGCACAGCCGGGCTGCCCTGCCGCAGTATACATACAGTGGGCGGTCCAGAAGCGGTTAAAGGGTAACTCCACTTTCGTGGGGGAAAAAATAGCAAATAAAGAAAAATAATATAGCGTATACAATTGTGATGCAAATCATATTGTCATTGAATGTTATTTAAAATTATCTTTCCTTTTCAATCTGCAGCCCCTGTAATTTTCTGTAAAATGCAATGCAATATGGTTACCTGGAGGTGTTCTGTACACAGAATGTATTACTGACCACCCCCAGAAACATCATTTTGTGTGATTGGCTCGCCAATTTTCACAGAAGTTACTCTGCACTAAGATACAAGTCAGATTTCAGAAATCCTCTGCAACAAAAATGTCATTTTTGGTGAGATACTCCCAATGGGAAATCACATCTAAAGGGATGCAGACCCTGCAGCTTTCCTCATTAGTGCCCTGCAGGTGCAGCAGCTTATTGATAATTATGAAACCACTCCCATTAGACTCACTTTTCCACATGGACACAGACAAACACACAGGGATTTATTCAGAATAACAAAAGGTAGGAATCTGCAACCAAGTTTGTTAAAATCCTTGCAATGTACATAGATCACCCAGAGGAGAATGTTTTTTTTTCTCAACAAAAGTAGAGGTACTCTTTAAAGCATTTGTTACCCCAACACTTCATATTCCTGATGTGCCTGCTGTACCATTTACTTGTATGAGAAAGTATCCTGTTCTCTTTGTATTGTTTCTTTGTGTGAAATCCCTGGTTTTCCTGCCAGTCTCTCTGTTTTCCTATTAAAAACTGACAACACTAAGCAGGAGAACACACCATAGTCAGTTCTCTAGCCATGAAAACAGAGGGAATGTGATCACCTATAAAAAAGGGAAAATACATATTTATAATGTTTACAATCACTTTAAGTATTCTGCCAAATGCAACTGATTCAGGTAGTTTTACAGTATTTGCACCACTGTCACAGCATGTTGCTATTGCTAAGTCAAATTCAAACAGAGTTACCACTAGTTTGTAGATTAGGAAACTGGAGGTAATTAAAGTGTTTGTAAAGGTTCAGATTTTATTTTTTTAAACGTAACAAATATGTTATACTTCCCTGCTCTGTGTAATAGTTTTGCACAGAGCAGCCCTGATCCTCCTCTTCTTGGGTCCCTTGCTGGCGCTCCTGGCTCCTCTCCCTTGCTGAGTGCACCCATAGCAAGCTGCTTGCTCTGGGGGCACTCCTGCATGCTCGCTCCCGAGCCGTTTCCGCATGTCTATGCGACACACAGAGCTAGGCTTGGCACTGCCCTCTTCCCCCTCCTCACTGGCTGTGATTGACAGCAGTAGGAGCCAATGGCTACTGCTTGCTGTGTCTCAGCCAATGAGGAGGGAGAGACCCAGTAGAGCTTCTGGTCTTGTGCACTGGATTGGGATCGGGCTTAGGTGAGCAGAAGGGGAGCTGAGGGGGGAACTGCACCTGGAAGGTTTTTTACCTTTATGCATAGAAGAATGCATGAAGGTAAAAAGGCTTCAGTTTTTACAACCACTTTAAGACCAACTTTAAGACAGGCCATACATTATACAATTTTCTTGTACAACATTCCCTTAGATTTACCAAAACCATATAATATGAGGTCAAACCTAAACACTTTCAATTTTTTATGCAATCAGGCAGGTCCTTGCACTACATAGTTGAAGGTAAATCTAAAGAAGATTGAATAAGAAAATTGTATGGTGTATGGCCAGCTTAAGTTGTACAGAGACCAGAGTGGGGCCACAGTGTATATACAGTACACACACATACATTGAGATTAAAGAGGAACTGCAGTCTGCTCACATAATTTGTAATAAAAACACCTTTGCCATTCTGAAGCTTCCCTCCAACCACCTTGCATATTATTTTATATATAATGTGATTCTGTACTTGCCAAATATGCTGCAGAAATCTCCCTCCACTGAGTCTGGCTGCAGACATTTTAACTGTGGGCAGCTGAAGCTGCTGCCTATTCACTTCCTGGATTTACACAAACACAGAGAGGCACACCTCCAGCTCTCATTAGCCCTCTTAGGACTCCCTTCCTGGCAAACTCTCACAAGAGTGCGAGAGAGCTGTGCATGATGTCGTAAGCCTAAGCTTTTTACCAGACAAGAAACAGGAAGTGGGCTGTATAAGGTATTTACTGGCAGAAAAAAAAGAAACAGGAAGTGGGCTGTATAAGGTATTTACTGGCAGAAAAAAAGAAACAGGAAGTGGGCTGTATAAGGTATTTACTGGCAGAAAAAAAATGTTTTACTATCCAAAGTTAAAACAACAAGGGCAGAAGATTTAATAGATGGAAAGATGAAAATATAACTGAAGGTCCCATTTAAGTGCCTCTACAACATTTGCGTTTGCTTTATGAGTGCACCCAGGTGCTTGTTCTCCATATGATTGTGTGTGCCAGGACTTCTCCTTCCCTTTCTCTCTAGATACTGTGCATCTGGCACTGATATTTCACTTACAAATTATGAATTCATTAATAAAGGACATTTAGCATAAAATAAACTGTTTATTTTAGCAAATATAGCACAGCGTTTATTTCTTAGTTTGCACTTCAGTCTTTTTTTTTCTAGAAGCTTGGATAAGAAAAACGAACAAAGCAATTTTTACACATGGGTCTGAATACCATATGAGCCAGTTAATACTGCTACAACTGCAAAATTGAATTGTACATAGAATTGTAACACTTGAATTGTGGCCAGGAACTTGACAGTCTGCAATCTACTTGCACATTGATGTGGAGTAGGATGTCTAAAAATAATTTCCATTGCTAAATCTTTGTACATGTAAAGTTCTCCACATGTTTCAACCCGGCCATACAGATCATAAACAGCTTTAAATTTACCAAAACCAAAATGTAATATGAGCAACTAAACTATCCAATCAAACTATCCAACCAGGCAGGCCCTTGCAGTACATTTTGGTAGATCTAAAGGAAAGATTGCACATATTGTAACATGTATGGTAAGCTTCAGTGGCAGCTGGTGGTATAATTTTTTGGTGAGGCAGCAAACAATGCACCCACAGCGCCCCCCCAGGACGGTCAGTCACCAGCCCCACACTTACCCCATCTAGGTCAGAGGCAGCGATTCCTCTGGGCGGTGGCTTCCCCTGCATTTCCTCCTCCTCTGCATCATGGCAACTTCCGCCGTACATCTCCTCCCTCCTCCTCCAAGGCAACCAATAGGATCGCTTCTCCTCTCGGCCAATCGGATGACAGGTCTCAGGACCTGCTTTCTGATTGGCCAGAAGGAGAATCAGGAAGGCAATAGCGAATATTATAGTGGTTATCAAGTCATGACAACCACTTTAAACTACAGGTAAGCCTATAATAAGGCTTACCTGTAGGTCCCGGGAATGTCTCCTAAACTGGCACCGTTTAGGAGATATTCCCTGTATCTGCATGTGCCAACATCATTGCCACATGCGCAGTGGGCCGTTTCTTCACTAAGAGTGCCGTAAATGACGGCTCCCATGCGCATGCGCAGGAGTGACGTCAGCACGGCTCCTGCCAGTCACATCAGCCAGAGTCCGCGCTGTGATTGGTCGGAGCCCGGGATCTAAGAAGACAACGGACACAACATGATGTCGGTTACAGTGGTGCTCGGGGACCACTGCAACAGGGTCGAACGAAGGTTAGCATTTCATAATGAGCTAGTATACAATGCATACTAGCCCATTATGCCTTTCTCTTGCAGGTGTTTTTTTCCCAAGCCTTGACAACCACTTTAACCACTTACCTACCGGGCCACTTTTTTACATTTGGTGGTCACAAGCTAAAAACATTTTTTTTTGCTAGAGAATTACTTAGAACCCCCAAACATTATATATTTTTTTTTTCAAACACCCTAGAGAATAAAGTGGCGATTGTTTCAATACTTTTTGTCACACGGTATTTGCGCAGAGGTCTTTCAAGCGCGATTTTTTTGGAACAATTTTACTTTTTTGAGTTAAAAAATTAGACAACAGTAAAGTTAGCCCAATTTTTTTCCATATTGTGAAAGAGGATGTTACGCGGTGAAATAAGAGATCCCACAAACTTTTTTTTTTATATATTACAAACCCCCAAGATTCATTAAGAGATCGTTTTTTTTTACAAAAATCGAACACTGGTGGTTTACATTTTTTCACCGGGCCATCCATTCACCAATTTCACCAACAGTTCCGAACCCTTTTTTTGTGGACGTTCTCTTTC
>BLSH010345484.1:314646-365897 GCA_018402905.1 Glandirana rugosa | reverse complement strand
TGTTCTGCACACATCTGAAAATAGTTTAGAACACTTTACCTAAAACCGGAGAGGAACCATACACCTGTTCTTCAAACATCTGGAATCTGTGTGTGAAACTACAGCATAGAGAAGAACAGGCATATGGTTTCGCTCTTCACACACAGTTTGCAGATGTTTTCAGAACAGTGATATTATATCACTGATATGATATCACTGTTCTTCAAACATCTGCAAACAGTGTGTAAAGAGCGGAACCATATGCCTGTTCTTCTCTATGCTGTAGTCCCACCCTTACCCACATTTCCTTCCTTTTGCAGACCTCTAGGACCTTCCAGGACTATTTTACAGCCTTTTTTGTGCCTAAAAGTCAGTGTCCCCATTGATTTCAATGGGGTTCGGGGTCCGGGACAAAGTTTGGGTTCTGTCCGGACCCGAACCCGGTCTTTGTCCCGAAGTTCGGCCGAACCAGCAGAACCCGGACTTCTAGAAGTTCGCTCATCTCTAGTCATATTTTAGTTATCTGAATTTTTTTAGTTGTAGTCGTATTTTAGTCATCTGAATTGTTTTAGCTATAGTCGTATTTTAGGCTTCTGAATTGTTTTAGTTATAGTCATATTTTAGTCATCTGAATTGTTTTAGTTATAGTCATATTTTAGTCATCTGAATTGTTTTAGTTATAGTCGTATTTTAGTCTTCTGAATTGTTTTAGTTATAGTCATATTTTAGTAATCTGAATTGTTTTAGTTATAGTCGTATTTTAGTCATTTGAATTGTTTTAGTTATAGTCGTATTTTAGTCATCTGAATTGTTTTAGTTATAGTCGTATTTTAGTCATCTGAATTGTTTTAGTTATAGTCGTATTTTAGTCATCTGAATTTTTTAAATTAAAAATCATTCCCCAAAGTCTGCTTGAACTGAAACTTCCAAGAGTGTCAATCTCCTTGTTACCTGACTTCCCTCAATGGTTCCTTCTGCCCGCCACTATATCACTAATGTCTCCTGTAATGAGCTGGACATCAGCAAGAGGTACCAGTGACCCTAGAGATCGATGCAGGAAGTGTTAGTTTCTTAGCAGACATCAGAGGATGAACAGAGTGGTGTTTGGTGGCAAGGACAGTAGGAAAGGTAAGTATTCAGTTTATTCTTTTACAGGTATAGCTTTGCTAGAAAAGTTGGAGCATTTTAATCTTTGCCTCCATTTTTTTAAATTCTTCCTGCGCACGTTAAAATCTGCATTTATTTGGTGGGAAAATTAATGTAACGGATCTTTGGATCTAAAATTTTTAGTTAAGTATATTAAATTAATTTTAGGGCACATGTACACAATATAATTCCAATTTTTTCACAATTTCTCTCTGCTCCCTCCGATGGGACTGACTGTTCTTCCTTATAAAATCGTCTTTGGTAAGAGATGCTATACAAAGGACACGGTCTTATATTATTTCGATTTAGCAGTCCCATCATCTCCACTTGTGGCCCCTCTCGACCCTCCATGAAAAATCTGTGCTGGGCACTCATCATTTATACAGCAATCAGAAATTTAAATATCCACTGATTACTGTATAAATGTCATAGGCAGTGAAGGGGTTAACCTGCAGGGGGAGATCTAGGGGTTAACTGTGTTCCCTAGGCGTGTTCTAACTGTGAGTGGGCTGGGCTGTCAGGGGCATAACAGACCTAACTGATCCCAGTGACAGGGATCAGTAGATCTCTTACATGCCACCTGACAGAGCGGGGAACCACCGTGTTTACATCGGCGGTTCCCCGTTTTTCTTCTGTGCCAGTCAATCGCGGGTAGCCGGCGGACGTCGAGTCCGTCAGAGCCGCAACCACACTGCTGTAGAGTGAGGCAGGCTCGAGAGCACAATAGGAGATGTGTTTATTGCCCTCATGAGTTAACCGTAAATAAAGGAGGACCTAGTATTATTTTTCTCACTTGCGTGCATGCGGCGATACCCAAAATTTGTTGCGCAGTTGATGTTTACATTCACAGGTGCTCCCTACACATATAATTGTATTTATATTGTTTTTGTTGCTATTTGTAATTTATGCTATTTTGTTTTTGTTTTTTTTATTCACTTTATTTCTATCACAAGGGGGCTAACAAGCCCCATATGTTATAGCATTGGTCAGGAGACATGTACTCTTTATGGAGATATCACAGTTGTAATAGACCCATTGGGATTGATTTACTAAAGGCAAATCCACTTTGCTCCACAAGTTAACTGGTAGTGCTCCACAAGTGCACTTGGAAGTGTAGTCGCTGTAGATCTGAGGCGGACATGCAAGGAAAATAAAAAACAGCATTTTTGCTTGTACATGATTGGATGATAAAATCAGCAGAGCTTCCCCTCATTTCAGATCTTCCACTCAGATATACAGCGACTGCACTTCCAAGTGCACTTGTGGAGCACTAGCAGTGCACTTGTGGAGCAAAGAGGATTTGCCTTTAGTAAATCAACCCCTTAATGTTTGCTCTGCCTTACGCTCCAGCCAATCAAGCCCAGACTGTGCTTGATCCGTTTACCTGTTTTTTCAGCCAGGATTTTTAGAGCTCTGAACCTGGAAGTGCTCAAAACTGTATTCACATTATGCCGAGGAGCAGGTCTACACTCTGTTAATGACATTGGACAATGCCACCCTGATGCTGTCATGGTCCTGGGCTCAGGAACCATGAGGGAGATCTGGAGGTGGTGCACGCACACTGTCAGTCTGTAAAAGTGATCTGGGTGGCCCTAAAGCCACCCAGACGACCTTTGCCTCAATGCCGGAAGCCCACTGAGCTGCAACCATGACCTTTTAAATATTTGGGCGTATAAGACATGCCCAAAAAGCTTAACTGGTTAAGCAGGAAACTGTAAATGTTGTGAATTGCCTTAGGATCAGTTTGTCTGCTCATGCTGCATTTCTCTCTCTGTCACTTTAACAGTATATGCAGTATAGAAAAGAACTTAAAAACTATTTATCTTTCTCTGGGGACTCTTATGTGTCCCATGTCACTCAAAACATATTCTTACAAAAAAATGCACAAAAGTGAATATCAGTGTCCAATAGTGGTTGGGTTTTTTTCTGGGCAAAGCTGAATCTGGATTTTTAATTGTTACAATAAAGCATCATTTTAATATTCCTCATTAGTCCTAGTGGCAATATGACGAGTTTGTCCTTGATTCTGCCCAATATGTCAACCGGATTGTTGCCAGCATATTTTATTAGGTTTTCTGCTGGACTGGAAATATGGCTGCTATACTAGATTGTTTCTTTTGGCATTTTTGTTGTTTATTTGGGATTACATGGCTACGCTACTTCACATCAAGCCTATTCTTTTCTTGTATAACAGGAATGTATAGCATTTATCTTTATTTCTTTCTGTTCAGGACTAAAAAATAGCATTAAAGTGATTGTAAAGCCAGAAAGTTTTTTTACCTTAATGCATTATATGCTTACCTGAGCCCCATCTCTATCCAGCAATGTTGCAGGAGTGTCTTGGCTGCCCAAGACTCCCCCTCTTCATTGGCTGAGACACAGCAGCGGTGCTATTGACTCCTGCTGCTGTCAATAAAATTCAGTGATCCAATGAGGGGAGAAAGGGGGTGGGGCCAGGTTGCGGCTCCGTGTCCGAATGGACAATGGACAAAGAGAGCCGCAGCTCGGCTCGGGTGCCCCCATAGCAAGCTGCTTGCTGTGGGGGCACTCAACAAGAGGGAGGGACAAGAAGAGCCAAAGAGGGACCAGAGAAGAGGAGGATCTGGGCTGCTCTGTGCAAAACCATTTCACAGTGTAAGTAAGTAGAACATGTTTATTATTTTTTAATTTAAAAAAAACAAGACTTTACAGTCACTTTAAAAATAATTACCTTTTTTACTCTTCAGATAAATGTAAAATTTGCATTTTGTTTTTGTTTTCAGCGCGATTTTAAAGCCGCAGATCGGTGTGATTTGCATTGGTAATTTTATTGCAGGTTGTGACTTTGTTTAACAGAAGTCAATGCAAGTCGCCATGAAATTGCAGAAAATTAGTGCAGAACTTGAGCAGCAACAATTTGAATGGTTCCATTGTCGAAAATAGGGTGCAACTTATCATGTGATTTTGAACTGTCAAATCACATGACAAATCGCATTGCTGTGAACAAGGGCCAAGTGTGGTCTTCATTGTGCTGGATATTGGGCTGGCTATGGCTTAAATGGATGCAGGGTGCACAGATTCAGTAGTAAGTGACACAAAGGTTCAAAACTAAGTGATGCAGTGTCCAGAGGTCAGTAGTAAATGATGTTGAGTTCAGGGGTCAGAAATAAGTGACGCAGAGTCCAGAGATCAGTAGTAAGTGATGTTGAGTTCAGGGGTCAGAAATAAGTGACGCAGAGTCCAGAGATCAGTAGTAAGTGATGTTGAGTTCAGGGGTCAGAAGTAAGTGACACAGACTCCCGAGGGTCAGGAGTAACTCACGCAGTGTTCAATGGTCAGTAGTAAATGATGTTGAGTTCAGGGGTCAGAAGTAAGTGGCGCAGACCCCAGAGGTCAGTAGTAAGTGTTGTGGAGTTCAGGGGTCAGTAGTATGTGATGTTTAGTTTAGAGCTCAGAAATAAACGGCTTAAATGGATGCAGGGTGCATAGATTCAGTAGTAAGTGACACATGACACAAAGGTTCAAAACTAAGTGACGCAGAGTTTGATGGTCAGTAGTAAGTGCTGTTGGGTTCAGGGGTCAGAAATAAGTGATGCAGTGTCCAGAGGTCAGTAGTATGTGATATGGAGTCAGAAATAAGTGATAAGGGTCAGAAATAAGTGATGCAGTGTCCAGAGGTCAGTAGTAAGTGATGTTGAGTTCAGGGGCCAGAAATAAAGAAATAAGTGATGCAGAGTCCCGAGGTCAGTAGTTAGTGATATGGAGTTCAGGGGTCAGGAGCAAGTGACGCAGAGTTCAATGGTTAGTAGTAAGTGATGTTGAATTCAGGGGTCAGAAGTAAGTGACGCAGAGTCCAGAGGTCAGTAGTAAGTGATATGGAGTTCAGGGTCAGGAGTAAGTGACGCAGAGTCCAATGGTCAGTAGTAAGTGATGTTGAGTTCAGGGGTCAGAAATAAGTGATGCAGAGTTCAGAGGTCAGTAGTAAGTGATGTTGAGTTCAGGGGTCAGAAATAAGTGATGCAAAGTCCAGAGGTCAGTAGTAAGTGATGTTGAGTTTAGAGGTCAAAAATAAGTGATGTAGAGTCCAGAGGTCAGTAGTAAGTGATGTTGAGTTCAGGGGTCAGAAATAAGTGATGCAGAGTCCAGAGGTCAGTAGTAAGTGATGTTGAGTTTAGAGGTCAAAAATAAGTAACGCAGAGTCCAGAGGTCAGTAGTAAGTGATGTTGGGATCAGGGGTCAGAAATAAGTGATACAGAGTCCAGAGGTCAGTAGTAAGTGATGTTGAGATCAGGGGTCAGAAATAAGTGACGCAGAGTCCAGAGGTCAGTAGTAAGTGATGTTGAGATCAGGGGTCAGAAATAAGTGACGCAGAGTCCAGAGGTCAGTAGTAAGTGATGTGGTGTTCAGGGTCAGGAGTAAGTGATGCAGAGTCCAATGGACAGTAGTAAGTGATGTTGAGTTGAGGGGTCAGAAATAAGTACTGCAGAGTCCAGAGGTCAGTAGCAAGTGATGTTGAGTTTAGAGGTCAGAAATAAGTGACACGGAGTCCAGAGGTCAGTAGTAAGTGATGTTGAGTTCAGGGGTCAGAAATAAGTAATGCAGAGTCCAGAGGTCAGTAGTAAGTGATGCAGAGTCCAGAGGTCAGTAGTAAGTGATGTTGGGACCAGGGGTCAGAAATAAGTGACACAGATTATAGAGGTCAGTAGTAAGTGATGTTGAGATCAGAGGTCAGAAATAAGTGACGCAGAGTCCAGAGGTCAGTAGTAAGTGATGTTGAGTTCAGGAGTCAGAAATAAGTAACGCAGAGTCCAGAGATCAGTAGTAAGTGATGTTGAGATCAGGGGTCAGAAATAAGTGACGCAGAGTGCAGAGGTCAGTACTAAGCGATGTTGAATTCAGGGGTCAGAAGTAAGTGATGTTGAGTTCAGGGGTCAGAAATAAGCAATGCAGAGTCCAGAGGTCAGTAGTAAGTGATGTTGAGTTTAGAGGTCAGAAATAAGTGACACGAGTCCAGAGGTCAGTAGTAAGTGATGTTGAGTTCAGGGGTCAGAAATAAGTGATGCAGAGTCCAGAGGTCAGTAGTAAGTGATGTTGGGACCAGGGGTCAGAAATAAGTGACGCAGAGTGTAGAGGTCAGTAGTAAGTGATGTTGAGATCAGAGGTCAGAAATAAGTGACGCAGAGGTGAAGAGTAATTGTCAGAGTTCAGGTCTCAAGAATAAGTGAGGCGGAGTTTGGGATTAAGTGAACCAGAGTTCAGGGGTCAAGAGTACATGACACAGAGTTCAGAGGCCAGGAATAAGCGATACAGAGTTCAGGAGTAATTGACGCAGGGTTCAGAAGTCAGTAGTCAGCGACCCTCTACTCCACAGTATAGCCCTCCCCTGCACAGCTTCCCACCTGGACTCATAGGGGTTGATTTACTAAAACTGGAAAGTGCCATATTTGGTGCATAGAAAACAATCGGCTTCCATTTTTTTTTTGCCAAAGCTTTATTGAACAAGCTGAAGTTAGAAGCTGATTGGCTACCATGCACAGCTGCACCAGACTTTCCACTCTCCAGTTTTAGTAAATTAATCCAATAGTGTCCCTTCTGTCTGTTCCTTCTGCAGCAAAGACACAGAATGGAATGGCATTTAACCATGTTGTGCAATGTCTGAGGGCACAGTAGGCACCCCTCAAGGGGCCCACACGCACCGCACATACTGCAGCATGGAGGATATACCACTGGTATAGTCAGTAGTAGTTAGTCACATTCCACTGGACTTTTGTCATTTTAAAAACGTTTCTCTATTCATTCAAGAACCTTCTTCAGTTCTAAAATGAAAAGTAAAGAAACCACGTTTTACAGAAAAAGTCAAGTTGAACGCGACTAACAACTGCTAGCTATAATGGGGATCCTTTGCACATAGTGTAAATGTAATGATCTGACATTGTTCTTTTCCCTGATGTAAATTTAATTAGATCTGAAAAAAACAGCTCTGATTGAGCCTGGCATTGTAAAGCACCCAAAGCTGATTAGTTCTTGCTCTGCATTTTAGAAATCTTTTGGCAGGATGATTCTGTTTAATACTATGTTGCCATAACATTATATGAATAGGTTAATCAAACTGAAAATTAAACCCCTTAATGACGGAGGTAAAATAAGACCCTTGAAATCTTGGCATGTTGGTAAAACTGTACATCTCTTTGCAACTATTTAGTGTATCCACAGTTAATGTACAGTAAGTACCTGTAATAAATAAATACATATATTTAGTGCTTGCCTTAGAGGGGAAGAAGGCCTGCCGAGTGCAATGCAAGATGGGTTTTATGTCAGTGTACTGGATCAGTGCTGGGGGACAGGTAATCGAGTGGGTGTAAGTCTCACTCTATGTTGCCACATATATGTGTACAGTTGGCGGGAAGCAGTTATTGTTCTAGAGGAAAGCATACCAATCCATGTGGATCAAGATTCAAACCAGACTGGAGACATTTGCACATAATGCATATTGGCCAATCTGCAAGTTGATCCAGGGAGTACCGTCCACTGGTTTACTGTTTTTTCCATGATTTTTGCACACCAGGAATACGTTTTGCTTTACCCTTATAGCAATAAGGTCGGTATGCATGTAGGAAACTGCAATGTATATACTAGCTCATAGGCCCCTCAGCAACTGGCTTTTTCATTTTAACATGAAGGAGCTTAAAACAATATGGCTCTTCTCCCACATCACCAGCACATGGCACTGGGACATTCAGCAAGCATCTCTGTTGTCCAGGAGGAGGTACTGGAACATAGAGTAGGTTATGTAACAATTACCTGCTCCCTGTGGTAACAGATACATAGGCTATCTACTACATCCACTTAGAAGACTGGCTAACCTTCATCTTAGAGCACTTATGTCGGCTACCCTTCGCTGTTGTTAACTTGTAATAAAGTGATCCCATGTTGACCATTTTATTTTAAAATAAATGCTAAAATAAAGAGAGGGTGTGGCTTGATGGGCAATGGTGAGGGTCACACACTAGCTATGCTCTGTCTTCATGGAGGTAACTTTGCCTTTTTACTAAGCCAATGTCCCACAATCAGAAAAATAATAAAGCCACAATATTTAAAAACTCCCTGTGATACTCTAATGCTCCATTCACATCTAGGTGTTGCTATTTTACAGGCTTTTTTCGGGCTATTTATTGGGCACTTTTGCAGAGTTTTTGTAACGTTTTGACAAAGTTGACAAGTCCCCAATGTAAAAGCAGTAAAACGCCTGTAATCTGCCAAAAAAGAAGCTCATGTACTTTTTTGAGATATGGGCATTTTGTTTTAGGCGACAGAATGCTCAGATGTGAACCGGGGCCATTGAAATTAATGGGATTTGTCTTGTTGGGCGTTTTTAGAGTTGAGGCCTAGAGCAGAAAAGAGCCCAAAAACCCCTAGATCTGAACGGAACCTACCCACAAAGGCAGAGGAATTCCAGGAGTTCCAGCAGCAGAAAAATGACCTGGCTTACTGTGAGGATGTTATTTTGGTCTTGCGGCCTACTTCCCCAGCAATGCAAAGAAATATGAATTCCGCTCAGAACACAGTGGTTCATTCACTAAGGTTCACTTAAAGTGGAACTCCACTGCATTTGAGCACCACAAACACTATTTAATTCATTTTTAGTATTTAAAGCAAACTCCATGCTTTATTTTGCTGTTAAGTTACTTTGGAAAAACACCCCCATAGCATTTCTGGCTGTGGCCATCTTGGTAAGGCCAGATGATCTGTGTAGCATTTACCTCCTGGAATCTATATGCCCTTAACTCAAGCATGCAGCCAGGAGGGTGTGCTTAGCTGATGAAACCCCCCCTCCCCTCCTGAAGATTCTTGGGAGGTATGACATTATTTTCCTTTGCCTGGAGACCAGGAAGTAACTGAAGAAATGTAAAACAAGCAATTAAAACAAAAGAATATGATATAGTTTTCTTATCTATTTACTAAAGCCGGCCATAGACAAGTCGAAAACCAAATGATCTGTTGATTGAAAAACAAAAATGGCACATACGATTGAACCATCATTTGCTACATTTTTCTAAAAAAAAATCCAGACTTTAGACTTTTGCAAATCGTGTGTCGCAACTAGCACACTAATGATGCGAAAACTGAACGACTGGACGATCAACAAGAATTTTTTTTTTGATTGACTAGCCTATGGCCTGCTTAATGCTAGCAGCATAAGAATTAAAATAGTCAATGTTGACTGAAAGAGTGAAGTTCCACTTTAAAAAGTCGCTTTAGCGCATGGGTGCTCAACTTGTGGCCCTCCAGCAGTGTTGCCAACCACCAGTAAATTTACTGACAGTTTGTAAAAATCAGTGATTTTTACAACTGTCTATAAATATCAGGGTCTGATAATTTGTCATGCTGTGCTGATTTTTTAAGTGTAAACTGGGCAAACTACTCGATATGGGTATTGTTAGTGTTTCCATGTTGTGTTTAAATATCAATTGTCTTAGTTTTTAATAGGAGTTCAGTTATTTTTCAGGTTGCCAGTAAAAAATGTGCTCCGCCAGTAAATTTTACATGTTTTGCCAGTAAAAAACGCTGCGGGAGGTTGGCACCTACAAGTCCCAAGGTGCCTCTGCCTTTGGGAGTCATTGGCTTGCAATGCCTCATGGGACTTGTAGTTCTGCAGCAGCTGGGGGGCCACAAGTTGAAACTTAAGGGCCGGTTCACACATAGGTGATCCGACTTCAGGGGCAACTTTGCCAGGCAACTTTGGCGGCCACTTTGCCAGGCAACTTCGAGGCAACTTAAAGGCAACTTCAAACTCGACTATGCCAGGCGACTTTGCCTGTGGCCAATCATAGAAGGGAGTAAGGGGGTTGCCAGGGAATTCACTGGGTAAATAAATTATTTTCTTTTCCTGTAAAGGAACCTTTTTTGAAGTCGGAGCGACTTCAGTAGTGTATATTAAGACGGCTCTCATTCACTTCAATGGGGTTTCTTATGTCAAGCGACTTGGGGCGACACAAGTCGGAGCGCAAGTCACGGCAGTGTGAACCGGCCCTTAGAGTAACCCTTTTTTTATATATATATTTAGTAGAAGTTATTTTGTTTCATTACAAGACTGTTACAAAGTTTCCAGTCATTAGTGCAGACTCTTTTATGTCTGTAGTAAAGGCTCCCTCTAGTGACCAGCTTTAGGATTTATGCTTATCTTAGAAATAAAATAGTCAGTCAATTTTACTATTTGTTCGATTCATTTAATTTTACACAGTCAACACAAAAAATTTATTGTAAGAAAACCAATTGTTTATATTGTGTTTTATTATTGCTTTAATTAAAGTAAGGCCGTTTTAACAGTTCATTGCCAGCGGATCCACAGCCACTTTCCTGGTCCAGAGTGCTATACATACCATGGTGTTCCCATTCAATTCAAGGTTTGAGAAAGAGGGACACCTTTGAAGTATAATGCCTCATAATCAGGACCCATACCTGTATATAACTGCACCCTTTTGCATGTTGGCGCAGCCAGGAGATTGAGAGTGCTGCTAGATTTGTTATCTGTGATCAGGTTCTATCTGCAGGGTTGATAGCTGCTATCTCCTCCAGCCCTGCCACTGGCAATGGTCTGTGGACTCAGACCTGTCCTCCACTGGCCTGATGTAAAATGTTACAAGTTGATCATACGTGAATTCCCACATTTGTTTTACATAATAAATGTTACCTTTTTATATTGCACAAGATCTGTGCACTTTTCTTTGTATTTTCTGTGGTTTGGTCTTGCGGCGTACGTCACCAGTGATGCAGCAGATCACCAAATCTGCTCAGAACACAGCACAAATAATGTACCTGTACAAATTTGCCAACTATGACCTTATAGCATTGGACACTTGAATGTATCTCCCTGCAGCTATCACCAACCTTTAAGTCCTAACATTCAGATTGGACAACTCAATTAAGGCCAGTAATAAAAGAGATCTGTCCATCATGTTCCTAGAAAAAAAAAAGCTCGGACCAGAATACCAGCCCCTTAATCATAGTTAACAAGTACATTGAAGATATAATAAATATCGCATATCGCCTCCTCACCACCTGCCAAACACGCTCAAATCACTTTTCAGAGAAGCAACAGTGCCTGCTGCACTTGTGTCATTAGTCGTTAGTTGCATTCGGCAACGGCACCCTTAGGGCTCGTTCACATGTAAAGTTGGGGCGTGGTTAAACCCTACAGTTGAGTTTTACTGCCCCAATCCCTACACCCCTTAGCTGCTGAGGCAGCAGCCAAAGGTGCAAAGGTGTACACATGCCACAGCAGGAATTAAACCCCCTGTTGCTTTGGTGGTGCTACTGCCTGCCAATCACGACCCATTCAAATAAATGGGGCCATTCTGCAAATGTCCCGCAACTGCATTCTTCTGCGGGGTCCAAGGATTTAACCACTTGCCGACCAACCACCATCATCGCGGTACCTGTGCGATGGCCCTTTAAATGACTATAGCAGGTGCCAGATTGCGGGAACGAGAGGCAGAACGGGGAACTGTTAGAGTAAACAAACAGATCCCTATTCTGTCAGGGAAGTAGAGAGAGATCTGCTGTTCCCAGTAATTGGGAACAACTTTCTCTCTGTACTCCCTGTCAACACACTCCCCCCACAGTTAGAAACACCACAGAGGTAACACATTAAACCCTTGGATCGCCCCATTCCTGCCAGTGTTAACCCCTTCCCTGCCATTGGCATTTATACAGTAATCAGTGCATTTTTATAGCACTGATCGCTGTATAAATGTCAATGGTCCAAAAAAAGTGTTAAAAGTGTCCGATCTGTCCGCCGCAATGTCTCAGTCCTGCTAAAAATCGCTGATCACTGTCATTATTAATAAAAAAAAAAATAATAATAATAAAAATGTCATAAATCTATCCCTTAGGTCCTTATACTACATATACCTATATGTAAGCAAGCAGATATTCCTTCAATTATCTCTGCATTTCACTCAACCAATCATCAGTCATATATGCTATCTATTAAATTAGAACTATAGGCAATTTTTTTTTTCATTTTACAGCAAGGGAGGGTTATAATTCGTCAGATTTATTTTCACCCTCTAGGTCCCATTGCAGAGATTTCCCTTCACTTCCTGTCCCATAGCCAATCAAGAAGTGAGAGGAAATCCCTGCAAATTAAGTGAATTCCTTGGGGACCCCCAGGTCACCTAAACTACTATATCCCCATTGGAAGATTTCCCCCTATTACTTTTCTGGGGACAACCCAAAATGTGTGATTTTCTTTTACTTTCAGTTTCCTTGATAATGGTAAACAGGACAAATAGAGAGGGTGAATCTCCTTAACTGGGGCTCAGACAGCAATAAAAACTAAAAAGCATTCTATCCCTCTGCACTCTATCCAAAACTAAAAAAAAAATAGTTGTGCTATGCCTGTGCTAGGTGGTAACTAGCCTGGCTAATTGGGAGTGGATTTTGCCCTAAGCCTGAGTCTGGTGTAGTCCATCTCCTCTGTCACTGGGTGGCACTACTGCTTTTGACATTAGAATGATGGATCACAATGAATGCAGATTATGAGTAAATATGATGTCTCAGCCAATCAGCAGGAGTTTCTTTCAGCCTCTGAGCATGCTGGGATAGTCTATTATTTTGGAAGGAGTCAGGTGATCGGGGTTCTTGGCCACCCGGACAGTTGCCTAGTTGGACGTGTTTCGCATGGCTCCGGGTTGCTAGGCCAGAAGCCTGAGGCCTATCCCGGGAGCACCTGGCTGCTAGGTCTGTCTGAAGGCTATCCAGGAATCCGAGCAGCAGCGTTGAGTTAAGCTTCAAGTCGGAGGCTTAATCAAGTCTGAGGAGGTCCTACCTGAGGGAGAGTTGGATCGGTGCCAGCGGTAAAGGAGAAGTAGTTGCCACAAAGGGACGACCAGAGGCAGGTGTAGAGAGGATGGAGGTCTGAAGAAGTAACAGAGCAGCCCATTTTCACTAGCCGGGGATGGCCTGAAGCCTGGGTGGGAAAGCTTCAGTAGTCTGGGAACCCAGCAGGTGGGGTGGGTGCACCATGAAGATAAGTACAGCGGGTAGCTGTGAGTCAAGTCAGGCATCCAGCGGGATAGCGTGGGTGAAGCTTGAGTGATCTACAGTGGGATACTGTGAGATGTGAGTGAAGATCTACAGCGAGATACTGTGAGTTACGTGTGCAGATCTACAGTGAACTATTGAAAGTGAAGTGTTGCTATAGGAGACAGCAGTTGCTACGAAAATACAGATTGCTGCATTCAGCTTAAAGGCCCCTTTTCTGTATCGCTGTCAGCCTATTTCTATTTATGTCTGCGGAGACTGCCTGTTTGCATATTGCATTTGCCTAAGGGTGTGCTGGCCCTAGCCCTCTCTCCCCCAGTTCCTGTTAAGAGACAATACATTTCTTATTGTTCATTTTAAAAGTGACTGGCGCCCAATCATTCCACCTTGCACTATACCCACCATGCCTAGTAACCTGCACCCTGAGGAGGAATGTCAGCTGTCCCTTTTTTAGTGGCTCTATAGATGTTAATGGGAGTGCCTGTACACATATGATACACACGTTTTTTGTGCCTAAAGAACACCCTGTGCCCACTACAGGAATCAAACGCCTAACGCTTGAAAACACTGGAAAAAACGTGGAAGATGACTGAAAAAAAGCTACAAAATCACCAGAAATATGCTATGCTCAGGTGTGAATGCAAACGAAAATTAGCCATAGATGGATCAAAATTCGACCAATTTAGCAGGGACTATCCGAACTTCGATCCATGTATGACTGTCCGTGTTCAAAAGAAGTCCATTATTAAAACAACTTCTGTCCAACAGGAATGTTGGAAAACTTTTGTCAACTAGCAGCCGCAGCCACTGATCAATGTCTTCTGACAGCCAAGGAGTCCCACTACAATGTCCCAGCTCCATCTTTGTGTGGATGGAGGAATCCATTTGTTATTTTTTGATCAGTCATGGCCACATTTACATTTCCCAGTTCATCTTTTTTCTGTATTGAATTAACTACCCAAGATTCACTAGCTAGGGGTCTTAAAGTGGTTGTAAACATCTGAAATGAAAAATGAACCAAGCACATCCATCGAGAGTGTGTACTTGACTCAGTCCAAAGTACTCAGTCTCCTCTCTCTTTCCATTGCTATCTGCATAACTCACTTCTGACACTCCAGAATCTCGGATGATGGCCTCACCCCCCTTCAGCACACAGAGGGTGATTGACAGCCTCTGATGTGCTTGTTTTCCTATGAGATTTTGCAGAGGGGGGTGTTTCAATTACTCCATTCAGGTTTCAGATTACATTCAGCTCTGCTCTCTATGCTATGCAGTATGTGATGTCAGATCCCTGAATCCTGCCTGCAGGAGCTGAGAAATAGCCCTTTATCTGGGTGTCTTTAGAATGAACCACAGGATAAATGACTGCAGACAAACTGGTACAACCTATGTGGGGGGATTTGTTTAATCTCTGTGAATCACCCGAGGCCAGTCACTTCACTGGGGATTATGGATCACAACCACTTTAAAGCCAAACCTAACATAAATCACCCAAATATCTACAGGGGAGTGCCCAATGTCCTTTTTAGCACTGGCCTGTTTTTTAGGCTTGACACTGAGCCTCAATAAAATGCACCAGGGCCAACGCCAGCATAAGGTGACTTTCCGCGCTGGGATGGGAAGTCAGAAAATTCTGATTTCCCAGCCACCTGCTGAGGATTCTGTGCTTGTCAACTGTCCTGCATTTTCACTAGGCATCCCGCCTCAACTGTGTCCTGCTGAGCTGTGTCCTGGAAATGAGCATGGCCATACACATTGCTGTATATGGCAGGGGGCATACTGTGTGGCCCAGGACCTCCCTCAGACTGTGTAGTCTGGAATCCCCACACAGGGTTGCAATGCAGGTATCAAAATGCACCTTTGCCTATATAGACAAAAATCTTTGCACCGGCCCTGAATTGCCCCATCTGCTTTCAACCAAATTTGATAGAACTCTCATACCAGTGACTGACTTGTGAGTTTACTAGCTATCTGCTGAGGGAGAGAATAGTTAACTGGCCTGATAAAAAAAAATCAACTCCAAATACTGTTATCCCCCAAACTGATAATCCAGCACCAGCTCCTGTTCCTCACTCTACCTCTCCCTTATGTGAAGCAATAGGATATACATTCTACCAAGATCTAATATTTATGGCCAATGTAAATAACACTCACTGGGGGGGAGTTATCAAAACTGGAGCATACAGAATGTGGAGCAGCTGTGCATGGAAAACAATCAGCTTGCTTAGTTAAGCTTTGAAAATGAAAGATAGAAGCTATCTGGTTGCCATGCACAGCTGCTCCAGATTCTAGCTGCTCCAGGTTTGATAAATTCTCCCCACTGTGTTTGACAAACACGCATATGCAGCTTTATAAGTACATAGAATATGACCACAGAGCACCCTAAGGACAAAAATGAGTAAAGTTTCATGTTAAGGCTAATCTCTTTTAGAATAAACTTTTTTTAATGCTTCGTAGCATTGAACAGAGTATTATTCGGTATACTAGAAAGAGTGAAATTACTGCGCTAACCCCAACAGTAAACTAAGCCGCCAGCATACCAATTATAACGTAATTGAAATTAAAAATAAAAACAAACCAGTGCAGAGCTAAAAATTCATAAATGGATCCCACTGGTTAGTGGAAATAGAGAATATACATAGATGCCAAAAACGCAATGCATATACATACAAAG
Organism: Glandirana rugosa; assembly: GCA_018402905.1. Lineage (NCBI taxonomy): Eukaryota > Metazoa > Chordata > Amphibia > Anura > Ranidae > Glandirana > Glandirana rugosa. The sequence goes on along the minus strand of BLSH010345484.1, from coordinate 350,074 downwards.
TGATACAAATCATATGTGAAGTTAATAAATAATCAATATATGTGGATATCAAAAAACATATCATAAGTAGCAAATTAAAGTGATATTACAAAGTTCCAATAAGTACGCCACCAGGCCAGTGTTTATAAAGTCACTAATAGAAGCATATGATCATGCTATAAGTAAGTTCTTCTGACAAGTCAGGCGAGGGGTGTGGATTTGATTTCACACAACACCAGCATGCAGTGCAACCTCCACCAAGATTTTCATAGGGTACTCTTACCAGACAAGTCTGGGTTATACACATATGTTGTCCAGTGAGAGACCTCAGTCAGGATCCCTTGAAAACGTTTCCACCTCAGAGGAGTACAGTAAGAGTATTGCCTCCACACCTTGATCCCGTATGAGTAGGGATTACTCCATGGGGCACCGAAATCAATAACCCTCCATAATGGTCTCAGATAGATACTTGGGGGTATCCTCATTAAACCTCAAAAGCATAGTCCAGAGAAAGAAAATTAAATGCTGGGAAAATTGCTTTGTTCATTTTTGAAGATTTAGTTACCATTTGTATACAAGCTCACACCATATCCAGTCTTCATATTCTCAGTCAAGACAGTCAGCACCACTGATTCTAGAGCCCAGTGACTACTGGTTACTATAGGAGGAATAATACATGTACACTTGCTACCTGAGATATCCCTAGAAGAAGTGTGAGGTAAAGGAATGGTGGACACCAAGGAATTCTGGGGCATCCATTCCAGTCACATGTGTATGATCTGGCCCTCGGATACACGACCTGACCAATGAACATTGTACAAATGAGCAAGTTTCCTTCAGATGAAGTCTATGGAGAGGGGAGGGGAAAATGATGCCAATAAGCTGGGAAAATTCATCCTCTCCAACCAAGTGTTCCTTGAGCAGACTCGGCTGATAGAAATTGGGGTAGGACCTTAGGTACCTTTAGGGCCGAGTCATACTTTTGTGATGCGTTGTGGTACATCACATGTATTAGCATGTTGCAGTGCTTTAATTTTTAATGGCACCTTGTGACCTCATCCTCCCACCTCTCTGCCTCAGCCAATCAGTGGAAGCTTTATATTCTTTCATAGAAAACAAAGTTCCCTGTGAGAGGTTGAATGCCACTCAGCCTGACTTGATTTTTTTCCAGGAGTGGGGAGGGAAGTTCCCATTCCTTTGCCAGAACACAGTGCTGTACAGGCGGTCCCCGGGTTACAAACAAGATAGGGACTGTAGGTTTGTTCTTAAGTTGAATTTGTTTATAAGTCAGAACAGGTATATTTTTTAAGTGTAGCTTCAGCCAAAAAAAAATATTTTTAAGCTTTTTGGATAGCATAGGGAAGGGGTAACACCCCTGTAATGTTTGTTTTGCTGTCTATGTTTCTGTTCAGAAGATTTCACCTTCCTTCCTGTCCCAATGATAATTGGATTTTGAAAAATGTGGGTTGTTGTGGAAACAAACCTTGGAGATAAAGCATCAGTGGAGACACCTTGTTTCCCATAATAACTCTTACAGGAGTGAATTCCCCTTCCTAGGGGTAGATTTCCTCTCACTTCCTGTTGTCTCCCTATGTTTGTAAGTAGGAGTCCTTTGTAAGTCGGATGTTTGTAACTAGGGGACTGCCTGTATACTGAAGGCTACCTACAGTTTATACAGTGCTCCCAGTCGCTGCATCTCTGATTGAAGCTAATAGTTGGTTTGGACCAACTTGGTCCAAATGAACTATTAAAACTTAACCAAAAGCTGGAGATCACCTTTAAGCTTGTCAATCCACTCCCTAATATTGGGAATTGTTGATGACCTACAATGTCTGGAAATCAGGCCTTGGCCTTCAAGCAGCAAAAATCAGAGAAGTCCCTTTTTGAGCTGAGTGACTGATCCAGGGATGATCAGTGTTGCCAACCCGCCAGATTTAAATTTACTGACACGATGCCAAAAATATACTGGCACAGCCAAGTTTTACTGGCATTTCCAAAAGTTCCAAAATTACAGTTTTAAGTGCAAATTTCAGTATATCGGCTACAAAACAGTACACTATGCAATTAGCAATATGATTTAAGGTAGATAGTAATTAAAAAAAAAAAAATCTTATTATATATATATATATATATATATATATTTGATATAGTAAGTAAGTAGCTCAGGGACAGGACTTAGGAGGGCAAGAAATTAGAATGGGTGGCACATACATGATATTGACTCTCACAGTAACACTGACAGCAATGTGCAGCAGCACAGATGATGATGAGACCTCAATGACCCAACACATCCCCTCCTGAGTCACAGTGACAGTCTCTCTCCAAGCCAGGTGGTCTATCCAGTCCACTTCAGTCTAAACAGCACTGACAGTCCCACTACCAGCCTGCCTTGCTCCCATACCGCAGACACACACACGAGGCTCTGCCCGCTCTGCTTGGCTCCCTTGCACCATGACATCACACGACATGCTTAGGCACTGCCTCCCCCAGAGTCACCCGAACACACTGTAGCAGGCAGTTGGATGGTCTCGGTCGGCTCCAGAGCAACCTTTTCCTTTTACTGGCAGGAGAAAATTGCCTGTTTTTTACTGGCTGCCAGTAAAAATGCTGGCGGTTGGCAACACTGGGGATGATGGATGGTAACGCTACTTCTAGGGTCTCTGGCCAGTCGGTATCTATATTTTGGTGAGAAAGCTGGAAAACAGATCTCCAGTATGGACTGATTGTTTGCAGGACCATAAAACATGGAGCATTGTACCCCCCTGTTCCCCACACCTTCAGCAGCAGTCATGGATTGATGGGAATATCTTACATAACATATAAGGGCAGCTACGCTATCTGGTTACCAGCTTGTAGTTCCTTTCTTGCATTTGGCTTACTAAGCTCGGCTTAAAAGTCAGAAAAAAGGATTTCTACCAGTTATCTTCCGAGATGGGATGTCTAAATTCCCTCTCCCAGCCTCTGATATAATAAGGTTGTTTAGAAAATGCATGGGTTAGGACAGTGATGGTGAACCTCGGCACGCCAGATGTTTTGGAACTACATTACCCATGATGCTAAACTACCATGCAGAGTCTATGAGCATCATGGGAAATGATGATACATACAGTAAGGATTGTACATATACTTTTTTTGTTCATTCTTGTGTATTGGCAGCCTATTCAAAATGAATGGGCTAGCTTCATGCGAAGCATGTTAATTCATGACACCTGTATTGAACTGTATTGTAATTGTACTGTGTCCCTTCTTTATTGTAAAGCGCTGCGCAAACTGTTGGCGCTATATAAATCCTGTATAATAATAATAATAATAATAATAATGACACAAAATGTGTTAACATGTGCAGTAACGCGACGCACAAGAATGGCAAAGTGTGAATGGGCCCTTAGATTCCCATTTCAGATATTACTTTTAAAGTTTATGACAGGCTGGTAAGTAACAAGTCAGGCTTACTTTTATTTGCTGGTATCCACTCAATTTTAATATTTTACTTTTGGTTGAATTATACCTTTAGGAAGAGACTTTATTTTCTTGTTAAACAGTGGTTTTATATATGCTGTCATTGCTTTTCTATTCACATACTAATAACACTTGGCCTTTTGAAAGCTCCACAACAGTCTGACAATGTTGTCAGGGTTTAGTTGCTGTTCAAATTGTCATGCATGTGTCAGACATTTCATACACATGTGCCAATTATTCTAGAGGAAAGACAATAGATGTCAAACGTGCTGCTGCATGGAACTTTAAGCACTGTATAACATCTGAATATAAGGTTGCATATTTTTTACATGATGCGACTTGTAAAACAGTACTGATGCCAGGGTTAATAATAAATAAACCAAACCACAGGAGTTGTTCGTTGTATACAAATTCAATTTATCCAGTTTAAAATACCAATATATGTTAGATTAGCCACTTTTTCAAAATTACATCAGTCCTGCGGGCGCATTTAAAAAAAGCAGGAGTATGTACATGCAAACAGGCGCAAGGTTTGAAAGTGTACATTTACGCTATTTACAGTGTTTCTCAGTTATTTATAGATATGTTGGAAAGACAGGTAAAAAATTACTGATGTCCACAAAGTTTGATGTTTTGGGTCCATGCACACTGGGCATTAATCACTGGCTTACTGGGCACTTAAACCCCCTTCCTGCCCAGGCCAATTTTTAGCTTTCAGCGCTGTCAATCTTTGAATGACAATTGCGCGGTCATTCTACGCTGTTCCCAAATTAAATTGGCCAAAAAAAGCTCTATTTCACACAAATAGAGCTTTTTTTTGGTGGTATTTAATCACTACTGGGGTTTTCATTTTTTGCTAAACAAACAAAAAAAGACCGAAAATTAAAAAAAACAAAAAACTGTTTTCTAAGTGTGTTATAAAATTTTGCAAACAGGTAATTTTTCTCCTTCATAGATGAGGCTGCACTGATGGGTGCTGATAGGCTGCACTGATAGGTAGGTGGCAGTGATGGGCACTGATAAGGCTACACTGATGGGCACTGATAGGTGGCACTGATGAGGCGGCACTGGTGGGCTCTGATCAAGAGGCACTGCTGAGATTGCACTGATAGGTGGTACTGATGGGCACTGATAGGCAGCACTGAAGGGCACTGATAAGCAACACAGAAGGGCACTGATAGGTGGCACTGATGGCCACTGGTAGGTGACACTGATAGGCAGCACTGACAGGTGCAACGTATGATGAGGCACTAATGGGCACAGATTGACAGCACTGGTGGGCACTGATAGGTGGTACTGATGGGCATTGATAGGTGGCACTGGTAGGTGGCACTGGTGGGTACTGATGAGTTGGCAGTGGCTCTCCATGTGCGAGACCGATGTCCCGTTTACACAAGCCGGTAATCAGCTTTTTTTTTACTGTCAGCGCGAGGAAATAAAAAACTGATTACCAGGTTCTGTTTACATCATATGATCAGCTGTCACTGGCTGACAGTTGATCACGTGGTAAGGGGACTCGCTGATCACAGAGCACCCAGGGGGCACGTGGGCAGCGCATGCACGGCAGACGTACATGGACGCCCTCCCGACAATTTAGGCCCGCGCTGTAGCCGTCTTTCGGCTATAGCGCGGGCGTGCAAAGAGGGTAAAAATGCTGCTTATACAGGTGGGTTTTTTTTCTTCAGCCTGCAGAAGCAGCTATATGTTAGCCTGTGCCCATGCACATTAGGAAGCTTACAGTCAAATTTTCAGAGGAGCGTTTAAAGGCAGGAAGAAAACCCACCAAAATTACATTTTTGAGAGTAGCTTTTGGGGTGAAAAAATGCTTAACACTTATAAATGCGCTTAAACGCAAAGTGGACATCGAAAAATGAGCAGAGGGGAATATTTTGAAAAAAATATATAAAAGCAAATGTACATGACCTGGGCAGCACAGTGGTTAGCACTTCCACTTAGCAGCACTAGGGTTGTCGGTTGCAATCACGGCACTACCTACCGGGAGTTTGCATGTCCTCCCTGGTTTCTTCTCACACTCCAAAGACATGCTGGTAGGTAAATTGTCCCTAGTATGTGTACGTCTGAATGTGCGTTAGGGACCTTAGATTATAAGCTCCTTGAGGGCAGGGACTGATGTGAAAGTATAATATATATGTGTAAAGCACTGCATACATTGGTGGTGCTATATAAGTACTGGTAAAAAATAAATAAACTCTTGTGCAATATGAGTTACTATGAGCATTTTTTTATGCCGCTTTGCCATGGTTTTCTGCCAGGTTCTGCCATTTTTTCTGTTCCTAGTGCGCATGGACCCTACCAGGGATTCCCAATGATTTGATTTGTGGTTCACTGAGTGTTAGGACAAGTGCTCTGACTGCAGTTTGATTTGTGCTGGCAGATACAGCTGAGCTGTGCTATGTTAGATGAGGAGTATGTCACCAGCACAAGCATCTCCAGAACGGGTCCAAAGCTTTATTCAGCAATCATATCATAGTTACAATAGCTATTGTGAATAGCTACAATAGCTTTATGAATAAAGCTTTGGACCCAGTCTGGAGATCCTTGGTGTGTTGGTGACATACATCTCCTTTTCAATGCCCACAGTTTCCAGCCGGTTGGTAGATGCAACACCCATTTACAGCCAGTTTTGGGAACGTATGAGTTTGGGAATACTGTGTCTGTTCTATGTTAGATCCCATTGTTTACAACTATATGGAATTCGATTTTTACATTGGAATCAGGGGCGTAACGATAGGGGTTGCAGGGGTTGCAATTGCAACCGGGCCCCATGGTCCAGGGGGCCCATGTGCCTCCCTTGTACACCTGAATAGGAGGAATGGCGGGGGGTGGCATTTAGAGGACCCAATCTGCTCCATTTTCCTCTATCCAGTTTACTTGTCTTCTGCTGTTCCCAGGGCCCCTGTGTGCTTCCCTGGTCCCCCTGGGGCCTGCTGCAGAACTTGTGAAAGGGCCCCACTGCAGTACCGTAATAAAGGGACCCACAATAGGAGTAAAGGGCCCCAGGATCAGTGGGAAGAGGGAAGGGCCCTGGCCAGGGGTCAGGGGGGCCCTTCATAATTTCTTGCACCGGGGCCCTGAAGGTTCTAGTTACGCCTCTGATTGGAATACAATAAATGGTATTTGAAATACATGTGAATTTTTCAAAAAGTAATCTTGGTATAAAATGTGAGCGCCCTATAACTACTCAGAAGCTTGCAGATATACAGTTATGATTTTGCAGATTTGAAATACAAATGTGGCATTTTGTATTAAATGATGATAAGTCTACCAGTTGTGTCTACCCTGTAATGAACAGCACTCCCCTGATATCATTTACGATAATGATTAGTGCGTTCCTTTCAAAATGCTGGAGAAAGCAACATAACATTACAGTACTCGAGCCTGTTTCTGCACGCCCTCATGTGTAAATTCTGTCTATACCCCGTTTTTTGTGAACCAAGGACCATATGGCCTGCTATTTTTCTTTTACTTTTTAAAGCAACTTAATTGCATCTGCATAGCAATTAGATTTATTCATAAATTGAATGAATAATGCATTAATGTATTCTTTCTGAGTAAAAGTAAAGTTGAATTATGCATAAAAAAACTAGTTCAACAAAACAACTGACTAATCATGGTGGTTATTTAACGTGTGAATTTGCATTTCCACTGTTAAAGCAGAATTTAAGCTAAATGAGTGTTCCCTTTCATTAAAAAAAAGTCCAAAAAGCTATTAGGTTGTGCCAAACATACAATATTGACAGGGAAAATGACAGAAAGGGAAAGAAGATTAGCAGTTTTTGGAAGCATGTAGTAGCCTGGCACCTATTGAGATAGCAAACACTTTTCTATTGATGTGAACGGCATTATGTAAAATCTAGCACCCAGCAGAACCTTGGAAATATGTTTTGAGTGAAAACAATAGAAATTACCCTTAAATGTATATGACAGATGATTTTTAGACACATTGGTTAGCTAGTTTTTAAAATTGTGTGATTTTTTCAGTTTGTGATAGAGACATAATTGTGGGCATACATTAGGAGAGTCATATTGCCAAATAGTTAAATATGGTATAGCTCTGAAGATCGGATTATATGTTTTAGCTAGGAAGCCTTTTTTGCATGCACATGTAGTTGTAAGGGTTAAATTTGCGCAGGATTTAAAAAGTGTCATTACATCCAATCACATACAGTAGGCTTGACAAAGAAGATGGGTGGCTCACAAACATGTAGTCAAGCCCCCTTCACAGCTGACAAGAGTGTGACATCATTTAAAGTCCGGCCTTGTACTCCAAGGTGGTTTCACTTCCTGGTTTTTAGCTACTTCCCGGTTTATTTCCATTACCCGGTTCGCAACAGTGATAGAGCACTCTTGCCTGGAATATCAGAGCCCTGGACCACATCTGAGCTGGTGACTTGATGATATTCATGATTGGCACTGATTATTAACTTTTTGAGTGAGTTGCCAATTGCCTTTTTTTTCTAATAAAGGTTTCCTATTGCTACACTTAGTTTGACGCCCTCTTGTGTTCCCTTTGTTAGTTTCTGAACTTTGCCAGAAGTCCACAAAGGTTTTGAAACACTGGTGCTCATTAAAGTTGTCACTATTTATTACACCTTGCTGTGCGGATGGATAGATCCACCAATTACTGATTCATCATGTTTTTCAAGAAAATAGGTCTTTGTCATCCAAGTTTCTCAAACACTGCTTACAGTATTCCGTTTAGGCATAGCAGGCCTGTGAGCTGCAGAAAGAGCTATAGAATTTTCCATTTAGTTTTACTTACCCCACCAGCAGTGTTGGCCAAGGCTATTGCAAGGTCTACAAAAGATCTGGGGCTAGAGCCCATAGCAGTGAACTAAAGAAAGTCATACGCATACACATGTATACATCAGCATCCCCAGAGAGCCCCACATTTACATCAGGGTCCCCAGAGGCCCCCTCATTACATAAGGGTCCCCAGAGAGCCTCCTTACATCAGGGTCCCCAGAGAGCCCCCCCCCCACTTACATCAGGGTCGCCAGAGATCCTCCCCCTTACATCAGGATCCCCAGATGCGGATTATCACTTGTCATGTCACCTGTCTTCAGATGCAGCTTGTCACTTGTCATGTCTCTTGCCATGTTACATGCCACAAGATGAGCATTGTTGCTTGGCATGTCATCTGCCACCAGATTCGTATTGTCATTTGCCACATCACTTACCACGTCACCTGCCACAAGATGCGGATTTTCACTTGCCACAAGATGCAGATTGTCACTTGCCATGTCACTTGCCACAAGATGCAGATTGTCACTTGCCACGTCACTTGCCACAAGATGCAGACTGTCACTTGCCGCGTCACTTGCCACAAGATGCAGATTGTCACTTGTCATGTCACTTGCCACAAGATGCAGATTGTCACTTGTCATGTCACTTGCCACAAGATGCAGATTGTGACTTGCCACGTCACTTGACACAAGATGCAGATTGTGACTTGCCACGTCACTTGACACAAGATGCAGATTGTCACTTGTCACATCACTTGCCACAAGAGGCAGATTGTCACTTGCCATGTCACTTGACACAAGATGCAGATTCTCACTTGCCACGTCACTTGACACAAGATGCAGATTGTCACTTGCCACATCACTTGACACAAGATGCAGATTGTCCCTTGCCACGTCACTTGCCACAAGATGCAGATTGTCACTTGCCACAAGATACAGATTGTCACTTGCCATGTCACTTGCCATAAGATGCAGATTGTCACTTCACTTCCCACAAGATGCAGATTGTCACTTGCCAGTGATTATGTCCCTGGTGTCCCAGAGTGAGGGCAGGCAGTGAGAGATGATGTAATCTCCCTGCTGCCCGTGGCTGCACAGTGAGGTGGAACTGCAGTGATGCATGGCCGGTGGTGAGAGATGGTGTCATCTCTCTGCTCATCTCTCTGCCCGCTCACCGTCCTGCCCATCCGCTCACCCGCCGGGCCCACTTACCATCCTGCCGACCCCCTACTTTCTTGGGGACCTGGACTGTTTGCCCATTCGCTCACCCACTGACCCTGCTCACTGTCCTGCCCATCTGCTCACCCGCAGGGCCCACTCACCGTTCTGCTCACCCGCTACTTTCTCGGGGGGGTGCAATTACCCTATTGCCCCCCCTGTATCCACCCCGTAAGAGACTTGGGGCTATAGCCCCATAAGCCACCCCCTAACGATGCCACTGGTGTTAGCTAAGCTTTATTCAATCTGCAGTAATGCAGACTTCAGCTTGAGTTGAGCGTGGCTGCACCAAAAAAAGCACTATTGGCACCCAGGCCTTCCATATAAAAAATTGGTAAGACAATATGGAGCAATGGATTTGCTCTTCCAAATAAACTTTCATCTAAAATGTAAAATAAATGAGTGAGGTCAGCCAGTCAGTAATTATAAACAAAATTGTAGCTTGACTCCACAATAATAAACCCTGTTGTATCTGTATTATATGTCTATGCTTCAACATAGGATGTTCGTGTATAAGTCAGCCCACTGAACACAATCCATTACTAAATTCTATAATTTAAATACTTTTTTTCATATGCACAGAGATCTTGGCATTAAAAACCGCTGATTTATTTTAAACAGGTCATTACAGAAGATTGAGGCCATAATCAGCCTGTGGATGGACATTCATATTGGTCACAGCTTGACAGTAGGCACAGGACAAAGAACATTTAAAAAAGTCACGTGACTCAAATAATTTAGTTATTTTTTTTTTTTTTTACCGTAAATTAGTGTTGCATAAACTCTTCAGCTCTTGGCTGCATTTAAAAAAAAGCAAATGATGCTTATCATGGAGCTCTCTAATTAGAGGCAGCAATCTCATTTACTCTTTTAAAGTACTGTGACTGTGATAAATTGCATAGTCATCACAGAGCCATTATTTTATTTAATTATTCCATCACATTTAACAGTTTCCATATGAATGTCAGACATTTCGTCTACATATGCCTAATGGTCTTGCAGCACTGACAGCCGAGACACAGTAATAAATTACACATTATTTCCTATATAGGGACAGTCAAATGTAAGATAAGGGTAATAATGGACTTTTCCTGAAAAGCGGTCTACATTGCTCTAACTTTTTTAACATTTGAGCTTCATGTATTCATCCAATATTTCCCCATTGTTCAGTAAACATTGTACTGATCAAGGTAGGTGTAATGTTTGCCATGATCAGTTGCAGCTGGTAGATAATACTTATTAATTGTAGTGTATGCACTAATGTTGATGTAATTAAGCATTTACTAAATTTCTGCAATGAAGCCTGCAAAGCATTGCACCCGCAATCAGTGCAACGTGGGTGCACTGTAAAGGTACAGACCTGTTCGGAGGTCAGAGCCATTGATAAGGGGGTGCCACCGGTTCTCCTATACAGGGCCCGGGCCCGCAGACTGAATTGGATGTGGGCATGGAGGGTGATTGGTGAGGTGGTGGGGGGGGGGGATTACTGGAACCAATTCCCTGTATGTCTCTCTGCAGCAGCTGAAAGCTGGCTTCTTCTCCTCTTCCTCCAGTTGGCCTCCCGTTGCTACAGAGAGAGCCACACAAAGGATCAGTCCCAGTAATCCCTCTGCCACACCGATCACCCTTCCTGTGCACCATACGTTTCCCCCTGTGTGCCCCCCCACAGTGCTTCCGGCTTCCCTTCTCTCCTTACCATCAGCAGGTGCAATCACACAATAGGATCCTTCAAGATTGAGAGTGGGAGAAGGGTCTGGTAAATATGGCATTATTACCAGCCTCTTCCTTACCTGAATGAACACAATGGGTGATCGGTAGCGATTACTCAATATGTTAATTCATAACAGCATTGGCTGTATGGGGCCCCATGTCCCCTGGTTTCTAACCAAAGCCCTGCTGGTAGTGCAACTGAACTACACAGCTGTGAGTGAGGAGAGATTGCCAGCAAGCTCTGCACGTTTCATCTGCCACGGTAAATGTCACATAAACAATAAAAGACCTGGATAATTGTGTAAAGGAGTCATGCACAGCCACACTATTTAAAAATAAATATATAAAATACAGCCACTATTTAAAAAAGAATACATTTAATATATAAATGTTAATAATATATGAAGATAAAGAGGTGAAATCCGATCTCTGCCCCTGCCTTCTGGAGCAGTGAAAAAGCCTTTGATCTGTGCGTTTTAGAAGGCTGTAGAGAAAAGAGAGCTACAGATAAACAGGAACAATTTATGTATGTTATCACCTGGGGCCAGTCACTTCAATAGGTATATGTAAGGGGTTACAACCACTTTAATGCCCTTAAATCTGATCTACAGAATTGAACCGCCATATCATTAATCTAGGTTGGCAGAATGCATTTTCTCAAGATGAACATCTTACCCAAATTGCTTTACCTCTTTCAAACGGTTCCTTATTGTAACATGTTACCAACAGTTTCCTTTGACACACTAGTTATCCCTGAATAAAATTTGCAAAAATGGAGGAACGGAACTTACACATTTTGCTCTATATCACAAAACAGCTCTAGTCTCTCAAGTTCTAGACTGGTTCTACAATGAGACACACAAACACTGGCTCACAATCAAATTCCTGAACAGGGAAGAATGATACTGAACTTTAATAGCTGCCACCGTGTCCTGTTGGTATAGATTGTTCGCAGGCTATAGCCTCTCTACTATCTCAGAACTCCCTTTAACCCATTCTGAATAATCCACAATTTCATCAGAGCCTTCATGCCAAAGGCTTCAGAACCTGGGAGAGATTTTTAGCCTCAAATATAATTGATTTTTTACAACAGACTTAATAATAACCCAGTTGTCCTTTGATAATAAAAAAATAAAGGAGATATCCATAACCGTTTACTACCAAATGAAAGCCCAATTTGTCCTTAAAAAACAAAGTATAATCCACCTGGATGCACAAAGTAGTTGTGATTATATGTACAGTTTTACTAACACATGTCAAAGTTGCAAAATTGTGTTTAGGCATTAAAATGATTGTAAAGTCTTGTTTTTTTCATGTAAAAAAAACAAACATGTTATACTTACCTCTTCTGTTGCAGTGGATTTGCACAGAGCAGCCCGGATCCTCCTCTTCTCCGGTCTCTCTTTGCTGATCCTGGCCCCTCCCTCCTGTTGAGTGCCCCCACAACAAGCAGCTTGCTGTAGGGGCCCCCAAGCCGAGTCACAGCTCCCTGTTTCTATTCAGGCATGGAGCCCCTACCCGGCCCGCCCGCTCTCCCCCCTGATTGGCTAGCTGACTTTGATTGACAGCAGCGGCAGCTAATGGCGCTGCTGCTGTGTCTCAGCCAATCGGGAGAGAGAATCTCTGCCGGCTGAGACACTCGTGGACATCGCTGGACAGAGATGGGGCTGGGTAAGTGTTAGGGGGGCTGCTGAACACAGAAGGCTTTTATCTTAATGCATAGAATGCATTAAGATAAAAAAAGTCTGCCTTTACAACCACTTTAAGAATTGTTTTACCCTTAGGCATTAAAGGGTTAAGGAAAACAATTAAGACACAATTGAGCTTTAACCTTTACTGAATCCAGTTTTACATTTATATTACTCCATTTAAAAATACTTTATTCTGGGTTATGTTGTACATTACAGTGACAGTTTCAGGAAATCAGCCAAATAACTTTATTGATAAAATGTTCATAATGCTTTTGCCTTTGTACCTAGATGCAGCCTTGATGGACCCTCTTTATTTCTGATTGCAGCTACTTCTTCAGCCTTATAAAAACATAATAACTGAGAAAGTGCAGTCTTACATTTTAAGACCTCAGCACCAATAACTTTGCTTATTAATAAATATAAAGATAATTTCTGTTTGTACTCTTCTCTTATAAGTACAGTATTTATCTACAGAAATAAAATTAATGATACAATGGACAAAGCAATGTTGCAAATGTTAATGGAGCCTCCAATTTGCAGAATAATTATGAAGCCCATTGAAAACTGTGCATTAAACTCTTGATAGTGCCACCCTTCAGGGTGTTTTATGATAGTAATAGGCAGCCCAAATGAGATGAAACAATTTTCACCTCTAGCACCAATTTAAGCACCTGTACTGTGAAGGTCACACACCAGATCTAATGGATGGGTGGCTATTAGGGCAGTCTGGTAATATACTAACATTTCAGTCCTGGCAGGGTGTGAAATTATATTCGCTAAAGAAAACCGGTAATTCTGATGGATAATTTTCATCACTTTTTGTCAACTTAAATAACAAGCTCGGTGGAAAAAGCACTGTCAGCGATACACCCAGAGAGCTCATTAATAATACGCTTTCAATGTCATACATGAGTTATATTTGGAGGGGTCAGACAGAGCAAGTGCTGCTCCCGGACCATAAAATAGATGAACACAGAAGCAGGTAAATAAAGAGGCACGTGACCTTCATTTCTAAGAGCCGTCTGTGGCAAAATGCCAGTATGATTAGTCTGGAGTGTGACTGTGGCTAAGATCTTTCTTATTATAATGGAATAAAAGACATTCAAGACATTCATTAAATGCACAGCATAAGGACTACTTCCTTCCAAGGTTCCTCCAATGCATTTCTCCTAAAAACTGCCCAAAGCTGGCTACATACAGATCACAATCTAACTGTCCAATTTCTCTACCATCATAAACCCATGTTCACATCGGGCCGATTTGCCAAATCGCATGGCAAATTGGCGGCTATTGATGCCAATTGCAACGTCTAAATCGGTGCGGTGGCGCACTGATTCCCAAAAGTAGTTCCTCTGCTACTTTAGGCGACTTCAGGGGCGATTTCAATAGACATCTCTGCAGGCACCCGCACAGGTGTCTCTGAAATCACTCTTGAAGTCGGAACTGAAATGCGAGTATGAAATAATTTATAACCTACAGTCAGTGTGAACCTGGGCTAAATAATCACTGATATGCATGGATTCATCTGGATCAAGTATCCATTATACTACTGCAGTTTAAAGTGTATCTAAAGACCAAACGTTACTTCACTTGGATAGCGTGCGGAAGGGTTAGCATCTCTTCTGGGTTTTATCGCTGTCTGTACAAGGAATGGGTCCAAAGCTTTATTCAGCGATCACATTGTTACAGCAAACAGCAATGTTTCGGAGCCTCGCAGGACCCCTTTATCAGGCAAGACATGTTAGCTGCTACAACTGACATGAGATCTTCTTCTGATCTGGCTTTTTTCAGCTGAAATGAGCAAGAACCATCTTAGGGCCCGTTCACACCAAATGGTGTGAGAAACCCGCGTTCTGTGTGCGTTTCCCGCACAGAGTTCATAATATACTGCAGTTGCGATCTGCAGTGGGTGTCAGTATTAAAGGAGTTGTAAGGCAGAAGGGTTTTATCTTAATGTGTAACAACACCCCCCTAATTACTTATCTGAGCCCAATCTCTATCCAGCAATGTCCACGAAAGTCTTAGCTGTCCGGGACTCTCCTCCTGACATAGCAGCGGCGCCAATGGCTCCTGCGGCTGTCAATCAAAGTCAGTTAGCTAATTAGGGAAGAGAGGGGGTGGGGCCGGGTCGGGGCTCCGTGTTTGAATGGACACACGGAGCTGTGACACAGCTTGGGTGCCCCCATAGCAAGCTGCTTGCTGTGGGGGCACTGAACAGGAGGGAGGGACCAGGAGCACAGACCCAGATAGCAAGGATAACTTGCCACAAGTTTGTGGCAGTGTTGAATTGTACATCTGTTAACTTGCTGCATATTTTCATTGACAAGTTGTACACTTGCAGAGCACTTGAAGCACAAGTTCTAGTTGACACTTTTTCAATTTGTAGCAAATTTGCATGGCAAGTCTCTAGCAAGAGCAAAGTTGCAGTGGCGAGTCTACAGCAAGATCTCTGTAAGTCTACAGCATGAAAATTCAGCCACAGTGACCCCTGTGGTGGGGTGACTATGGCACAACATAACTGAACCAAAATGTGCAGCAGACTTGTAGAATGTTGGCAAAGAAAGTTGATCTGGAGTCATGCAATGTGGACTTGCTGCAATTGTGCAACACACTTGTGAAGCCTGGCAAGTCTAGCAATAGCTTAGCAAGTCATTTTCAAACTTGCAGCACAATTGCTTGCTAACTGGGGAAGAGGGACCCGAGAAGAGGAGGATCCAGGGTGCTCTGTGCAAAACCAACTACACAGAGGCGGTAAGTATAACATGTTAGTTATTAAGAAAAAAAAAATGAGACTTTACAATCACTTTAAATTAATGACACCTCAAATGCAGGTTGCAAATGCAGTGCGCTTGCTCACAGCGGATCGCATGGTAAAAAAGTGCCTTGTGATTCAGTTCCAGTGAGTTTCCAAAAGTAGTGCATGCACTACTTTGGGTTTGGTGCAAAATTGCACCACACAGACATGCATGCATTGCACAGCGAAGCAATCGCCCTGTGTTCTTGCAATCTGCAGCAGGTGTCAATTTAAGTTAGCAACACCCCAAAAGCATATTGCAGAATGCACTGTGTTTGCTAGAATCAGATCGCATGGGCATGAACACCAATGCAATCCGATTCTAGTGCGGCAAAAAAAAAAACGGCCTGCACGGTGCGATTTGAACCATAAAAAATAAGTAGGCTCAAATTGCACCGCACAGAATCAAATGCGGTGCAAATCACATGCAATGTAACCCATCGTATCAGTGTGAACCCAGGCTTAAGTAATATAGGAAGCAGCCACAGGAGATTTCTCCTTTCCGCTGTCAATGTTGTCATTTGGCAAACACTGAGCAAGTTTTTAGGGTTAAAATGAAGGAACCTCAGCAATATTCTAGCATATTAAATTCCTACCTCTAAAAATTGAGACCTGAATGTACATCAAATCACATCAAACGCAGACTGTAGCTAATATTTAATACTGATTCATCATATTGTGTTAAAACAGAACTGTGCTGGATCACCACTACAATCCACCCTAGCCATATACACAAATCCCAGACATGACTGCACTGGACAACACTTGATTTGGACTCCTGTCTGCCCTGGAATAAATAGCAGTGCTTGTTGAGGCGACTCACAGAAAGCACACATTGGGGTGGTGGGACAATACAATGGCTGCAGCCAGCTGATAATTGCTGCACAGGCACTTTCATTGCCTCTCCAGTTCAGTCTTTAGTGCCAATAAGTCATACGACTTGCCTTGGCACCAGGCATGAACCGTGAAAATCCATCAACAATTACAGTAATTACAAACAATAATGGTGTGTGGCACTTCACTGACAAATTGGTTGAAATTCTAATGCCAGATTATCAAATGGGCTCTGAGCAATACAAATATGTCTGTGGTCGCTTGTTAGGATAACGCAGGCATGTCACTCACGGCCTGGCTGGTCTGCTCCGCTGATGACTAATCCGTCAGCACCTTAGGGAGCATCTTGCAAAAAAAAATAAATAAATAAAAAAATGGATTGAGAATGCCATAAAATATTAGTTAAGCAGCCTGTTTAGGAAATCATCATGTTGGCTTGTCAATAACATTTTGCTGTAAAGAGGAGAGTTTTGTCTCGCAATGCGATTGCTGGCAGACATCACACTTTCCAGACAGGCGGCGAAATGCGTGCTGTTTTCTCAGTAACTGGCCAGGACGCCTTCGTCAGTGCTTTACAAATTTGCATCCTCTGCTAGTTTTCCATGTTATCTGAAATAACAGCTACTTTATGATACACTACAGGGAAAAAGTCCACATCTGAACTGGAACTACAAGCGTTTCATCATTCTACTTATTTTAACAAATGACTGCTCTCTGTAATGCAATTTCTTCTGCTCCCCGAAGGTCTTCTAAACACATGAATTCTTATATAGTAATGAGTAAAAGCAGCAATGACACATAATTGATCATAGTAACAATTCAGTTTTTAAGATTCTTCACATGAGAATAGTCAGAAAGATGAGAGATGATTTTTTTTAATAGTTCTTATAGATTATTGCGCTTTGCAGATTGCATTTTTCTATATAAGGGCATGTTTACTGTGGCAGATCACTTTTCAGAGGGCATTTGACAGGCAGTGAAGAGGTGTTATGTTGTTTCCTCAATGCCTCTTTTAACCCCTAAAAAGCCACACCACCGCACAGCAATTGTATGCGCTGCATGTGTTTGCAGCACATCCCCATTCACTTGAATGGGCCATGTTTAGTAAGTGGTGCTGCCTGCTGAACATGACTGGGGGTGGGGGGGGGGCAATTATCACTGTGCTGTAATGTGAAGCATCGTGGCCCAAAACAATGAAAATAGTACTGCTTGAGAGACCCCCAAAACTGTATCAGTTCTATCAGCATCAGATAGACTAGTGCAGGATTAGCTTGTTAGGCTCCAGTAGGCTTCAACAAAATGGCGGCCATCTGCACGCAGATATCAAATTCTGTTGCATAAATGCGAATGAAATGGACAAAAAATGGCTTAATGTCCTGTTCTCCACCTGTAGAGAACTCCTCAGATTCGGTTTGACCTTTTCGGGGCCTAATCATAGAGGCACACTCTACGATTAAGCCCCCCGAAAAGGGCAAAACATGTCTGAAGAGTTTTCCTTGTTGGAGAACAAGACCCAAAGCCAGTTTTTAATCCATTTCCTTCACATTTATGAAACAGGAATCCGTTATCTGTGTGCAGATGACTGCCATTTTAGGGAAGCATCACGGTCACAGCATGTGTACACCCCATTCCGCTGGCATTGAGGCCTAATAGAGAGTTGTTTGGGGAGTATCTATCACCCCCCCCCAACTACAAAAATGTTAAATTGTACATCTGTTGTAAGTTAAAGCTGCCAAAAAAAAACAGTTTTAGTGAGCCCTCTTAAAAAAAAAAATGTAAATTGCTATTATTTGGCCATGCTCGGCACGAATATACTTTCTTGATTTTCCTGTATCTCTTTCACTGATGGCTTGTTCACATCAGATGCTTTCAAATACAGTAAACCCCCTACATAAGAAGGTTCAACTTTCAAACTTTCAAAGATGCAAAAAATGTGTTTGCATGTCCAATCGTGTAAAGCTGGGTACACACGCTTTTTTTTTTGCTCGACCCAGCGGCAATGTTGGTGCGCAATCCCCCCGCTGTGGTATTGTGTTCTGACAGGGGGACTCCCCCCATCAGAACACACTGATCAGCACTCGCAGCCATTGTTTGCCAGCGCTGATCTTTGTTGGACTTACAAACAAGTTGGATTTACGAACGAGCTCCCGGAATGGAAGTAGGGGAATTACTGTAAGTTTTTTTTTTAACGCAATCTAAATGCATGCATGAAATGTTTTCCAATCACCCTAGTATTTGCCACTCCCTTCAGTTCCAGTGCTTTAAAAAAAACGTACAGCAGTATGCGTGCAACATTTTTTGTACTGGAATGTGTGTAAGCACACATAAATATATTTTTCAAGTGAAAAAAAAAACCTTAAAAAACACTTACAGTGGTTGTTAACCCACAATTAGTGCTCACTGCCAGCCCCTCCACTATAGTAATGCAGAGCACACTGTACATATATTCTCCAAAAACGAGCACTGTAAATATCTATTTGGAGCTCTCTTCAGGCCGGTCAGGTGACTCACGGCCGCTTTTCAGCTCCGATGGATGGCATTTGCAGGAGGGGCTGGGATCTCCCTCTGACGTCAGTCTCTACTGCAGTAGCCTTGTCTCTGAGCTGAAAAGCGGCCATGAGTCACCTGACCGGCCTGAAAAGAGCTCCAAATAGATATTTACAATGCTCCTTTTTGGAGAATATATATACAGTGTGCTCTACATTACTATAGTGGAGGGGCTGGCAGTGAATATTAATTGTACTAATAACGGTGGGTGGCAGGGGGTGGCGGAGACACACACACAGCAAGGAGCTGACAGGCGGGGAGGAGGGAATGAGGGAGAGATGAGAGCAGAGCAGGGATGTCACAGACAACGGTGGTCAGGGCTCAGAAGCCCTGGTTTTGTTGTCTGTGCAGAGAGGGGATACAGGAAGTGTCAGGTTCAGGGTTTTTTTTTTACAGTTTAGAGGGGACAGATTACATAGCACAAGCGCTGTTCTGTTTAATCTGCTTTAAGGGACCAGGATCAATATTTTTTTTATTTGGGTTAACAAACACTTTAAATGTGTATGTGAATGTGCATACTGAACACAGGGATTACAGTGTGAACCAGCCCTGAATATCAAGTAGTCCCTAGTTTATGTAATTAGAATGTGCACTTTCATGCCCATGCCACCTTTAAGGGTATTTGACTTTTTTATTTCTGCATTTAAACACTGATGGGGTTGATTTACTATAGGCAAATAGACTATGCACTTTGCAAAGTGCAGTTGCTTCAGAGCTTAGTAAATGAGGTAACACTTCACTTTGCTTCTGCTCATTTACTAAGCTCTGGAGCAACTGCAAAGTGCACAGTCTATTTGGCTTACTAAATCAACCCCTATATGTCTATGCACACAAAGGCGTTTACAGGTATTTAGAGGCAGATAGGTTTAGAGGCAAAAAAAAAAAATAAATGCAGAGCCAGCACATTCAGGAGAAGGGTGTTTAGAAGAGCTGGGCAAATGCCCAGTGACCACGGGGCATAAAAGATATGTAGTGTATACTGTTATCAAAGTCTAAATCACTTTCTGTATTGATACTGTTAATAAAGTGAATTGGAAGCTGTAAAAAACTCAAAGTGAGCTACCTCTTTTAAAGAACAGATATCAAGGGTCACTGAAACTGGAATGCAATGACAAATAATTTATATTGGATGCTGTGGGCAATGCTGGGACAAGGTCCTCAAGCACCTGAGGCAAAGATGTCCAAGTTCAGTCACAAGCAATGTATTAGATTATGCGGTGCGTGTGAGAACATAAAAAGTCACCTGACAGCCTGTAGGTATACATAGCAGCATATTATTCCCCGTCAGCATTAAAACAGAGACATCAGTCTGTGCGAGGGGTGTACAAGGTGATATGTAAGCCACAAACCACGCTGTGCAACACCAAATGTAGAAATGGTTTTGTAACAGGGGCATTTCTAAATGGGAATCAGCAATCATCAATATCACTCTGTACTGACAGCTGTATCATAGCTTGAAATGCCTCATGTTGCTTGCCTTAGTGGGCAATCAGGTCCTTTAAACAAATTTTTTTTTTTGTTTACTGCTAAATCTTTTTAGAAGTATACTTCTAATGCCTACATACATTTAGAGCTGGGACAAGGGGTGGGCAGGATAGGAAGCTGCCCAGGGCGCAATGGTAGTGGTGGTGGAGGCCCTGCTCACTGCAAGCAAGCTCCAGTGGCTAGCAAGCAGAAGGTTACAGCTTAGTGTCTACTACGCTGTGCTCCAAAATGCTCACTCTGCAACTTATCCGCCCACAGCTGACACAAAAAACATGACAACTTCATTCCAGCTGCTTGAAAGCAAATAATCAGTCATGCATGGGCAGTGCATGGGCAGCTGGAGCAATGGGGCAGAGAATGGGCGCAGGGCAGTACAGGCAGCAGGAGCAATGGGGCAGAGAATGGGTGAAGGGCAGTACAGGCAGCTGGAGCAATGGGGCAGAGAATGGGCGCAGGGCAGTGCAGGCAGCAGGAGTAATGGGGCAGAGAATGGGTGAAGGGCAGTACAGGCAGCAGGAGCAATGGGGCAGAGAATGGGTGCAGGGCAGTACAGGCAGCAGGAGCAATGGGGCAGAGAATGGGTGAAGGGCAGTACAGGCAGCTGGAGCAATGGGGCAGAGAATGGCCGCAGGGCAGTGCAGGCAGCTGGAGCAATGGGGCAGAGAATGGCCACAGGGCAGTACACCCATTCTATGGCATGCATTAGGAGAAGGGAAGAGGACGCAGTTACACATCTCTGTCCTGGGTGCTGAATGATCTTGTCCTGTACTGCATACAGCAGGTCTTTGGCCTCCAGGCACCAGATTGGAAATTTGCCCCCCATGGAAGTAAAACATAACCGTGTACTCTCCGAATCCAAGGCAAAGTTACTTACTACTCGCTCATGTTTCCGGCTATTTTTATTTTTTTCTCGCTATCAGTTTGTCTTTTTATTCTTTTGTTTCTCAAGTGATGCTTACTAATTTGCAGACTAAAGACTACATTTTTTCTACTCCAAATGAACTGCAGTCAAACAAGGACATGATGACTTTACCATGATTCAGGAAACATCCAAATCACTGAGTGGCTCTCATTTTTTCTCATTATTACCCACTTCAGCTCTTACAAGTGCATACCTTGCATACCTTTTATCCAAACAAAAAGAAGAGTCGGCACTTCTGGGATTAGAGTCTTGATATTCTTTTAATTCAATGCTACCACGTAACAAAACAGTGAATGCTTACGCGTTTTGGCAAAGAAAGCCTTGATCACAGCACAAGGACCTATTGGTTCAGCAATGACTTTGGTATTAATTAAGAAATAAAAGTAATACATATATCATTCTTTTTTGTTTTCAGGTATAAGGTTAAAAGTCCAAACATGTAAAATATTGTCCTATAGTATGGCTCCTTATAGGGTGGCCAGACACGTCCACAATTTCGGGGCTAGCCTTATAGAGGGGAGTGGAAGCGCCTCCAGTTTCAGCTTGAGAAAGGAGCACACAGTCTCCCCGTTTTCTCCTACTGCGCATGCTCCGAAACTCGCTGCGGCTTACTGACGTCATCCGGGTCGACACTGCATTCCAGCATGAGTTACAGCCCTCGCTTTGAGCTCTTCCCTCTTCCTACTATCCAGCCGGCCGGAAAAGCCTTTGCAAGTGGCGGACTGCTGCAGCGCGGGCATACGAAGCCCCTACACCCACTGACATCCCTTAGATGCACCTCACCTGTTTTAAACACCTTCATGTGAGTTCTATTCATATAGGCTCTAAATAAATAGTCTTACAGTCGACACTCAGAGGTGCCTGTTTTTCTTCTCTCTTTAAAACATGTGACATGAACCCATAGTACAATTATGTCCTGTCTGTTTGCTTACCTCCTTGGTTGTCAGCCTAGAGGCCGTGCACATCACCACCTGTGGGCTAAGTAATCTCCTCTCAGTGAACTCCAATTCAGTCTCCATTTAAGGGAACACTATTTAAGACCATGCGTTGCAAAGCCTCTCTCGTGTACCGATCTCGGCATGTTCTTGACCTTCCTTGTCTGCTAGTGCCCCCGATCTCAGCTTGTTCTTTAAACTTCCCTGTCTGCTAGTGATCTCAACCTTGTCGTGCCTCCTGTCTGTTCTGTATGCTTGTAGTCCTGAACCTTGGCTCTCCCACTGACCTCCTCTTGCTATCTTGCACTACTGCTTTCTCTCCATTCACCTCTAGCCTGCCGGGAGTGTGAGCTGGGGGACCCCGGGGGGCCGCGACCTGGATCCAGTTGCAGCCAAGACCATCCTCACCACCAGGGGCTCTGGTGAACACCTACTGGCTCTTAGACTCCACGCCCTGGGGAAACCTACACTCTAGCTCCCTGTGCAATCTGTGTCATGGTCCCAGCAGTCCCGCTTCCCTGCACCATCCTGATCTCTAGTCGCAGCAGTCAGCTAAGGGTTCACAACCTTAGCGGTGCGCTTCGCACTTCAGTGGAGCAATCCGCACCCCAGCGGTGCGCATCTGTCACCTGACTCCAGGTGACCTGACAACATGTAGGGGTCACTATAGATAAAGGGGTTGGTTTCCTAAAGGAAAATAGGCTGGTCACTTTGCAAGGGGATTTTCACTTACCTTAGCTCTGCTGACTTCCATTATCCAATCCTGGGCAAGCAAAAATAGTGTTTTTTTTCATGCACATGATTGGGTTTTCATTGCAAAGTACATTTTCACCATATTCACTAAACAAAGGGAAAATTCTCTTACACAGTCAAAATTCTGGTGCAAACTGAACAACTTATTTGCCTGATAATGGCATTAAAATTTAATTCCTATTACAAAGCATGGCAAAGTAACTTACTAATGAATAAAGAAAGCTTTTTTTTTTTTAAAAAGCAAACTGGAATTTTCAGTTGATACATAGGGGAGATTTACGAAAACTGGAGCACACAGAATCTGGTGCAGCTGTGCATAGTACCCAATCAGCTTCTAGGTTTTAGTTTCCATTCACACTAGCGTGACTCCAAAGTCACACAATATCCAGTGTGACTTTGATCTGACTTTATACTCAATGGATCTGAGTTGCATCAACAATTGCACCAAAGTTTGAGTTTAAGGCTGGGTTCACAGTGGTCCGATGCAAGAACCACTGCAATTGCTGTGCGTGTTCCCACATTGCATCTGAATCGCAGGAAGTTCACACTTTGATCGCTTCAGAGGACGTCTAGTGACGAAACGCGCAAGGCGGGGCCGTTGCGTACACACGTCACGTCCAGGAGTGGTGGATCCGTCTGGTGGAACGTAAAGTGGTGAAAGAGGAAGGGATTTCGACCTTCCTCAAGTAGGAGCTGTTACGGCCCTTTTGTGTACCATCCCGGACAATTTTATTTACTACCTGCATGCAATTTTATATAACTTTTATTAAATAAAGCACTACTTGGATGGTATCACACTATCCGGGATTCCTTATTCTCCCTATATTATGTGGAGCTGACCACCATGTGAGCGGAGGATGATGAAAGAGGAGTATACAAACCTTTCATCACTGTTCATGGGATACAAGTGAGGGAGTGGAGACGAGGAGCATATGAACAGAGGAGTGGTGTCCGGAGGCAGGAGGAGAGGAGCCAACCACAGGACAAAAAGACCCCATTTACCCGAGGCGTAGTACCCCTGTAGGGGTGTGGAGATGTGGTGAGTGGGGACCCAAAAGGGGGAGCATGTGTGGAAGTCACCTTTATTGCAGTCTTGATACAGAAGGAGCACCAAAGTCACCTTAATACCCTTTTTTGGACTGTGTGTATTTCTACATATTTTACAACATTTTCTACAATTTTTTACACGGAGGAAGCACTGAAATCACTTTTGATATACTTTTATTTTTTATATATTTTATATATTTTTTATATATTTTTTATTTTTTCACTGGTTTTATGTGGAGTGGAACTTTCCATGGGATTTGAACATGAACTAATTTAAATGATGTAAGAGTATGAATTTGCACATTGCACTTTTTGTTAACAAAACCTCTTAAAATCTATTCCTGGGCAGAGTTGGTTTGGAGTGGGGATAGAATAATTTACTAATCCCCCCCCCCCCTTTTCTTACTACCATCTTTCTACTATTATTATATTTTTACTACTAGTATCCTTTCTACTACAGATTTTGTGTCCTTTGAGCATTAGGGACAGCGCCGTTCCTGTATTTTCTTACATCACACTGACATCTGCAAACTGCTACAGGTGTAAAGTTTATGACATCCCAAAATCGATTTGCAGAAAGCAGTGCGAACTGTGGGATCGGATTACCTGGGTCTGAACACCCATGCATTTCCAGTGCGAACCAAAAAAAGGGTCCCTGGACCATTTTGGTGCGAATGCGTTGCGATTTTAGCCATACAAACTGTATGGCAGAATTTACTTCGCACAGACATGTGATTTGCACAGGAATGCAGTGCGGAGCACCTGCTATGTCTGGCATTGCATAAGTGTGAACCCAGCCTAAGTTGTACCAATCTGAATGGGTGTCATTGAAAAGAATGGCTGCGACTTTTCATGTCCAAAGTCGCATGACAAGTCACATTAGTGTGAGTCTTAGCGTCCTTTTTCACTTGTCCGTGTACAGACTGCGCTTTGCTCAGTAGGGATGGATCCGCTGATCCCCGTTGAGCCGGTGGATGACAGGTCCATCTTCGCTCACTGTACAGAGACAGACCTGTCAGAGCCCCATTGTCCTTTATGGAGATCGGATGACAATGAACTGCCTGTCCATTTTCATCCAATCCGATTGTCCAGATGGATGGAGATGGAGCTGCCATCCGTCGGCTCAGCAGGATCGGCGGATCGATCCCCGCTGAGGCAAAATGGACCTTTCACACAGAAAGCCCATGTGAAAGGGCCCTAAGCTTTGACAAAAAAGCTTGGAAGCTGATTGGTTTCTGTGCAGAGTTGCACAAGATTTTGCACTCTCCGGTTTTAGTAAATTAACCCCTTTGTGACACTTTTTGGGGACCAGTGACATTATTGCAGTGATCAGTGCTAAAAAAAAAATGCATTGTCACTGTACTAATGACACTGGCAGGGAAGGGGTTAACATCAGGGGCAATCAAAGGGTTAAATGTGTTCCCTATGAGCGCTTTTCAACTGTGGAGGGGGTGCGTTGACTGGGAGAAAACAGAGATTCTGCTTAGCAGAAACACAAGATCTTCCCTTCTCACAGAACGGCGGTCTGCGTTGTTTACATAGGCAGACCGCCGTCCTGCCTCTCCTCAGAACAATCGATAGACGCCGGCGAACATCGGGTCTGCTTGAGCCACTGATTGGCTCCCACTGTGTCCAATCACAGCGGGAGCGGGTCGCCGACGGCGCAAGCGTACCCCGAACCCAGTGCACGAAATCATTTACTGGAGGGTCGCTCTGCCACAGTATATCTGTGTTAAACAGGGGTTAAATAAATAAATGCCCAAACACTGCTAAACTCGTTCTACACTGGATTTGCAAAAATGCAGCTCAGGTGAGTTTATGGTGCTGATTTTCTCCTGTCAGCTTAAACAGCGTTTACAAGAAACCATGAGGCCTTACCGAGAAGCAAAGAGGTGTGAATGGTTGTAAATTTGCAGTTGAAATGTCTTTAGAAATTCACTGGTCAATGTGAATTGCTGTCTGAAAAAATATATATGTTTATTCAGAAACTAAGATTAAAAATATTGTTAAAGTAAAGGAATATAACAGAATGGAAAATCAGTACAATACAAATAAAAAATGAACTTAAAAATGACCTTTGGAGTAATAAAGAAAAGTCAAACACTGAAATGGTGACAACTTTAGAGTTGTCATGAAATCTATTTAGCCAGTCTCCATGACAAAGGCATGAAATATTTACATCCCTAACCATATCCGCTCCGAGAAGCCTGGCTTCCATTTGTCACAGTGAATGCAGACTGATATAAAGTGCCCACCTTGAAATAATGGCATTTGGTTTATTAGTAAACCGCCCTACTCGGCGGGATAACTTGTCAGCTCCTTTTTCATTTGTGTACCACTGAATTATTCTGAAGCATGCAGAGAATTTTAATAGCAGGCTGAATTGAGGTCAACAAGCAGGCTGCTGCCTTAAAATAAATAACAGTCTTTTAGGCACGACTTCACAAAATGCATCTTGTTATGAAGATTTTTTGCACAGGCTATTTATATAATATCATGCAAAAAAAAAAAAAAAAAATGAAATAGAAGGTGAAAATGGAATTTTCTGGAAAGAAAAACATGACAGTTGATACACAGGGTTTTGAAAAACTAAAATGTCATACCGTTAGGGCTTATAATTAAGAGCTGATGTTCGGGGATAAGACGAAAGGCCCTCTTGCAGTGGAACCCCCCACCACCACATTGCAAGGGTTAACCATTTAAGTTTAGGGGCGACAGAATTAGGAGACGTACTTACTTTACTCTTCACTCCTATAGACTCCATCAATCTGTGCAACCGGTCCCATGTTGCTTTTTCTCTAAGGTGCCCCGGGCCGCAGTCACATTCCAGCTACCTTCACATACAGTGAAGTGTTTATAGCCCTGCATTGCACGTGATGATGCTGATGGACCCACCACCACTCAGGGAGCAAGGGAGCAGAAAAAAAGTGCCAGAGTGGGGGTTAAAATGGATTTAACCCCAATTCATGTAATTTGAGCTAGGTACATAGATCTGTAGCGTTTTCTTATCTCTCTTCAAAGCCATGTGTCTCGTAGCTCTGTCCTGCTCTGTTCCTCTGTTATCAGCCTAATAACTTATGGCAAGCTCTATGAGACCCGGATATAGAAGTGTGTGTCAGAGGAGCTTGCTAGAAATAGATTAGCAGACTGCTAAACTATACACAGGCAAGCTCTGCATGTGTGGGGAATGTGTCTTTCCTCCAATCAGCTGTCTCACAGTGTCTAGCAATGATCCCCTCCTAGAGGGGAACCAGTATCTCACAAAAGTGAGTACACCCCTCACATTTGTGTAAATATTGTATATCTTTCACATGACAACACTGAAGAAATGACACTTTGCTACAATGTAAAAATTTGCTGTCCCCTCAAAATACCTCAACACACAGCCACTGATGTATATACCACTGGCAACAAAAGTGAGTACACCCCTAAGTGAAATGTCCAAATTGGGCCCAAAGTGTCAATATTTTGTGTGGCCATCATTATTTTCCAGCACTGCCTTAACCCTATTGGGCATGGAGTTCAGAGTTTCACAGGTTGCCACTGGAGTCCTCTTCCACTCCTCAATGACAACATCATGAATCTGGTGGATGGTAGAGACCTTGCACTCCTCCACTTTCTGTTTGAGGATGCCTCACAGATGCTTATTAGGGTTTAGGTCTGGAGACATGCTTGGCCAATCCACCTTTACCCTCAGCTTCTTTAGCACAGCAGTGATCGTCTTACAGGTATGTTTGGGGTCATTATCATGTGGCCCTGCGGCCCAGTCTCCGATGGGAGGGGCTCATGCTCTGCTTCAGTATGTCACAGTACATGTTGGCATTCATGGTTCCCTCAATGAACTGTAGCTCCCCAGTGGCAGCATAACTCATGCAGCTCCAGACCATGACACTCCCACCACCATGCTTGACTGTAGGCAAGACACACTTGTCTTTGTACTCCTCATCTGGTTGCTGCCACACACGCTTGACACCATCTGAACCAAATACATTTATCCATGTCCTTAGTCTGCTTGTCTTCAGCAAACTGTTTGTGGGCTTTCTTGTGCATCATCTTTAGAAGAGGCTTCCTTCTGGGACAACAGCCATGCAGACCAATTTGATGCAGTGTGAGGCGTATGGTCTGACCCCCCACCCTTTCAACCTCTGCAGCAATGCTGGCAGCACTCGTATATGTCTATTTCCTAAACACAACTGAATATGACTCTGAGCATATGCACTCAACTTCTTTGGTCAACCATGACTAGGCCTGTTCTGAGTGGAACCTGTCCTGTTAAAAGTAAGAGTGATAACACTAAATTTAACACACCTGCTCCCCATTCACACCTGAGACCTTGTAACACTAACGAGTCACATGACACCGGGGAGGGAAAATGGCTAATTGGGCCCAATTTGGAAATTTTCACTTAGGGGTATACTCACTTTTGTTGCCAGTGATTTAGACATTAATGGCTGTGTGTTGAGTTATTTGGGGGGACAGTAAATTTACACTGTTATACAAGCTGTAAACTCACTACTTTACATTATAGCAAAGGGTCATTTCAAAAATCTGAGGGGTGTACTCACTTTTGTTAGATACTGCACATGTAAAACGTATATATGGAGATCTGGTTCATCTCTGTGTATCACCTGAGGCTGTTCACTTCGCTGGGTCTATGTGAGGGTTTACATCCACTTTAAGATAAGTAGTACTACCTATTCCTCTCCTCCTAGACTTCACCTAAAAAGGGAAGTTCCGCTTTTCTGCCTCCTACCACCCTCCTCTTCAACTTTTGCCACTTTATTTATTTTTTGGGAGGGGAGTGGGTACCTGGTTTGGACACAATTCCACCAAATTTGTTGATCTGAGCGGACTTCTGGGACATGTCATAGGTCCCAGAAGGCAGCAGGGCCATGCACAATGGGAAGCAAGCTGTAAAGCCACAAAGAGTCACAGCCGGATTCTCCCTCTAAACATGTCGGGCACCCAAAGACAGCAAAGAACAGGCCAGGGGAGGACAATACCAGGACAGATAAGTGTCCTTTTATTAAAACTATTTGTAGCTGCTGAGTTTTATTTTTTTCTTTCTAGGGTGAAGATCTTCTTTAACAAACATTTAACCCCTACATGTTTTTTTTTGTTTTTTTGGGGGGGGTCCACTGCAGGAGTACATTTTGCTTAAGTCAAGAAGAGGAAGTATCTAAATCTGTTTTTATAGCAGCCTCCTATAATAATCCTGACAAGGAGCATACTCACAAGAGAGGAGAACAGGGAGATGACGTCACCAGTATGCTGCTGCCTCTGCACTGTCCAATCATTTGTTGGGGGCAGGAAGGTGATCTAACTGTATTATATAAGATACTAAGGAAAAATTTGATATTTGTACTTACTGCAAATGTATTTTTTGGAGTTCATTCTAGGACACTGGAATTTAGAGATTGTTAGGTTATACTGCCACCTACAGGATGATGTGGACATTGACAAATAAAAAATATTGGCCAGCTCAGTATAAACCTTCCTTCTCCCAGTATGTCTCGGTTTGGTGGAAAATCAATAACAAGAGCATGATCATAGACACAAAGGGGTGAAACCGGTGTCCCTAAACAAACTCCAGGAAATGGACTGTATGCTAAGTACAAATATCCCTTTTTCTCATTCACTGGGGAGACAGAAATTCTGAGATTGCTGGGATGTCCAAAAACACTGCAACCGAGCGGTGGGCAGCAGCAACAAAACCAACAGGTTCATAAGAAAACAACAGAAGTAGGGACTTCCTGCGGCTCAAAAAGCCTCCTGATGTATCTTGCATCTGAAGCTAGAATCAGAAGAGGCCAGAACATCCACCTAGTAAAACTTGGAGAACATGTGATCAGAAGACCAGGTGACAGCCTTGCAAAACTAGGAAACAATATCCCAGAAGCTAGAAGTAGAAGGCTTTACACAGGGATGGCCACTGTTTTATTTAATTGCCAGTGTCCAAATCCTCCTGTAGGTGGCAGTATAACCCATTAGTCTCGTAATTCTTGTGATTGAAGAATAAGAAAGAAATCAGGTCACCAACCTGGCTAAGATGTGTGGCAGGGCTGTGTAAATTGTAAGCCTGGATTGATAATAATACAACAACAGGTAATATACCTTTAACATATGAATTTTAGTTGTCCATTTCGCTGTTTGCCTGAAGTTCAGCTTTCAATTAACAAGAACCTCTGCAGTATGCAGCATGTAAACATGCTAAAATACAAACTTATACCTTGAGGCAGTAACACTAAATTCATACTGTGTTGGATTCAGATAAGCGCGCAATACAAATATTGTCCTGGAAATGTTCTATTCACAGCTGAACCACTCAAATGAGTATGCCTGAACATTGCATATAGCGTTTGGGTTGCAGTACTAATATGTAGGCCTAGCCAGAATTGTTCTGCTGCAAACCCAGTTTCCGCATAACTGGTGCAATGACCATATGTATGATGATGTACCCTATGACAAACACTTGTCTGTGTTCAACATCATATGTTAATGGGTTATTTCCAAATTTCTGCACAATATCACTCTATATTTTAATTACTTTATTAAACAAACCTGTATGCTCTTTCCAGTAGTTTACACTGGGGATGAAGGGATTGCAATGGAGCAGGCAGCTATTACTCTGATGTCTGCTGCACTTGAACCATTTGACATAGCTGATAAAGCCTACATGGCGAAACTTCCTATAGTATTCCAAAGAAAAAAACATTTGCAACGTACCTATGGTGTCTTGATTCTTCTGACTTCGGACTGTTATAGCTGCTGGTGGTCCTGACTGCACACATATTTCAAGTAAAGAATGGTGACACATATTGTATATACAGTGCCTTGAAAAAGTATTCATACCCCTAGAAATTTTCCACATTTTGTCATGTTACAACCAAAACACGTAAATGTATTTTATTAGGATTTTATGTGATAGACCAACACAAAGTGGCACATAGTTATGTAGTGGAAGGAAAATTATAAATGTTTTTCCAAATGTTTTACAAATAAATATGTGAAAAGTGTGGCGTGCATTTGTATTCAGCCCCCTTTACTCTGATATCCCTAATTAAAATCTAGTGGAACCAATTGCCTTCAGAAGTCACCTAATATAGTAAATAGAGTCCACTTGTGTGTTATTTAATTTCAGTATAAATGCAACTGTTCTGTGAAGCCCTCAGAGGTTTGTTAGAGAACCTTACTGAACAAACAGCATCATGAAGGCCAAGAAACACACCAGACAGGTCAGGGATAAAGTTGTGGAGAAGTTTAATGCATGGTTACGTTATAAAAAAATATCCCAAGCTTTGAACATCTCACGGAGCATTGTTCAATATAGCATCGGAAAATGCAAAGAGCATGGCACAACTGCAAACCCACCAAGACATGGCTGTCCACCTAAAATGACAGGCCGGGCAAGGAGAGTATTAATCAGAGAAGCAGCCAAGAGGCTCATGGTAACTCTGGATGAGATGCAGACATCCAAAGCTCAGGTTGGAGAATCTGTCAACAGGACAACTATTAGTTGCACACTCCACAAATCTGGCTTTATGAAAGAGTGGCAAGAAGAAAGCCATTGTTAAAAGAAAGCCATAAAAAGTCTTATTTGCAGGTTCCGAGAAGCCATGTGGGGATACAACAAACATGTGGAAGAAGGTGCTCTGGTCAAATGAGATCAAAATGTAACTTTTTGGCCTAAAAGCAAAACGCTATGTGTGACGGAAAACTAACACTGCACATCATCCTGAACACATTATCCCCACTGTGAAACATGGTGGTGGCAGCATCATGTTGTGGGGATGCTTTTCTTCAGCAGAGACAGGAAAGTTAGTCAGAGTTGATGAGAAGATTAATGGAGCCAAATACAGAGCAATCTTAGAAGAAAACCTGTTAGAGTCTGCAAAAGACTTGAGACTGGGGCAGAAGTTCACCTTTCAGCAACACAATGACCCTAAACACACAGCCAGAGCTACAATGGAATGGTTTAGATCAAAGCATATTCATGTGTTAGAATGGCCCAGTCAAAGTCCAGACCTAAATCCAATTGAGAATCTGTGGCAAGACTTGAAAATTGTTGTTCACAGAAGCTCTCCATTCAATCTGACAGAGCTTGAGGTATTTTGCAAAGAAAAATGGGCAAAAATGTCCTCTCTAGATGTGTAAAGCTGGTAGAGACTTCCCCAAAAAGACTTGTAGCTGTAAATGCAGTGAAAGGCGGTGCTACAAAGTATTGACCCAGGGGGCTGAATACAAATGCACGCCACACTTTTCACATATTTATTTGTAAAAAAAAAAAATTAAAACCATTGATCATTTTCCTTCTACTTCACAATAGGAGCCACTTTGTGTTGGTCTATCACATAAAATCCCAATAAAATACAATTACATTTACATTTACAAGACAAAATGTGGAAAATTTCAAGGGGTATGAATACTTTTTCAAGGCACTGTATGTTATTACATTTGTGCATCATTATATGAATGAATCTTGTACCATTTCACAGAAACAAAGTGCACCTGTTTTATTTTACACCAACCTAATGGAAGACATCCAAAAAGATATAAGATCTGTAGTACCTTGTAGCAATGCGTTTTAAAGCCTTACTCAGAGATCAGACACTGACATCAACCTGACATCATATAATATCCATGCACATCTCTGGAGGGAGTGTGAACTGCAGAGCACACATCTCATTCTATGAATAAATAACTTTTGGTGGCAGGAGACTGGAATTAATACAAGCAATTTGATTATGCAGTACCGGGAGTTCAGCTATTCCACAAGGCATGAACTTCTATCTTATAATGAACTCTGGCTACCTGTCTTTAAATCACTCACATGTCGCTCTCCGAAAACACAATTTAATAACCATAAAGTTCTCTCTATAGAATCACCATGATAATACAGACTGATTTTTTTATTGGGAATGAATAGGCTTAGGTATCGGGTATAGAGATTTCATTAAAAATGTCCCATCTTGTAAACGTATTTAATAACTGTTGAGATGAACTGCATATACTGTAGATCCAATAGCTAAACCACGGCAGTGACATTAGTTTTAAAATATGTTCTCTATTGTTACTGTCACAGTTTTCTATGGACATGGCAGACCTTTTCTTTTTCTATATTCTTATAAATGAGGATCATTAAACATAGAGCTGGTTTACCAATCAAGTATGTGCTTTTCACTTAGAAAAGTGATAGCTCTCATTGAAAAGTGTATGTCCTATAGCTAAAGCATGGAAATCCCCCTTTTAGATGTAGCTGAAACCAAACATAGAGTAAACCGTGCCATGATGCATGCCAAAATGGAAGCCATCGAAAGAGACCAGGTTCCCAAGTTTGACCAGATCTGGAAACCCTGCGTCACGCACTGCTTACCACCATCCTTTGACCAATCAGTCCTTTTGCCATGGTAGCTGTCATCCCACCATCCCCACCGGGCGTATCGCTAGCGACCAGACCATCCATGTGGACTTCCTCTCTCTCTTGCCCCTCTCTCCCCTCTCTTTTCTTCCTCTCTCCCCCTTTGTTTATAATATGGACTCCTTCCTCCCTGGCTAAACCTCTTTTAGCCCTTCCCAGATAACTTTGCCTCATTTATACCCTTGTTATTATTGTATATATCCTTATTCTGATAACCTAATTTGTGTCTCTTTAAGAACATCTCGTCATTTATTGCAAGCTCATGTTATCTGGCGGATCACATTATACTGAGCTCCACCTCCCATCTATGTTTCTCTGTTTTTGTTATTTCTGTTATACAATATAAATCCAATAAAACCTCTTTAACAAGAAAAGTGTATGTTCACTTAAAGCGGTTGTCTACCCAAAAAAGTCCTTTTTTACCTACAGGTAAGCCTATATATAATAAGGCTTACCTGTAGGTAAAATGAATATCGCCTAAACCTGTACGGTTTAGGAAATGTTCCATTTGCAATGCAGCCGCATGCGCCGTGATGGCCCGGCGAAGGCCTGGCGCATAGCGCCGGACCCTGCCTGAAAATCCGCCAGGAAGACGGGCTCCAGCTCACAGTTACGGAGCCGCGAACTCGGAAGAAGAAGGCAGCCCTGCGGGAGCTTCGTTCTAAGGTGAGTATTTCATAATGAGCTAGCATGCAGTACATACTAGCTCACTATGCCTTTGCCTTGCAGGATATTGTTTTTTTTCCTTGAGTAGACAGCTGCTTTAAGTTGGCCATACATTAGTAGATGTTAAAATGAACATTTGTATAAATATTCTCCATAACGCAAAATTTCTGAAACATACAGGATGGAAGAAATACTTGTCTCCACCAATGGCAAGGAGGAACAATTCTACAAAACATGGTTCTATTGGACTAATTACACCTTCTTCTCTAGTTACATAACAGGCCTTAAAGTATAACTAAAGGCAATTTTTTTTTTAGTTTTGGATAGAGTGGAGAGGGATTAGAAAGCTTGTCAAATGTTATTGCTGTCTGGGCCCCTATTAGGGAGATTCACCCACTCTACAGGGAGTGCAGAATTATTAGGCAAGTTGTATTTTTGAGGAATAATTTTATTATTGAACAACAACCATGTTCTCAATGATTCCAAAAACTCATTAATATCAAAGCTGAATATTTTTGGAAGTAGTTTTTAGTTTGTTTTTAGTTGTAGCTATTTTAGGAGGATATCTGTGTGTGCAGGTGACTATTACTGTGCATAATTATTAGGCAACTTAACAAAAAACAAATATATACCCATTTCAATTATTTATTTTCAGCAGTGAAACCAATATAACATCTCAAAATTCACAAATATACATCTCTGACATTCAAAAACAAAACAAAAACAAATCAGTGACCAATATAGCCACCTTTCTTTGCAAGGACACTCAAAAGCCTGCCATCCATGGATGATTCTGTCAGTGTTTTGATCTGTTCACCATCAACATTGCGTGCAGCAGCAACCACAGCCTCCCAGACACTGTTCAGAGAGGTGTACTGTTTTCCCTCCTTGTAAATCTTAGGTACCTACCGTCCGAAAACTCACAGGAACGTTTCTTTCCACCGATATAACCAGTGACTAAACAAAAACAAAACAAAAACTTACAGTCTCTACATATAAACACTTAAAACTCTACAATATAACCAAAGTGACGACTTTTATTTATTAACTTTACCCATATATAAACAAAAAACAATTCAACGGATTATTAATACGTGTCATTATCAGTGGACGTGTGTGTCTATAGGAGGATTTTATCGATGTTGATTTTTGTTTGATTTTTGATGAAGGTTTTTATAAGTCGAAACTATAATTACTCAAAAAC
>BLSH010345484.1:294543-311577 GCA_018402905.1 Glandirana rugosa | reverse complement strand
AGGAAGGCCGTGGCACGGCCACGGCCGTGGCATATGTGAACCATCAGGGCGGAACAAAAAGCTCAGCAGCAGCCGCGGAGGCGGCTCTGATCCTTCGGTGGGCAGAACTTCACGTGCCAGCTCTGTCTGCAATCTACATCCCAGGCGTGGAAAATTGGCAGGCGGACTTTCTCAGCCGCCGGACTCTGGATCAAGGGGAATAGTCCCTACATCCAGAAGTGTTCCGCCAGATTTGCCTCAAGTGGGGCACACCGGAGGTGGACCTCATGGCCTCCAGGTTCAATCACAAGGTACAGACCTTTGTGTGCAGAACAAGAGATCCGCTGGCGGTCGCCTCAGACGCTCTGGTAGCGCCCTGGGGTCGGTATCGGCTTCTGTACATCTTTCCTCCTCTAAAGCTTCTACCGCGGGTTCTGCGCAGGATAGAAGCAGAGGGAATCCCGACAATCCTGGTAGCGCTGGATTGGCCTCGGCGCCCTTGGTACGCCGACGTAGTACCGATGGTTACAGATGTTTCGTGGCGTCTTCCACTTCGCGAAGACCTACTGTCTCAGGGGCGCATCTTGCACCCTGCTTTACCCTCGCTGGCTTTGACGGCTTGTCTATTGAGTCCCAGGTGTTGAGGGATAGGGGTGTCTCGGACTCCGTGATCCCTACTATGATTGAAGCAAGTAAAGGGGCCTCACGTAAGATTTATCATAGGACCTGGAAGGCTTATATTGCCTGGTACGAGGCAGGGGGTTGGAACCCCCGCTCTTATATGGTGTCCAGAGTACTGACTTTTTTGCAGCAAGCTCTGGACAAGAACCTGGCGTTAAGTACGCTTAAGGGTCAGATTTCGGACCTGGCGGTTCTTTTTCAACGGCCCTTGGCGTCTCATTCATTGATCCGTACATTTGTACAGGGGGTATGTCATGTGGCTCCTCGGATACGTTCGCCTCTGGCACCTTGGGATTTGAATCTGGTGCTTTCTGTGCTGCAGAAACCACCATATGAAAAGATTAGGGATATTCCCTTGCGACTGTTGAAAGTGGCTTTTCTGGTGGCTGTCACGTCCTCTAGGCGGGTGTCTGAGTTGGCAGCATTATCCTGCAAGTCACCTTACTTGGTCCTTCATAAGGACAAGGCGGTTTTGCGACCTTCCCCTTAGTTTCTTCTGAAGGTGGTTTCTTCTTTTCATTTAAATGAGGATATTGTTCTTCTCTCATTGTGCCCGCACCCGTCGCATCCCAAAGAAGTTGAACTGCATTCTTTGGATGTGGTGAGGGCTTTGTGGGTGTATTTGTTTTCTACAGCTTCTTTTCGGAAGTCTGATTCTTTATTTGTGCTGACGGAAGGGTCGCGCAAAGGCATGGCGGCCTCGTCAGCTACCATTTCTCGTTGGATACGGAAGACCGTGACTCATGCATATGAAATTCGGGGTAAGGTTCCCCCGTTTCCGGTTACGGCTCATTCCACCAGGGCAGTGAGTACTTCCTGGGCGTTTAGACACCAAGCCTCAGTGTCTCAGGTGTGCAAAGCGGCTACTTGGGCCTCAGTGCACACATTTACTAAGTTTTACAAAATTGATGTTT
Organism: Glandirana rugosa; assembly: GCA_018402905.1. Taxonomy (NCBI): domain Eukaryota; kingdom Metazoa; phylum Chordata; class Amphibia; order Anura; family Ranidae; genus Glandirana; species Glandirana rugosa. Next base: position 310,003 of record BLSH010345484.1, on the reverse strand, counting down.
CAGCATCTTCGGATGCTGCTTTTGGCCGCAAAGTATTACAAGCGGCAGTAGAGGCGCGGTTAGCGCCGCCTGAGAGGGCGTTTTTTTCTGTTGGGTACAGTTGTTATAGTTTGCCCACCCCTCTTGATTGGCACAGCTTTGGGACGTCCCCACATGTCATAAGAAGGCTGCGTCTGTCAGTGAACGGAAGAGTAAAAGGGATTTTATTATAACTTACCGTAAAATCCTTTTCTCTGAGTTCACTGACAGACGCAGCACCCACCCCTCTACGTTGATTTTGTACGGCTTGTTATGAACTGGTGTGCTATGCAGAGCAGGGGGATTATATGCTAAGATGAGGACAGCCCCCTGGGAGGGGCCAGCCTATGCTTTTGTTTGTTTTTGCCTAGTCTACTCCTAGTGATATGAGCATAACCCCATGTGTCATAAGAAGGCTGCGTCTGTCAGTGAACTCAGAGAAAAGGATTTTACGGTAAGTTATAATAAAATCCCTTTTTTTTACTAGAAAATTTCTTAGTACCTCCAAACACTATATATTTTTTATTTTAGCAGAGATCCTAGAAATAAAATGGCGGTCCTTGCATTTTTTTTGTCACACAGTTTTTGCGCAGCGTTTTTTCAAGCGCAATTTTTGGAGAAAAATACATTTAAATGAGTTTAAAAATTAAAAAAAACATAATATATACCCCAATTTTTTGTATGGTATGAAAGATGTAGTTATGCTGAGTAAATAGGTACCTAACATGTCATGCTTTAAAATTGTCTGCGCTTATGTAATGGTGCCAAACTACGGTACTTAACCACTTCAATACTGGGCACTTAAACCCCCTTCCTTCCCGGACCAATTTTCAGCTTTCAGCGCTGTTGCAGTTTGAATGACAATTGCGCGGTCATGCGACACTGTACCCATATGAAATTTTTATCATTTTTTTCACACAAATAGAGCTTTCTTTTGGTGGCATTTAATCACCCCTGGGTTTTTTATTTTTTGCGCTATAAATTAAAAAAGACTGAAAATTTTCAAAAACAATGCATTTTTCTTCGTTTCTGTTATAACATTTTGCAAATAAGTAATTTCTCTTCATAAATTTTGACCAAAAATGATACTGCTACATTTCTTTGGTAAAAATAACCCAAATCGGGGTTTATTTGGTGTTGGCGGACAGACAGATGTTTTGGGGACTGTGAGAGATGTGACGGGGACATACAGATGTTTTGGGGACTGTGCTAGATGTGACGGGGACATACAGATGTTTTGGGGACTGTGACAGATGTGACGGGGACATACAGATGTTTTGGGGACTGTGACAGATGTGACGGGGACATACAGATGTTTTGGGGACTGTGACAGATGTGACGGGGACAGACAGATGTTTTGGGGACTGTGACAGATGTGTCGGGGACATACAGATGTTTTGGGGACTGTGACAGATGTGACGGGGACATACAGATGTTTTGGGGACTGTGACAGATGTGACGGGGACATACAGATGTTTTGGGGACTGTGATAGATGTGACGGGGACATACAGATGTTTTGGGGACTGTGACAGATGTGACGGGGATATACAGATGTTTTGGGGACTGTGACAGATGTGACGGGGACATACAGATGTTTTGTGTATGGTGACAGATGTGACGGGGACATACAGATGTTTTGGGGACTGTGACAGATTTTTTGTGCATGGTGACAGATGTGATGGGGGTCATACAGATGTTTTGGAGACTGTTTTATGGGGACACTGATGTGTATGGGGACAGGGGTATCAGTGGTGCTTGGTGCACTGTGTGGGGGGTGATCTGTGAGAGCTCTCTGCATGAAATCATCATCATGCAGAGAGCTGTCACATAGCTGCAGATTTCCCCCTCCCCCCCTCACTGAGCTCTCACTGAGCTTGGCGGGGGGAGAACTGTCACAGAGACATTTGTCTCTGTTTACAATGTGATGGCTGTGATTGGACACAGCCGTCACATGATCGGGAGGGCCAATCACTGCACCCATATCCCGATCTCTGCTTGGCTGGATCCTGTGATCCAGCCGCAGTGCGCCGTGTGGCCGCGCTGCGAGTACCCGTTCTGCAGGACGTATATGCACGTCCTGCCAGAACGGGGAAGCTCCCACAGGCCGTATATATACAGTGGGCGGGTGGGAGATGGTTAAAGTGGATGTAAACCCGGAAAAAAAAATGAAATTAATAATTCTGCCTTGAAGAGTATAGCATGTTATGTCATCTGTGCCCAGTCTTGCCACAAAGAGTTAATCCAACTGTGAGTAATGAGCTTATCTTTTTTCAGGAAGAGAAAGTCTGACTAACAGGGAAATACACAGTCGTTCCGCCCCCTTGCTCTGTGAGTGACAAGCAATTTGCTTATCTCCTTCACACAGCAGAGAAAGTTTTACCGCCCCCCCCCTTCCTCCTCAATGTCTCAGTATAGAGGTGGGTGGGGAGGCTTGTGACATCACAACTCCACCCACCAAACTCCAGCAAACACAGACACCCTCTGATTTCAGAGTTTTACAGAGCTGCTAGTGTTTACAGGAAGGACATTTGCAAGGTAGGGATAGATGCAGGAGCCTTGCATGTATATATACATTAATACTGTGCCATTAGTTTATACTGGGTGGGTGGTGGGTTTACATCTACTTTAATGATGCCCACCAGCATCTGTAGTCCTGATGGTGAGCTTCACAGTAAGAGATGTCAACCAGCATCTGTGGCCCTGATGTTGAGCTTCACAGTAAGAGATGCCCACCAGCATCTGTGGTCCTGATGGTGAGCTTCACAGTATAAGATGCCCACAGGCATCTATGGTCCTAATGGCGAGCTTCACAGGAAGAGATGTCCACCAGCATCCATGGTCCTGATGGTGAGCTTCACAGTAAGAGAGGCCCACCCAGTGAGCTTCACAGTAAGAGAGGCCCACCCAATCTGTGGTCCTGATGGTGAGCTTCACAGTAAGAGATGCCCACAAGCATTGTGATTGTGAGCTTCACAGGAAGAGATATCCACCAGCGTTCATGGTCCTAATGGTGAGCCTCAGAGTAAGGGATGCCCACCAGCATCTGTGGTCCTGATGGGTGAGCTTCAAATCAGAAAAATTGTTTAGAATGGTAAGGTAAATTCATACCAACATTCAGGACACTTGTCTGTAGCCTATCTAGAACTATCTCTGTCAAAGAAATCTGTCTCCTCTCTGGGCTATTAGAGCTTGTTTATACTTGCTTCAAAACAGGGTGTCAGACACGCTATGTTAAAGCTCCCTTAATGCCAGTCAAAGATTCTGTTACTAAATAAAATGGTTAGCTTACAGTCCTGTTTACACCTTGCATTGGCTTTGCTTCGCTTCAGCTTTGCTTCAATAATTATACCCCATGTAGCCTTAGCCATGCTTCAAAGCCTCTTCAACGCCTCCATAGAAGTCAATGACAAAGCTTGTTTGAAGCTCGCTTGAAGCACCTGCGGCTTTTCAGAGGCTTTAATTCAGCTTTAGTTTTGCTTTGTTTTGGAGAAATTGCAGGTGTAAGATATCAATAAGCACACTGGGCATAGGCCAAGCTTCAACAAAGCTTCGAAAGAGCCTCATCGAAGCACCACTGAAGCCTCATCGAAGCACCACCAAAGCCTCATTGAAGCACCACCGAAGTCTCATTGAAGCACCACCGAAGCCTCAAAAACACATCATTAAGGCTGCATTCACGCCTGAGCGTTTTGTAGCTTGAAGCCTGAAGCTACAAAATGCTGGAGGGAAAAAATCAATGATTCTCTATGGACATGATTTACATCTCCACAAAAGCCTGAAAACGCCTAAAGCTCAAACAAGTTCTGGAAGTATTTTTGTAGCTTGATTTGGGCGTTTTTCTACTTTTTACATTGGTGACCTTTTGACCTGTATAAAATCGCAGTAAAAATCGTGGCAAAATCGCAGAAAAAATTGCGTGTATTTCTGCCTGAAAACGCTACGCCCAGGTGCAGCCTAAAGCTGTGCGTTGAAGCCAAAGCAAGTGTAAACTAGACCTCAGGTCTAGTTTACACTTGCTTCAAAACAAGGCTTCGAACTCTCTGAACACCAGTCAAAGCTCCTGTCACTAAATAAAATGGTTAGCTTAGTAGTCCTGTTTACACCTTGCTTTTGCTTGGTGCTTCAATGAGGCTTCGGTGGGGCTTCGATGAGGCTTTGGTTAGGCTTTGTGGGGCTTCGATGAGGCTTTGTGGGGCTTCGATGAGGCTTTGTGGGGCTTCAATAAGGCTTCGGTTGGGCTTTGATGAGGCTTTGTGGGGCTTCGATGAGGCTTCGGTTGGGCTTTGATGAGGCTTTGTGGGGCTTCAATGAGGCTTCAGTTGGGCTTTGATGAGGCTTTGTGGGGCTTCAATGAGGCTTCGGTTGGGCTTTGATGAGGCTTTGTGGGGCTTCAATGAGGCTTTGGTGGGGCTTCAAGCGAGCTTTGCCATAAACTTCTATGAAAGCTTTGAAGACGCCTTGAAGCATCACTAAAGCTAAATGGGGTAAAAAAAACCATGTTATTTAGTGACAGGAGCTTTAGCAAAGCGTGTCCGAAGCCGTGTTGAAACAAGTGTAAACTAGCCTTTAATGTGCCTTGAAGCCGAAGCAAATTTAGATATTTCTAAGGTGCTCGTTTAAGATATTGCTTTCTACTTTCCACGCTAAACTGATGAGCTACTTCACACCATGGCCTGTGTTTTACAGCATGCATACAATGAAACTATGGAGTATGTGATACATCATGGAGTTCTTTCTGCTTAACACAGCAGAGAACTCCATGATTGAAGAATAGCTGGTCACATGACTTTGACGGGTCATTACTGGGTTCTCCTCCCTTTATTTATTTTTTTTTCTCATCCCATTTACTCCAAAGCCAGCAGAGTACTAAGCACATTGAACTGTGCTTTATAAGTCTATTTTAAAACAGTGGCGTGGCCGCGGTGAAGCTAACTGCTGCCTTTTAAAAGGACCCGTAAGGCTTTCAGTGCCACGGTTAGGTGTGAATTGTGTCCTGACTTCTTTACTGTAAACCATCTATCAGTTCTCCAATAATACTCCTGAGCCCTGATCCCTATCTGCAAATCCTAACATTTTACAACAGTTAATACCACCCCTGTGTCTGGCAGATAACATTTCTCTACTATATCTTTCCTGCTATGTGGTGATCTCTTCCAGTATTGTGTCCTCTGCATTGACATGCTTGTTTTTGCAATGTATTGATTAAGCCAATACACTTTTTGCTTTTATTAATGTTTAACATTTTTAAATGTTATATTGTACCTTGTCAGAAAGCCTATGCCAGAACAAAGAAAGCTTCAATACAAAGAACAATACACAAGGCTTATGCAGTGGCTAAATCAATGAGCCTGAATGGAAAGTCTTCAATTTCCTTTTTCAAGGATTAAATAGCTGTAGGGCTCTTTTTGCAGCAAACAAAGTTTCATTCACACACCACTAGTTTTCCTTACTGTGTAGAAGAATATGCAATGTATATGCTGTAACATGTATTAACGTGCATTAACGTTAACTTACCTACAATTTATTTCCCTTTTTAACCAGCATACACATTATATATACCTGATACCTTGTACAAAGCACATAAATGCACTGTGCGTGGCAGCATAGTCATGTTAATTTCATGTTCTCATTTGTATAATAAGACCATGTCACATTAGTGGAGATGGTTGACTGCTGTCTAACTGCAAATGCCTAGCAGTGCCTGCACATGCCTATAGCTGCCTCCCACACCTTTCTGTCACTTGACAGCTCTGGGTAGTGTCAAAGATTGTCGCAAATGCCAGGACAAGATCATTCAGTGCCCAGGGCAAAGATGGCAAATCGTGCCCCCCATCCCCTTCATTATGAGCAAGCTTATGAGGAGGAGGGAGAGAGAGAGCGCAGCATGCACCTTCTCCTGTCTCTCTCCTCCTCTCCTTGCTGCTGTCAGCCTTATAGTAGTAGGAACTTGACACCATCCCTAAAATATACGCTGCGCCCAGGGCAGCTGGCCCTTCCGCCCACCCCTTGTCCCAGCAATGATAGCCACCAAGCCCCTCCCCCACACATTTATTTTGGTCCATCACCATGCCAAAAAAATGTGCAGGAGCCAGGAGGGGACTGACCAGTTTTGGCAATATCAGAAAATGCTGCCTGCCCCCCCCCCCCCCCCCATGCCCCTACCTGCAGACACCCTTGGGAATCGACATGACACCTCTGCCTGCACCTTATACTTGCAGCAGTTTGCTAAAGTCTCTATAAGGCTGAACTCCAGTCAAATAACTAAATATCCAGATAAAATAGAGATATTAAATGTGGGAGCTGTTTTACATACTAATGAGTACTTTTTTTCTTTCCATTCTGTGCTGAGATTTATACATTTCTGCCTCACAGCACAGACCTATCTGGTAATGCAGCACAACTGAATGGCTTCTTGTGCTTGCTTTTCCCTTTCCTAGTCAGAACTCTGCTGTACATTGAACTAAAACAGGTAAAATGTAAGGGTTAATGAACCCACAACAGTAAAATCAGTCTGTATATACAGTAAACCGTGCTTGTTATACTCACTGTGGAACCTAAGGGGTTAATCCTGCGCATTGTGAAAAAAGGCTATTTGATCCTGTCTTCCCTGACCCCCCCCCCCTTCTTTCACAGTCCCCAACCCATCTCCTGACAGTACAGAGCCTTGGGGGCACCCTGCACATGCTCAGTTTGGTGTGCATTGCTAGAGAGGTTTTTTTTTCTTGGGAGGATGTGATCAGCACAGGGCCAATTAGCACTGTCCAGACAGAGGGTCAGGGGTCATGCCTGTCATAGGACAGTCAGAGGTGAATTAAAACTTATCCTACAAGTTTCAACCAGTGCTCGGCCAGACACTGATAGAAGTCACAAGACTGCTATATACTGCTGATGAGAAAAGGTACCTAGCAGTTTATATTTACTAAAATAATTGCCTTTACATGTTCTGTGTACTGTGGGAGAACAGATATAGTGAATGCAGGTTCTGGGTTTAGTAACACTTTAAGTTAGATTCCAGGCTAAAACCTGACTAGTCTTAAAAAAGCTCCTTCCCCCTTCCTAACACCTATGCTGACTAACCTGTGTAAAAAAGAAGTGTATGCTTACCTTCTTTTCAGGCCACTCCATTCTGGTCACATGATCTGGCTAACCTGTGTCAGCTGTGGTGGCTGCAGTGGAGAAGAGAGAGCACCGACAATGGTTGGGACATTGGTGCCTATGGGTGACGTAACTGCTCCTGAAATTCCCAGCCATTGCTGAGTGCTCTCTTCTCTCCCCTGCAACCACTGTGTCATGATCTGAGGACTGGAACACCTGGGACTTTAAAACTCCGGGTTTAACGATGTAGTAGGGACAACTAAACAGGTGTGTCAGGGTATGGATCCTGGAAGGTGCAGGAGCAGTGTGACCACACGCAAACAGGGGTGTGTCAGAGTCACAGGATCTAAGGAGCTGCCTGGTCTTCACTGGAGGTGTGGATGGTTCGCTGCAAGGCAGCCCCCCGGTTGTGGCTCTCCAACACACCCATGCAGCCACAGTGCCAACAGATAGCACACAGGATAGACTCAGGGAACACACAGGATACAAGGACCAAATGAAAGACTATGGCAGCTAGCAAGAAGAGACCCTAGAGCAGGGGTAGGTAACCTTCAAGAGATGGAGGTCTACTTGAACAACACTGATGAAGTCAAAAATCACCAGGCACAGTGTCCACCCTCCTCCCAAAAAAAAAAAACAAAACAGAAAGACGGGCCTTTTTTTTTTTTTTTTGATAAAATATTTTTACTAAAAATAAGGCAAAAATGAGTATTGCAAGAGAGTGCAGGGATCAGGAGTGTGTTATGCAGAGAATGCAGGGTTCACCAAGTGCATTACTCTCAGAATGCGAGATCAGGAGTGAGCTGCGCTCAGAAGGCAGGGTTCAGGAGTGCGTTACGCTCAGAATGCAGGGTTTAGGAGTGCATCAAGCTCAGAATGTAGGGTTCAGGAGTGCATTGCACTCAGAATGCAGGGTTTAGGAGTGCGTTGCGGTCAGAATGCAGGATTCAGGAGTGCGTTGCAGTCAGAATGCAGGATTCTCAGAATGCAGAGTTCAGGAGTGCGTTGCAGTCAGAATGCAGAGTTCAGGAGTGAATTGCGGTCAGAATGCAGGGTTTAGTAGTGCGTTGCGGTCAGAATGCAGGGTTCAGGAGTGCATTGTGGTCAGAATTCTGAGTTCAGGAGTGTGTTGCGGTCAGAATGTAGGGTTCAGGAGTGTGTTGCGGTCAGAATGCAGGGTTCAGGAGTGCGTTGACCGTCAGAATGCAGAGATCAGAAGTGTGTTGCTGTCAGAATGCAGGGTTCAGGAGTGCATTGCGGTCAAAATGCAGGGTTCAGGAATGTGTTGTGGTCAGAATGCAGGGTTCAGGAGTGCTTTGCGGTCAGAATGTAGGGTTCGGGAGTATGTTGCAGTCAGAATGCAGGGTTCAGGAGTGCGTTGTGGTCAGAATGCAGGGTTCAGTAGTACGCTGCGGTCAGAATGCCGGGTTCAGGAGTGTGTTGCGGTCCAAATGCAGGGTTCAGTAGTGCGTTGTGGTCAGAATGCAGGGTTCAGTAGTGCATTGCGGTCAGAATGCTGGGATCGGGGGGGGGTGATGTGAAGGGTGGTATAGGACACTGCTATGAGGGTGACCCTGCCCATAACAGTGTCCTATGCCCCCTTCACATCAACCCACCCCCACACACACACAGTGGTGTCTTCTGTCCCCCCTTTCCCCTATAGCAGTAACCCCCCCTCCCCTCCTCTCCCATAGCACAGTGTCCTACCTGTTTCCACAGTGGAGACCGGGAGGCAGCACAGTTCTTGACAAAGGGCAGGAGCTGGCAGAGTGACTTTTCATATTAGCAAGCTGGTGATTGATTGCTTAGGGCCACCCTGTGTGCTAGCAACCAATCACCAGTGGTTTAACATAAAAAGTTTGTTTGGCCAACTCCTCCTCCCACCCTCCGTTCTGAGCTGTGCTGCCTCCCGGTCTCTGCTGTTCACTGATCCCAGTGGCAGAGGAGGATATACGGCACGGCAGGGCCACGGAGGAGGCTGGGAGGGATGACAAGGACTGCCACAAAGAAGGCAGGGGGTCGCGGTGCAGGAACCTGTTTGTAGTCTACCTGTCATCTGCAGGTGGTCGACAGGTTGCTGACCCCCGCACTAAAAGGAGGATGCAGGGACCAAGCGTGATGCACAGGAGAGCTAGGGAAGCTGGGCAAAAGTTCAGAGAGAGATGGGCACAGAAAGCAGGAATGAGGGACAAAGCAAAATGAAGAAACAATGCTGTGGAGAGCACCCACAGCATCACAAAACAAAGGGATACACGGGCAGAAACCAAAGGAAATACAAGAGTGTAGCAAGAGGGAATACACTGAGATCAATGACCGAACAAACACACAGAATACAAGTGTACTGAAGAAACAGCAAAGGGACACAAGGGGACTGCATGATTGCACCAGGCTAGAGCTTACTTGAAAAATCTCATTTCATTTTGTGAATGCTGTCTGTCTGCTGGCCATCTCTTTCCTCAACTTTCTGGATTCCCAGAATGCTTTGCAGCTTCTCCTCTGCTGTTCACTTTCAATTTCTAAGGACTACATATCCCATGGTACCTTGCTGCCTGCAAGCAGTAATTCCTGTACTGAACCTCCCTCCTGAGACTCCTTCTCTCATCACCTCTGTAGCTCAGAAGGCAGGCTCTGTGAAATGTGTGGCACAGCAGTACTTACTCACAGGGCATAGTGATTACATAGAAATGAACATGTTTAATGTTATATTTTGACCAGAGATACGCTTTGTGAAGTCTACTAGCTATTAACAATCCCTTGTTACACTGCACATTAACAAAGTGACACAATGCTAGCTAGTATCAGTGCGACATAACACAGATACGTGATGTGTGTGAATGAGGCCTAAGGGTCTGTGTACAAACCTGTCAGGTCTTGGGAAGTAAATTGCATGATTTTTTCTGAATAAAAATGCATTTTAAACAGGAATCCTTTTAATTACTATGTGGCTAATTAGCATTTTTAAATAATAGAACGTGCAACATGTTTGTATAATATTATCTGCCAGTCTACCATAGGGTTTCTCAACCAGGGTTCTGTGGAGCCCCAGGGATCCTCCAGAGGTTGCTAGGGGTTCCTTGAGCAATGGTCAATTTCTATCTCTCAGATAAATTCCCAATGTCATCATTGATCTTTTTAGCTATCTGTAAGGGGGCAATTCTTCCCAGTGAGATCTGTACGCTGTACTGGTTGTGTACTGATCATCTGTGAGCTTTGGGTGCTCCTACCCACCTTTTCATTCTTCATAATATAAAACAAATAAAAATCCAGCGGGGAGAATGGGACACCTTCATAATGGTGTATAACAGTGGTGGGCTCACCCATAAGGGGCGCCGCCCCCTAATCCATCTGCCCGATCCTTAATCCACATGCAGGGTGCCGGACGCATGGATTTCAATGGGGTTTTTTTTTTACTTCAAAAAAGGGAGGGCTCAGGGTGCAAAGCACTGAGCCCACCCAGTTGTGTGACAATAGCAAAATAATATTCGCTATTGTCTTCCTGATTCTCCTCCCGGACAATCAGGAAACTGGTCCTAAGACCCAATTGGAGTCGGTTTGATTTGCATTTGTGGTGTTGGTTTGCTTCTCCCCCAAAATATTGAGCACCAGCTGGCACTGGTGTATAAACCATCAAACACAAGTGCAAGATCTAACCAAAAGTGTCCCCATGACATATAAGAAACCGGCAGATGGGGTAAATCTCCAGCATTTACCTAAAATAAAGACATTCATTTTGGGTGTATCGATCCCTTAACCACCTTATCCCCAGGCTAATTCTGACATTTTTCTAGCAAGATGATAAAGAAGCAATAATGGAGGCAATTTACAGCACTCACTAATTTTGGTAGCATAATTATTAAAGCGGTTGTCAACTTGTGACAACCACTTTAACCTACAGGTAAGCCTATAATAAGGCTTACCTGTAGGTACCCTGCATATCTCCTAAACCTGCACAGTTCAGGAGATATGCAGTGTACTAGCATTGACGTAATTTCGGCCTCCGTGCCGTTCCTTCACTGTGATCGTGCCGTGACTGGCGGCTCCCGCGATTATGGCCAGTCACAGAGCCAGAGATCGCGGCCCCGGAAGGAAGAGGGGATGAAGACGGATGCTGCCAGCACCAGGGACAGCGCTGGACGTCGCAGGCTTAGCTTGCAGGTAAGTGGCACAGAATGGGCTAGTATGCGATGCATACTAGCCCATTATGCATCTACTTTGCAGGGGAATGTAGAGGAAGTAAACCCCATTTGGGTTTACTTCCTCTTTAATGTGGAATGTACAGTATGTTCCTTGCTACAGAACATTATTTTTATAAAGTCGTTATGGGTAAAGTTCTGCTTTAAAAGGCTATTGGAAAATAAGCTAGTTGCAGCAAAACATTAAAAAAAAATACTGCCAGTAGAACTGGGCACTTAAAATCCTACAATTTTGCACTTCTGTAATGTGTCACCCATGATTCCCCAATGCATCAAAAGCTGGAGCCAAGGTAAATATTATTTATTTTCTGCAAACTGCCTATTTTTCTGTGTTTTTTTAAAATCAACTTTGTTTGGGCTGCGGGAGACTGGCAATAAAGTGGGCCTTCCATTTTCATGGAAGATCCACTTTGGCAAATGTAATTAGGCAAAGCATGGAATTCGTCTGAATGAATGGTAAAAGTGTTGTGACAAGACAGCCTGGTCACATGACCTGGCAAAGTCACATGATTGGGCCTTCCACTTATTATACAGGGTGCTTGGCAGTGTTCTGGACACTCCATGCTCCACATAGGGTTGCCACCTCATCCCTTTAGAGCCGGTTCACACTACAGCGACTTGTGTCGCTCCAAGTTACCCCAAGTTGCTTGACAGAAGAAATCCAATTGAAGTGAATGGGAGCGGTCTTAATGTACACAAGTCAAGTCGCTCCGACTTGTGCCCATAGAATTTGCCTACAGGAAGAATAAAAGGACTTACTTAGTGAAAAACCGAGGCAACTCCCTTCCTTCCTTCTCTGTTCAAAGTCGCCTGGCATGGAGGTTGCATAAGATCATGTTGTAAGTCGCCCAAAGTCGCTCTGAAGTCGCCTATGAAGTCGCATTGCCCCTGTGTGAACCGAGTCTTAAACCCGAGCACATACTAATTACACAGGTTCTATGGCTGATTAAAGTGGTAATTAAACTCACTTGGTTCCTTACCTGCATTAAATTAGACTCAGAACCTGTGTAATTCATATATGTTTGGGTTTAAAGGGATGAGGTGGCAACCCTAGCTCCACACCACAACCGGCATTTTTCTGAAAGGGGAAGCTCCGCATCCTTCCCCCCTCCACTGCCACATTTGGCACTTTTTAGGGGGAGGGGGGAGCGTATACCTGTCAAAACCAGGTACCTGCTCCCACTTCTGGGTAAGATTGCCGCACTGCGATCGTGGCCATCTACAAAATATCTGGCCCCTCCTCCCCCCCCCCCACTGCCTTCTGGGAGACACAGAGGCCCAAGAAGACTGCAGGGACCATTCAGAAAGTGCAGCATGACTTACGCATGCGCAGTAGGAAACAGGCTGTGAAGCCGCAAGGCTTCACTTTCTGTTTCCCTTAGCGAAGATGCCGGCGCCTGCAACCAACGCCGATTGATGAATCGGCTAGGGGTGCCGACATTGTGGGATCCCTGGACAGGTAAATGTCCTTATATTTTTTTACAGGCTAAAACGCCGCTTTAATATACCCTTTTTGTTATAAATGGGCTGTCAACAGCCAAGGGGCAAGGCGATCAGACTAAAGCCTCGTACACAGGGGTCCGCGATCGTACGACCGAACGGCTCAAATCTTATGTTAGCTGTTGTATCTAGCATACTGACATGCACTACACGATCGTATGACCAAGCTGAACGTAGTGTCGTGTTATGAACGTATAAAGAGAAAGTTCAGGTGCATGTAATTAGCATCCAGCCATTCCTGACTTCTGAGCATGCGTGTTTTGCACAATACAACTTGTTGTACCAACTTCTCTGTATACACGATACAACGGTCGTATGACCGCTTGTTGGTACTACCAAAGTTTTCTAGTTTGCTCATACAACTCCCGTTGTACGACCGTCGTACGTCGGCTGTTATAATCTCGCGTACTAACGATCTATTTCGCATACAACGATCGTTCGTACGACCTGTTGTATACGATCGACGACTCGCGTGCATGAGGCTTTAGAAGTCATCATCCTCATCTTGTATTGTTCCTGCTTTATAAAAGTCAAAACCAATGACAAATGTCTTATTATTTGTCATCATATTTCCTTTCATAATCACAACCTATCATAGTCACAATCATAATTCAGTAGCCACTAGTAATGCATACTTACTATGCAAAGAAATTCCAGTTCAATTATAAAAGGACTGGATAGTTTCCAGTGCTGAAATTTTTACTATCCCAAAGACACAATAAATAACCCTTCGTTTCCTAGCAGCATTCCTACAAATGTGATTTATTTAGCCTTTTCTACAGAGAATACTGCTTTTCATTGGCCTGAATCTCACAAAGGACTTTGAATTGCCCCAGCACAAGAGAACTTATTTATCGGTGATGCAGCCACCAGGTTCCAAGTTATAGGGGCTCCCTACAGATGTATAAGACATACTTCATAGTTAGTGATCTCAATGATTTAACTACTTAAGGGTATTGTGTAATTTATGCTGTAGAACAGAATACACATCGGACTCAACAACACCACATACATGTTAGTTGCAAATGATTACATATGGCTTATACTAATATTAATATGCAGATTGAGATTTGTGAAATGTAACTACATTTTACTAATTCTATCAGCATTGCATTCCATACCTGCCCACCTCTATATGTCGTACCTGATATTATATGCATCACCTGAATGCACAGCTGTCAACTCCAATGTATTCTTTGTGTCACATTAATTCAACCCCAAATCAAATATATTTGGAATTTTGAGTATATTATATTATATTTGGAATATATTACCAATCATTACATGTGGTGGCTGCAATAGTTTTCTTTTTTAAGTGTGTGTGTTAGGATGTAACTCACCTCCTGTATAAAGCTGGGCATATATGGATCAAAATTTGGTCAGTTCAGAAGGAACCACACACATTTTGATCCGTTTCTGGCCATTGCTGGTTATTAAAATGTGCCTGCTGGTAAATTTCCATTTGGCTGCACCATGGATCATTATATTCTGACAGTGGGGAAGTTCCATTTTCAGAATACAGTGACACTGCAGGGAGGATTCCTGTATCCACATTGAATATGTGGGTGGGGGAACTGGTTTCATTTTTTTCTTTCAGCACGCTAACTGAATGAAAAAAAAATGTATGGCTAGCTTTACGGTGCCTACACGCTGGATGAAAGAATAACGGAGACACCTTTGGACAGCAGCATTGACAGATTGTTATATACACTATAACACAAATATGTCAAACACAAGGCCAGAGGGCCAAATGCGGCCCTCCGGGCCTTGTCATGTGGCCCTCGTATCCAGTTTTGCAGCCGGAATGTGGCGGAACTCCATTCTGCCACCTTCAACTTTCACCCTCCGTTTTCGCTCCCTGCAAGTGGAGGTAAAGTCGCCTACAAAGGGAGGTACTATAGCCAGGCAAGGTGGGAGAGAGATGCAAGGAAGTTTCGGGGAGGGGGTTGGTGTTGCACACTGTGCATAGCGCTCCCCTAAACCCTGAACTCTTAACACAGCACATCCCAGGACTTTGTACATAATGCACTCCTGAACCCTTCACTCTATGCATAGCGCACTCCTGAACCCTTCACTCTATGCATAGCGCACTCCTGAACCCTGCACTCTGTACATAGCATACTCCTGAGTTCTGCACTCTGTACAAAGCATACTCCTGAGTTTTGCACTCTGTACGTAACATACTTTTGAACCCAGCACTTCTTACGTATCGCACCCCAGATACAGCTGGCCCTTTTAGGGCAACCATACTGTTAATGCAGCCCTCGATGAAATGGAGTTTGACACATTAACAAATTGAAGCCAAACTCCAGCTCATACTGCAGTTACACAAGCAGTTAATTGACGAACACATTGACGTCATACTCGACCTCAAACCGAAGTTAAACAATTACACAGTTTGAGGTAAAGTAGCTCCCGACGTAATTGTCATACCAACGGGATTTTCCCGGTCGACATAGACCCCACGCTATGCATTCTTCACGACCCAAGTTTTCATACAATGCATGTCTCACGTTTTGAGTCCTCATACGAAACATGTCTCACGTCTTGAGTCCTCATACGATACATGTCTCACGTCCCAAGTCCTCACGCGATACGTATCTCACTTCCCAAGTCCTCACGCGATACGTATCTCACTTCCCAAGTCCTCACG
>BLSH010345484.1:271220-287821 GCA_018402905.1 Glandirana rugosa | reverse complement strand
CTAGGATTACTTTTACTTTGTGCAGAATCGCCGGGGCTACAAAATGATATATTGATCATTGATGCAGTTATGACCGAGTATCACCCTTCCAATACAGCGACTTACTGGTACATTGCTGGATGGGAAGCAGTTAAAGAGGATTGGTTTGGGGGGCAGTAAAAATTCAGCCCAGCTGCACGTTTACTGCTCCCCCAAATGAAGTGTAAACTAGCATCTCAGCATTTCTTATGAATATCAGCATTACAATAATCATCCCACACGCAGTGAGGCAGCACAATAAGCAGGTGCTCTATCATGGCTCTATCATGACTCTGTGTCAGTGTTGTTGGGTGCTGACTTTGCTAACTTACAGCTGTACTGTATATAATAGATTGTAACACAGCACAGCCATAACAACGTCAGCACCCAACAGCACTGTGACACAGAGCCATGATGGAGTACCTGCTTATTGTGCTGCCTGTGTGATGTTTATTGTAATGCTGATAACCTGCTGTGCTGTGAGATATATAATGGGACACAGTGAGGATTCTGTGCTCTACTCAATGTGTCCAGTGTAGCCACTCTGTCCTTCTCCTCTTCCTTGTCAGCGACAGCAACTTTTCATATATCATGCGGACTGCAGCCGGGAGCCGAACGGATGATCAGAGTATCACTCCGCCGGCTGGGACTAATAGAATAGTGATATACATGCGCCCGAAAATTAAGAAATAGTCCCTCCACTGCTCTCCCCTCCTGGGCCCCTCTGTTGCTCTGATGGGGCCCAGGAAAATGATATAACCCCCTCTATAAGTAAGTTGGAGCGGGGTATGAGTTTAAAAAGTGAATTTTTTTAAATGCAGCAATAAACTGTAATGCTGCTTGGGCCCCCCTGTGGAGCTGATGGGGACGGGCCCAGTACAACAGGGCTGGTTGTACTGCCCTATCAGCGGCTCTGCTTTTACCTACAGATAAGCCTATAATAAGGCTTACCTGTAGGTAAAATGAATATCCCCTAAACCTGTAGGGTTTAGGAGATATTCCCTCTGTAAGATGGTTCAGTGCTACTGCGCATGCGCCGTGTATGTCCCGGCAAAGGCCCGGCAATAGTTCTGGACCTTGCCGGAAAGATGGGTCCTGCGCGCATGCGCGGGAGTGACGTCTCGCGGCTCCGGCCATTCACAGCGCCGGAGCTGCATACCCGGAAGCAAGATCCGAGGGAAGATGTCCGCTCCCACAGAGGGGACCAAGCAGCCCGGTCGGATCTTCTTTCCAAGGTGAGTATTTCATAATGAGCTAGTATGCGGTGCATACTAGCTCATTATGCTATATAAAAAAATACATTTTTGATTTGCAGAAGTTGTAGGAGGCGCATGTATCATAAATACCTCTATTCACACCAATGCAGGTGCAATTCACACCTATGCAGGTGCAACATTGCGCACGTGTTTCTGTGCGACACATTTAAGGCAGTCCAATTCATTTCAATGGCCTGCACTACTCATGACAATTGCATAAAAGAAGCGTGGACCCCTTTTTTATAACTGCAGCCCTATTTAGCTTCTGGAGTGCCGCTCCAAGAGCCCATCCAACCTGCTCCGGTGGCCCACTACTCTGAGGTGCCCATCCTAGCCTACAATGGAAAGTGTAACTCGAAGACACCACACTTCTAAGCAGCCTGTGTACTGAATCAATGTGGCCTCAACCTAGGCTCCTCCTAGGCCGCGGGCTGACGCGTTTCACCCTGCCCACTTGGCTGACTGAGCCCTGTGGGTGGAGCAAAATACATCAGAAGCAGTGGGGGGAGTCTAGGCTGAGGCTGCATTCCATTCACTGATCCAGTACACAGGCTGCTTAGGAGTGTGGAGTCTCTGAGTTTCATCTTTTTTTTATAAATCACACAATTTAGTGCACATGCTTTGGCTTGTGTGTTTGGGGTACCATTAAGAAGGAATGGGTCTGCAGCAGACCTGCCAGGACATAACATGTGTATGCGCTGTGGGATTGTGTGCAATATAGGTGTGAACAGAGCCTCCATAAACTATTTTATTGCTCAAGAAATTGATACACTTACATAAAAAAACTTGTCATATAGAAAATAATATAAATCAGAGAGCATAAATCAGCTTCCCTGGTGATCAAGTGTTGGCTGATGTTTTTTAGGATTGAACTTTTATGTTACTGTCTGGTCATTCTTCACTTTATTCATCACACAAAGATAAATAGAAGTTAGAAGAGTGATAATGATACTGAGATGTAATATATTCATTTATTTGTACTTAATACATATTTTTAGCACTTCACAATATTATCTGATGTGGTTAAATATGAACAACACTGACAGGTTATTACAAATAGATATGTTTATGTTGCAAAAGATATTACTCGGATGGTATGAGTTTTAAAGTTATAAAATAAAAATATGTATTAATCAATCAATGGAGGCAGTATAATCCCACAGCGGGACTCCATCCAACAGACGTCTACATTTTACTTTTCTTCTACTTCTATCCATGACATATCCAGTTTACTTGTCTTCTGCTGTTCCCAGGGTCCCTGTGTGCTTCCCTGAACCCCCCCCCCTACACAGAGCTGCTGTCTCCCCCCTCCCCTCCTGCCAGTTGCTGTAGAAGATGTGTCATGATGGAGAAATGGGAACGGGTTGGTAAGTTTGTCATTTACCGGCTCCTTCCTTTTCTGAACGGACAGAGTCAGTGATTGATACCAATTGGTTCATTCATAACTGAAGCATAGTAAACAGTTTTTACTATACTTCCATTTCTGAATGAATGGGAGGCTCGGTACACAACTATTCCTGTCCATTCATTCTGTACAGCTGAGGCTACACAGATGGAGATTGAGAGCTGAGGTTTGTTTAGACACCTGATATCTCATCAAAGCCCCCCAACAGAGCTCCTAAAAAAATTGTAAAAAATAATAAAAATAAAATGATTGTACACCCATCCAGGTGTACAAGAGAGGCACACGGGCCCCCCTGAAGCATGGGGCCCGGTTGCAATCGCAACCCCTGCAACCCCTATCGTTACGCCCCTGCCTGTGCTAGAGAGCATTCTTGGAGGCTCAGCAGTGGATGGTAGTTTAATTTCACTGAAGACTTTTTCTGCCTGGAGGAATCTTGTGGCCACCTGGGTCCTAAAAGTGTTATTATGTGCAATTGGCCTTTATGATGAGGGTCAACTATTAGGGACACTTTGGGGATCCCTTTTGGAGTTTGGTGGAGGTCCTTTTCTTTGGGAGAATACAATTGTACTTGCATGTACTGGTAGCATTGCAATTGGATGGACAGATTATCACAGGTGAACATTTTTCATTAATTGATGTTTTTTGAAGTTTTGTTGTTCAATTGTGGTAACATATTATTTTGTGGATATATATATATATATATATATATATATATATATATATATACACACACACATGCTATTTAAAGTCATACACTCATTGTTGGTAATATAGACACCATTGAATATTTATTTATACACATATATATTTTTTTTTTTGTAGTATAAGTGCAGCACAATTTGTTTATTGTTACCGCATGGGAGAGCTGATTACTGACCTACTAGCTACTACTATTCAGAGGGAATCTGTAAGTCTCGGAGGAGTGGGAGAGTACGAGGTACCTGGAGATCTCCTATGGAAAGGCCAGGGAGTGGGCCTGTGTAGCTGGATGCTGTAATTAACCACTTGACCTCTGGAACATTTACCTCCCTTCATGACCAGGCCATTTTTTGCAATACGGCACTGCGTTAATTTAACTGACAATTGCGCAGTCATGCAACGCTGTACCCAAATAAAATGTATATTGTTTTCCCCACAAATAGAGCTTTCTTTTGGTGGTATGTGATCACCACTGCATTTTTAATTTTTTTTTTGAGCTATAAACTAAAAAAAAGGCCGACAGTTTTGGAAAAAACATTTTTTACTTTTTACTATAAAACATATCTAATTAAAACATTTTAAAAAAAAAGCAAATGTCTTCATCAATTTAGCTCAATATGTATTCTGCTGCATATTTTTGGTAAAACAAAAGTCCCAATAAGCGTATATTGATTGGTTTGCTCAAAAGTTATAATGTCTATAAACTATGGAATATATACTGGAATCTTTTTATTTATTTTTTATACTAGTAATGATGGCGATCAACGACTTATAGTGGGTCTGCGATATTGCCGCAGACAGCTGGACACCTAACTGGTACTTTTGACACTTTGTGGGAACCAGTGACACTAATACAGTGATCAGTGCTACTGTAAAAATATGCACTGTCACTGTACTAATGACACTGGCTGGGAAGGGGTTAAACATCTAGCACGATCAAAGGGTTAATTGTGTGCCTAGCCAGTGTTTTACTGTACTATGTGTGCTGCTTTTACTCAGGGATGTGATGGATTTTATTTGCCCCCTGTCAGAACAGAGATCTGCTTTGTTTGCATAGGCAGATCTCTTTTCTGTGTGTCTGCCTGACAATCGGTGGGTGCCGGCAGACATCCAGTGCCCGGCACCTGCAGATCGTTTTCTACTGTGAGTAATCACAGCAGAAGCGGGCCTCTGGCCACACAAAATATTGACACTTTGGGCTCAATTTGGACATTTTCACAGGGGTGTACTCACTTTTGTTGCCATTGGTTTAGACATTAATGGCTGTGTGTTGAGTTATTTTGAAGGGACAGCAAATTTACACTGTTATACAAGCTGTACAATCACTACTTTAAATTGTAGCAAAGTGTCATTTCTTCAGTGTTGTCACATGAAAAGATATAATAAAATATTTGCAAAAATTTGAGGGGTGTACTCACTTTTGTGAGCCACCGTATATATATATATATATATATATATATATATATATATATATATACATATATATATATAGAACAAAGACACTAACACACACACACACACACTGTAGTCCCTCTGTGTACGCTAACTAAAATGCCTTGTTTGTGATTTCATTAGGCAAAATTTAATGAGCTTCTTCATTACTTCTTACTTAGATTATAAACCTGAATTCTTTCAACAAAACCCTCAGAGATCAAATTACCTTTTTATAATCTAGATAATGTTTTCTTCAAAAGTAAATGTAAATGTGAATTAATGTGCTATGTGTGTGAGTTACTGCCATTGATCTCCTTCCTAGGTAACAATGTGACAGCAGAGCTTGTTCATGTTGACCTGTGTGCTTCTATTGATGTGCATGTACAAGATACTCTCAACAGATCTGTGATGATAAACCTGAAAAATTCCAAGTGATGTAATGTTTTTTTTCTGGCTTTTACAGAACAAAATAGTTATTGTATAATATAGGAAGTAATTGTCCTCTGTGAAAAAGGCACACTGGGATTCCACCCTGTTATTAGTGCAAAGGTCATGTTGTAGATTGGAATACGTGTTTGCTGATGCACCGCAAACAGAGATGGTTGTTGGCATGCTGGATTTCTCTACGATCTTCAAGAGTTCAGATCATTTGCAGAGAGCAAATGCTGCATGTACTCTTCAGCTGGACCATAAGATAACCATGTTGGATGATCATGGAGATAACTGTTATGGTTGACACCCCTGGGAGGTGATGCAGCCTCTCTAAGTGTCACATTGGTCTTCACCAGAGTAACCTGCAAGGAATGATGGCCCCATGACTATAGTGACCTCCTAGCTACTATATTGCAAGATGACACAAGGTCACGGCCCTCACGGTCTCCCCAATAGGGGTAACAGGAACACGGCTGCTATAGGATAGTGGCCCTGCGAGGAGTCAGGGTTCAGGATGTCAGGGTAGAAAACAGAATATGGTTGATAGTGCTCTGCGAGGCACCTCCATCCTCATTGTACATAAATACAGAGTTTTGTCCATTGGGACTTTAGATGAAGCACAACGGTGGTGCTTCATCTAAAGTCCCAATGGGCAAAACTCTGTATTAGGGTGCCAGGGTAGAGGTTGAGGTTGGAAGTGCTCAGGGTCTTGGCAGATGTTGAGGGAGGCAGCAGGCAAGAGTAGTTGGTGCCCAGATAGAGGTCAAGACAGATGGCTGGCAAGAGAGTAAAAGGGAAGAAGCAGGGTTGGCAATGAAGGCAGGAGATATGGGCAGTGTAAGGCAATATGTTCCTAACAGGGCACAACAACAGTAATCTCATGAACACAGTAGCTGCAAAGAATGCACAGCATTAGCCACCATAAGGGAAATGGGGTTTAATTATTCCCCTTGGCTCATGTGCACGCCCAGTATCAGAGAAACAAGCCAATGCATGGTTACAATTGATTATAGCTAAAACATCATGATCCACGCATGCACGTGACATACTGCATATGAACAGGGCAGACAGATCAACTTGATGTACAGGTACTGATCCTAGAGGTACTATAACATTACTGTTGTGATAGACTCACCCGGGGCAGAGGCTTTTGGAGGGGTTTAAATGCTAGCCTCCTGCCTACTGACTATGGGCCCTGACTTTTAAGGGAACACTACTCTTGTGTATGCCTGCCTTGGATTAATGTTACTTTGGATTCAAGTCCATGTCTCCTCAAGACACACAGACTCTGGGATCAAGCTTAAGGGCCTATATGCCACATTTCCAGCAAAGACTGCTTCACAATGTGGGACTCATAGCAGATGCTGATGTCATCAGCAAGCCACCTGTCTGGGGTTGTCTGCTATAATGTGTTTATTGCAAGTAGTTCTAGTGTGCCTCCTAAGGGTCTTTCACCCATTGTTTATTGTGCTAATTAACTCAGCTATTGTCTACTAGCATACGACCCTTGTGGGCTGTGTTTATACTTGTAATGCTGTGTCCTTTGTATTCACTCTTGTAGGGGCTGAAAAGTCTAGGCATCTAGGCTGGTTTAAATGACTAGTTAATTATGTTTCTGGTTACAGTTGTATTGTTAGGGTAATATGATCAGGAGGGGGGAAGGTCTTTCTCAAGTGTATAAAAGCCTGTATTCTTGTTCAAATAAACAGTTATTATTTGTCTCATGCTCCAGAACTTGGGAACAGCTTCTTGGCGGAGATACCCAAAAGTGTGTCCAGAGTCTGTTACAACTGTTCTATACACAAATCCAGTGGATACACTGCAACCACTGTCACAAACAGATGCAATAGAAATATATCCTGATGGTCAATCTACATGGTTACATTATATTTGTGTAGTATACCATCTCCTGACAACACACAAAGAAGCAGATGTTGCTATTATCCATTGAGTAGCTGCATTTTAATATACTAGATATAATTTGACATACAAAAAGACAACAGCAAATCTTTGCATTCTTTATTTTTGGGCTATAAATTAAAAAAAATAATTATCAGATGGTTTTGATGCAATATGAATGGTTCTTATTTGGAATGGGAAGGCATAACACCATTAGAAATCTTGGCTCACATCCAGCCCTTAAAGCCCAGATCACGGATACAGAACTCAAAAAGCTTGCCTGTGTTTGTTCCTTATTTGTTAAACTTTAATTTCTGAAACATGGTTTTGTATCGCTATGACTGTAAACACTACATAGACAGCCCAATTTACCCCAAAGCATTATATGAAGATATGAAGGAGAACTTGGCCTATCTCTCTAGATATACCTTGACCAAATCCAAGCTAGAAGAAATAATAAGCAGAAAGAGTGCATACTATAAGTAGCAGTAAAAGTGATATACTCAATCAAGATCTAATCTCAGATGTAACAAATAAAATTATAAACCATCTGTTTTGCATGCATGTATTGATGCTTCTGCGCAAAGGATCACCGCATGATAAATCCCAGTTGTAATGTTAAATGTGATGAAAACAGTAAAGCAGTCGGAATTAACAATAGCCAATGTGGTTAATGAAAACGACAAATATAGCTCTGCCTTTATCACTGTGCACTTGTAATTATTTTAGACATAATTACTTTCTAAATTACATCAGGCTTCAACAAAAAGCAATATACCGTTCATTCCTGATCTCAGGACTCAGAGAGAATCATCATAAATGTTGTAAACGGTAACACTGATACTTCATTATACTTCTAATTTGTTGACCACGTAGCCAAGGAAGAAAATAGTAAGGAAATGCATAGAATTTGACATACCAAGAAATAGCCATACCACCTCATGGTATGAAGCTGTAAAAAATTCATCCGGGAATAGAGAGATACTAGCCTAATCGTTTCTGTCTGTTGTCATGGCAATGTATAAAGTAAATTCATCCCATCAATCACCTAATAAAACAAGTTACATATTTGGGTGCGACGTGTAAAAAAAGAGCATGACACTGGTTAAAATTAGTTCTTTTTTTATATTTATTATTAACTTTATTTTTTCACATAGCTTATTGGACATTGATATACAAAGACATTTCCCCCAGCTATCCCTAATTTCCAGAGGAGTAACTAGAACACTAGGGCAGGCATGCAGGGCCCCCCCCTGACTGCCAGGGCAATTTCCATCAGTCCCGGGGCCCTTTCCTCCAAGCCCAAGGCCCTCCCCACTGATCCCGTGGCCCTTTACTTCCATTGTGGAGCCCTTTAAGTTCACACTGCTGCAACTTATTATGTGATTTGGGACCCATAAATTCGCATAACAAGTCAAAACACATTAATTTCAATGGGTGCTGTCTTAATCAATGCGACTCAAGTTCAGCGACAAAAAAAAGCTTCCTGCGCTGCTTTTCTGCAAGTCTGGTGTGATTTGACTTCCATAGCAATATTTTTGCATAGATTGCAATGTTAAATCATAAAAGTTGCAAGGAGGTCGTAAGAAAAGTGCATGCAATTTTCAAGAAAGGAAATCAAGCAAGTCACAAGCAAGTGGTATGGCTTTGGGGTCACAGCAGTGTGAACCGAGCCTTATGGTCCTGCAATGTGTTCCTTTCACATCTAGGTTGACCACGTGTCCCAGATTGCCTGGGAGAGTCCTGCATTTTGCAGGTCTGTCCAGGGTCCTGGGCACCTTCATTCTGGCACAATACAGTGTCCAATAATGAAACTGACAGAGCGTGCAAACCCCACCATAGTGTTGATGCTGGCTTTGTTTTCATTACCTACATCTGAGAGACTCTACTGGTAGCCACCGGTTGCTAGAGCTGCCTTGCATCTTGCAACCAGTGACCTCATGGCTGTGACTCCCTCCTACCCAGCATTCAAAGCGGAGGAGGATATAACTTCCTCCTGCACCGCGCCTAGACTCCACCTCTATCTTCTCTGGGCCGGCTCCAGCCTTCAGTATGCTCTAAAGCAGGGGTCCCCATCCCCAAGCCCCGGGCTGCACTGCCACTGGGAGAACCCACATTAGCAGCCAGCGGTGGGAGGGGTGTTTACCTTCCCGGGGCTCCGGTGTGTCAGACAGATGGTAGGCTGTGGGTGGCAAGTGACACTGCATCTGGTGGTGGTGCGTGGTGGCAGGCTGCAGATGGCAAGTGACACTGCATCTGCTGGTGGTGGCAGGCTGTGGGTGGGAAGTGACACTGCATCTGGTGGTGGTGGCAGGCTGTGGGTGGCAAGGGACACTGCACCTGGTGGCGGTGGCAGGCTAAAGGTGGAAAGTTACGTTGCATCTGGTGGTGGTGCGTGGTGGCAGGCTGCGGGTGGCAAGTGACACTGCATCTGGTGGTGGTGGCAGGCTGTGGGTGGGAAGTGACTCTGCATCTGGTGGTGGTGCGTGGTGGCAGGCTACAGGTGGCAAGTGACACTGCATCTGGTGGTAGTGCCTGCGACGGTGGCAAGTGCACTGCTGCATCTGATGGCAGACAACGGTGGCAAGTAACACACTGCATCTGGCAGCAGGTGACAGTAGCAAGTGACACACTGCTTCTGGCGGCAGGCGACAGTGGCAAGTGACACGCTGCATTTGGTGGCAGGCGACGGTGGCATGTGACAAGCTGCATCTGGAATAAAAGCTAGAATAAGGCTTACCTGTAGGTTTACTGCATATCTCCTAAACCTGCACGGTTCAGGAGATATGCAGTGTTTTGCATGTGCTGACGTCATGTTTCTCCACTGACCCTGTGCCGTGAGTGGCGGCTCCCGCGCATGCGCTGGAGTGATGTCACGCGACTCCGGCCAGTCACAGAGCCCCGGTAGGAAGAGGGGCAGAAGATGAACGCAGTCAGCACAGGGGACAGCGCTGGATGCCGCAGGCTTCATTTCCAGGTAAGTGGCACATAATGGGCTACTATGCGATGCATAGTAGCCCATTATGCTTCTACTTTACAGGGTTATATTGAGGAAGTAAACCCAATCTGGGTTTACTTCCTCTTTAATTATATATTGCAATGTAGTAACAGAAATAATGTGATGTGATCATCCTGACACCATATCAAGCATTAGCTCAGGGTGATTTAAAGTGTTTGTTAACCTGAAAAAAAAATGGATCCTGCTGTTATACAGCACAGTGCTTGTGCTGTGTAATTAGGCCACCCCAATGTCATCTGAAAAACCTGGCTGATCCTGCCAGCTTCTGCCCTCCCCTTTGAAAACTAACCATGGTATATCATGACTGCTGAGCCCTGACACCGTGGTCAGTTTACGTGCCTCCGTCACCCGCAGCTCTCCTGTCCTCCTCTTCCCCCTCCCTTCCTGCCTGCCGGCTCCTGTGTCAGGGCCTGCCCCCTCCCCTACTGCTGCTCAAATAACATTTCAAATATAATCCTCCTTGTCTCCTAACGATAGGTGCTCCTGTGTTTGTGTTTTATAAAAAATTTGCAGATTATATCTCATTTCAGAGTGCCGACTCTCTCCTCCTCTCCTCTTCCCCTCCTGACTGACGTCATAAGGGGAATCTCGGCTCTGCCCGCTGCATCTGTCAGACGGGGAGAGGAGAGAGCTGGTCGGTAATGTGAGCGCTGATCGGCGCTCTGAAATGGGGTATAATCTGAATTTTTTTAATAAAAAATCTATCATTACGAGACAAGGAGGATTATATGAAGTTCTTACAGTAGGTTAACAACCAATTTAAGTGCTAACACCAGCCATTTGTCCGACAACTTACCCACCGCCAAATTTCCCGTCAACCCTGAGACTAGATTGACTCCCAGGCTCCGGCTGGGCCATTCCAAAACTGTGATCTTCTTCTGGGGAAGCCATTCCTTTGTTGATTTGGATGTATGCTTTGTGTCGTCGTCATGCTGAAATATGAAGTTTCTTTTCATGGTCAGCTTTCTAGCAGAAGCCTGAAGGTTTTGTGCCAATATTGACTGGTATTTGGAACTGTTCATAATTCCCTCTACCTTCACTAAGGCCCCTGTTCCAGCTTAAGAAAAACAGCCCCAAAGCATGATGCTGCCACCACCATGCTTCACTGTGGGTATGGTGTTCTTTTGGTGATGTGCGGTGTTGTTTTTGCACTAAACACATATTTTGGAATTATGGCCAAAAACATTCAACCTTGGTTTCATCAGACCATAACACATTTTTCTAAATGCTTTTGGGAGACATCAGATGTGTTTTTGCAAAATTTTAGCTTGGGTGTTTTTCTTCGCAAGAAAAGGCTTACGTCTTGCCACTCTAACCCATAGCCCAGATACATGAAGAATACAGGAGATTGTTGTCACATGTACCACACAGCCAGTACTTGCCAGATATTCCTGCAACTTCTTTAATGTTGATGTAGGCCTCCTGGCAGCCTCCCTGACCAGTTTCTTCTCATCTTTTGGAGGGACTTCCAGTTCTTGGTAATGTCAATGTTGTGCCATATTTTCTCCACTTGAAGATGACTGTATTCACTGTGGTCCATGGTATATCGAATGCCTTGGAAATTCTTTTGTACCCTTCTCCTGACTTATACCTTTTAACAATGAGATCCCTCTGATGCTTTGGAAGCTCTCTGCGAACCATGGCTTTTGCTGTAGGATGTGATTAAGAAAATGTCAAGAAAGACCTACTAGAACAGCTGAATTTTATTTTGGGTTAACCAGAGGCACTTTAAATGATGGCAGGTGTGTACTGACTCCTATTTAATATAAGTTTGAATGTGATTGCCTAATTCTGAACACGGCTACATCCCCAGTTATAAGAGAGTGTGCACACTTATGAAACCACCTTAGTTTAGTTTTTTTTATATCCCCCCCCCCCCCCAAAATATTTCAGTTTGCTTTATAATTGAGTTGTACAGTTTATAGGTCACATTAAAGGTGGAAAAAGTTCTGAAATGTTTTATCTTTACCTCATTTTTTTTACATTTTTTTAAAAATGTAGCAAGGCTGTGTGTCCTACATACTTTTGCTAATAGGTGTCCCATCTCAAAAAGTTGGGAGGTGTGCAATACTGTAGGGCTGAAAATCCATCCTCAGTAATACATTTTCCCTGAGCAGACTCAGCCAGGGATCATTGGTTGGGTTTCCCTATCTGATTTAAATAGCTGGACTGGGCAATCATTCTGTAATGTCTGTAGGCATCTTCAACATTCACCTGCTGTACTTTGCTGCAGTGCAAATGTACACACATCTTAATGAAAGTGTCAAAAGTTGTAATAAAAGTGTCAGATTTTATGACTTGCACTCCTCACACAGACCCTGTACTCTAAAATCCAGAGATGTCACATGGTATTCCATAGCGCTGTTTGAGCAATGGAAATATAAAGGGAAGCCCTGGACCAGAGGAGGGTATATAGAGCCAATGATAATAAATCCTTATGAACCAGGTAACACTCTATTGATAAAAAATACGCAGTTCATAATGCTGTCAAATAGAAATAAAAACTCAATGCATAGCAAGCAGATAGGATATGTGTTAACCTTGTATGCACAAGGGACTCACTGTAGCCACAACTGAAGTTGAAAAGCCAGGAGCGATGGATGGATGGCTGACTCTCCTCACGTGCAGCCTGGGGAATGCTATAGACACACCAAATGTCCAGAGATGTAAGCAGGAACACTGTGGGTAGTGTGGAAAACCGATAACCCAAGGTGTCTAAACAGAGGCTGTCCATCCCTGGGAATACAGCCGGCATCCCCTCCCTGAGTGCTCCCTGAGTGTACTTTGGACTCTTAGATTGGTGGACAGCCTCTGTTTAGACACCTTGGGCTATGACACAGCAGCCGCCCGGACATAGGTGAACTGGCTCCACTGAAAACCGGTCACACTCACATGTTATGAGAATTGGATGCAGTTAAAAACTCATCCAATTTGCATATATGGGAACCCAGCCTTAAGGAGTATGTTACCCTGACATTTCATATTCCTGATATAAGTATGTTGTACCATGTACTTGTGTTAAAAAGTATCCTCTCTTTGTATTTTTTCCTGTGTGAAATACCTGGTGATCCTGCCAGTCCTCCTGCTTTCTTATTTCAAACTGACCACACTAGGTATAGAAGCACATCCTTCCCAGCATGGTCTGTTTTCTGCCTGTGCTGGGAGAACAGCCTGTCTGTCCTTCAATGGCCCCCCTGCACAAATGTTTACTGGGAAGATCTGTGTATTAATCGCTACGCACAGGGATGTCCATACCCATGCATTAAAGCCTATGGGGAAATTACTAAATATATTAGGACTTTTTTGAATAAACTAAATCTTGTGTGTGTGTGTGTATTTTACTTATAGCGAGAGGTAGAGTACTAAATTCCCAAGTAACCTCCAAACTCATGCATGAGCAACTCTCACGCAAATGACTATATTACAGAGGCTCAATTCAAAAGAGCATTAGAACTCTGTAACTTAAAAATGAGCGCAGCAGTCACCACATGGCAAATTGCCATCTGCTCCACTCATTTTTAGCTATATAATTTAAGAGCACCCCTGAGGAAGTTCTACTTGAGCGAAATATGTGGGGTCTTCTTTTACTTCTTCACTATTTTTCACAATGGGTTCACATGATTTTGTTGGGGTGAAGTTCTGAATACCTTGTTTGACTATCATACAGAGGTCTTTTTGATCAGTAATAGATCCGCTAGTGTGTTTTGGATTAGATAAAAAGGGTCTTTGTTTGATTATTAGTATTGCAGTGTAAAAGCATACAGCGCTCCCTCTTCCCTATTTAAACAATTTACCATACAATTTCATAATATATTTCATCAAAAGTATAAAAACGTGTAACAATATTAAAGTGCTAGTGAATGCATGATCCTGTGCTAATGATAAAGTGCCGTGATAGTGTTAACAAAGTGCTATATACATGAATACTTTCACATGTGCAAACTTGCAAAAAATTGTTAATGAAAATAAATTGAATAAATAAGACATTTTGTTTCTCATAGTCTGCGAGTCCTTAAGGTACCTTTTGGCAAACTCCAGGCGGGCTGTCACGTGCCTTTTACTGTGGAATGGCTTCCGTCTGGCCACTCTACCATACAGGCCTGATTGGCAGAGTGCTGCAGAGATGGTTGTTCTTCTGGAAGATTCTCCTCTCTCCATAGAGAAAGGCTGGAGCTCAGTCAGAGTGATCATTGGGTTCTTGATCACTTTCCTGACTAAGGCCCCTTCTCCCCCTATCACTCAGTTTGGCTGGGCAGCTCGCTCTAGGAAGAGTCCTTGTGGTTCCAAATTTCTTCCATTTACAGATGATGGAGGCCACTGTGCTCATTGGGACCTTCAATGCTGCAGAAATGTTTCTGTACCCTTCCCCAGATCTGTGCCTCAATACAAGCCTTTCTCCTGGTCTCCAGACAATACCTTGGACTTCATGGCTTGGTTTGTGCTCTAACATGCACTGTTAACTGTGGGGCCTTATATAGACAGGTGTGCGCCTTTCCAAACCATATCCAATCAACTGAATTTACTACTGTAGAAGCATCTCAAGGATAATCAGTGGAAACAGGATGCACATGAGCTCAATTTTGAGTGTCATGGCAAAGGCCTGGTTCACAGCGGTGCGACATAGGCTCCGACTTTGGGACCGCAAGTCAATTGTTCCCTATGAGGGCCGTCTTAACTGGTCCGACTTTAGAAAAGGTTTCTACACTACTTCGGTCTGACTTTGGTCCATTTTCAGCCCATTCAATATCATTGAAGTTGGATCAAAGTCGGATCCTCGTCCTAACCATCTGACTTGTGACATCCGACATGGTGATTACAGCAGCAGGAAAATAAATTTATGTCACACTGTGATTGTTTTGATTGGTAAAAGGAGAAGTAGGACTATCTCAAAGTCGGAGAAAAATCGTATCCTGTTCATTCAAGTCGGATCGAAGTAAGACCGATGTCGCAGGGCAAAGTAGGTTGACAGTCGTACAATAGTCCTGTTGTACCAGTGTGAACCCAGCCAAAGGCTGTGAATACACCCCTCACAGTACACCCCTCACATTTTTGTAAATATTTTATTATATCTTTTCATATGACAACACTGAAGAAATCAGACTTTGCTACAATGTAAAGTAGTGAGTGTACAGCTTGTATAACAATGTAAATTTGCTGTCCCCTCAAAATAACGCAATACACAGCCATTAATGTCTAAACCGCTGGCAACAAAAGTGAGTACACCCCTAAGTGAAAATGTCCAAATTGGGCCCAATTAGCCATTTTCCCTCCCCAGTGTCATGTGACTAGTTAGTGTTACAAAGTCTCAGGTGTGAATAGGGAACAGGTGTGTTAAATTTGGTGTTATTGCTCTCACTCTCTCGTACCGGTCACTGGAAGTTCAACATAGCACCTCATGGAAAAGAACTCTCTGAGGATCTGAAAAAAGAATTGTTGCTCTATATAAAGATGGCCTAGGCTATAGCAATATTGCCAAGACCCTGAAACTGAACTGCAGCACGATGGCCAAGACCATACAGCAGTTTAACAGGACAGGTTCCACTCACAACAGGCCTCGCCATGGTCAACCAAATAAGTCGAGTGCACATGCTCAGCACCATATCCAAAGGTTGTCTTTGTGAAATAGACATATGAGTGCTGCCAGCATTGCTGCAGAGGTTGAAGGGGTGGGGGGTCAGCCTGTCAGTGCTCAAACCATATGCCGCATACTGCATCAAATTGGTCTGCACGGCTGTCGTCCCAGAAGGAAGCCTCTTCTAAAGATGATGCACAAGAAAGCCCGCAAACAGTTTGCTGAAGACAAACAGACTAAGGACATGGATTACTGGAACCATGTCCTGTAGTCTGATGAGACCAAGATAAACTTATTTGGTTCAGATGGTGTCAAGCGTGTGTCGTGGCAACCAGGTGAGGAGTACAAAGACAAGTGTGTCTTGCCTACAGTCAAGCATGGTGGTGGGAGTGTCATGGTCTGTGGTTGCATGAGTGCTGCCGCCACTGGGAAGCTACAGTTCATTGAGGGAACCCTGAATGCCAACATGTACTGTGACATACTGAGGCAGAGCATGATCCCCTCACTTCGGAGACTGGGCCGCAGGGCAGTATTTCAACATGATAACAACCCAAAACACACCTCCAAGACGACCACTGCCTTGTTAAAGAAGCTGAGGGTAAAGGTGATGGACTCTCCAAGCATGTCTCCAGGCCTAAACCCTATTGAGCATCTGTGGGGCATCCTCAAACGGAAGGTGGAGGAGCACAAGGTCTCTAACATCCACCAGCTCAGTGATGTCATCATGGAGGAGTGGAAGAGGACTCATGTACAACCGTAAGTCCCAAGGGAGTTACTTGACATCGAAGGGTCACCGCCGTCGTGAGTACGTTGGTGTCTGGTACTGTGAGGGTGGTGGTACGAACTGACATCCGTTCTGTGTGAACA
>BLSH010345484.1:238682-256351 GCA_018402905.1 Glandirana rugosa | reverse complement strand
TTTCTAAGTGTGTACCTCCCATCCTCTGTGAGCTATTTCCTCTTCCTAGTTCACTCTACTCTGTAACTTCCTGTTCCGGGTGCACTCTGCTATTCTATTTCCTCTTCCTGTGTCCTCTCTCTCATGAGGTAAAGAATATGGCCACATGCTAGAAGGCCTCACTCAATCTACTCGCATCCTAGGACACATTACTATGTTTTGACCTGCAGTTACCATCTTTCGACCATCTGTCACATTTGTTGTATGCTGTACCTGCTATTCCAATGAATAAATGCTCGTGGAAGAAATCGGTAATTGGTGAGTCACTATCTGATAAGAACTGTCTGCGGTGATCATATCTGCTTATACAGGCCAGGCATAGAGGTCTCAACAAGGGATAAGTCGCCATTACAACAGTTAGGAGTCAGAATAGTTACCATGCACAGATACACCAGATTTTCCACTCTCCAATTTTAGTAAATCAACCCCATTGGATCCCCCATGAACACTGACTTTAATTAACACATATGCACACTTTTTTGTCAAAAAGACTTTAAATGCCCCTTTGATAATCATGTTTCAGAGTTGGGGCACATTCTTAGTGCCTATATGACACACATCCAGTGTATAGTGCTACAGAAGCCCTTAACATGCCTGTCCCCACTAAATGCGCAAGCAAAAGAATGCACAAAGCATTTACTATCCAATAATATAATAGAAGTGCCATTATGAACCTAATTTAACAATGATGCTATCTAAACAGGACCACTGGGAGGCTTGGGTTGAAACCTGGACCTCACTAAAGACATGTTGGTTGCTTGTTGGTTGCTATGGTGGCACTTAGACTAAACATAAGGTTGCTGACTCCTGTGTCTTCTGAATCTACATACATTTTGATGTTTGATCAATCTGCAAAATATGAAATTATCTCAGCATAACCTTGAAAGTCAAAGAACATGTACACTCTATTATGGAAACCTACTGGTTCTGTCTTGCATTTATATTTTGCAGGTTCCCACTGTGATAGTTGGCGATGGATACAAATATCACAGCCATATTCCTCTACAGTTTGCTTTAATATCACCATATTAATCACCTCAGGGCTATAGCTAATTTAAATTGTCCCATCAGAATTACTGAAATATGGATGGCAAGCACTGATGAGCAAACATCAGCCAAAGAAACTCAAGAGATTGATATGTCTTTTTTTTTTCCTTTAGGTAATTTGCCAACTACTGTTAAATGGTTTCTTTAATTAGGTTCATCGTTAGGGGAAACATCTTTTACACTTTCCAGGGAAGAAGGCTGCTCAAGAACAGATAGTAGTCACTAACTAATTATCTTAATTTTTTTAGCAGGGATATGAAATAATTTAGTAAGCAATAAGAAATGGTGCCTCACATATTTTGCTGGTAAATAAACCGGTGGGCTGACATTAAAAATCTTTACACTACCAATTTATATTAAGAATTTATCTGGCTAGTAGTGTACCTTTGCTGACAAAGCTGTTGTATATGTTATGAAATTTAGAGTCCCTAAACCACCATCTTCTCCTCTAGAGCTAGCTCCACCATTATTGTTTCCTTTTCCCTCATTCCTACAGCAATTATAACTTATCATTACACCTTGTAAGGTATAGGGCTTCCCCCAGAACTACAACAAGCCCTTTTGAATTGTTTGGGCAAGACCTTGAGAGACAGAGCAGCAGCGAAGAATTCATTACATATATCTGGAATGGAACAGAGAGGGGTGGGGAAAAAGCAGAGTTCTGTAGTCCAGCAGACAGGGTTGACAACACCGGTTTGGATTTCAATACAGCAGAGGCACTGTGTTGTCAGCCTAAGCAGGACGTTAGGAGCACACTCGATTTTTTGGCAGACCAACAGGTATTTTTCTGTACTTACCATGATAAAATACCCTTTAAGGCTCCTAGGCAGCCAAGCCAACCTTCCCACCCCAATAAAAAGAAAGAAAAGGAGACAGTTGGTAAAAATATTTTGTTTTTCAAATGTCTACTAAAATCATTAGAACCTTATTGGTTGTTGTTGGAAACAAAACATCAGAATGTTTTATCTAGATTTCTTATAAATCACCGACATACAATGATGAGAAAAGGTTCTTTGAGCCAAAGGAAGTTTTCTTCATGACTGATTATTCAAATCTGATCTTTATCCATCTCTTAAAATAAATATAGCTGGTGGTATATCACACACAGATTTTTACATTGTTAAGTCTTTACTTAACAGTTGGTTAAAACAAGGTTCATGGACAAAAAATGAAGTGCATGAACCTTTGTATTTAACAGCTGATAAAATTAGCAATAACTCCAATGTATTTTGTAGTTGCCAAACAAACGTAAGGGGGGATTTTGCCCCATTCCTGATAACAAGCAATCATTTTTATTTTTGGGACTTTTATTTTTAGGCTTCAAAGACTTCCTTTAGCTCAGCTGGATTTAATGTTACTGCCAGAGGCGTAACTAGAACCTTCAGGACCCCAGTGCAAGAAATTATGAAGTGCCCCCCTGGCCAGGGCCTTTGCCTCTTCCCGCTGATCCTGGGGCCCTATACTCCTATTGCGGGTCCCTTTCTTACGGTCTTGCAGCAGGTCCCCTTTCTGCCATCTTCAGGCCTCCCCATGGTGGTGAAATGCCAGGGCCCGGTCGCAATTGCACCCTTTGCAATCCTGATAGTTCCCCCACTGGAGTCAGTAGTTTTTAATTTTTATTTTAATTTTATTATTTTTTTTACCATTTCATTTTATTTCTTCTACAGTTTTATTTCTATTACTTTTTACAATTTATTTTCGGAGCTCTGTTGGGGGCTTTGATGAGATATCAGGGGTCTAAACAAACCTCTGCCCTCAATCTCCATATGTGTAGCCTCAGCTGCACAGAATTAATGGACAGGAATAGTTGAGTAATGAGCCTCCCATTCATTCAGAAATGTAAGTATAGTAAAAACGTTAACGTTCGGTTATGAATGAACCAATTGGTACCAATCACTGACTGTCCATTCAGAAAAGGAAGGAGCCGGTAAATGGCAAATTTAACGACCCATTCCCATTTCTCCATCATGACACATCTTCTACAGCAGCTGGCAGGAGAGAGGAGAGGGGAAGACAGCAGCTCTGTGAGGGGACACAGGGACTCTGGGAACAGCAGAAGACAAGTAAACTGGATAGGAGGGGCGGCGGGGGCAGCATTTAGAGGAACCAATCTCCTCCATTGGAAAATGGAGGAGATTGGTTCCTCTAAATGCCACCCCCGCCATCCCTCCTATCTAGGTGTACATGGGAGGCACATGGGCCCCCTGGAGCATGGTGCCCGGTTGCAATTGCAACCCCTGCAACCCCTATTGTTACGCCCCTGGTTACTGCAGTCATTACTCTGACTTGGTCCTTCTAAAATACAGAACTTTACCATTACTGTATGTTCTGTAAACCATATTTCTTTTTCTTTTTTTTTATCCCTTGATGACCTTTTTTGATTGAACTGACAATAAGCTCAACCAAAGGCATTCTAGAGTTCACGAACACACCCTTACTGCAGTGCTAGTAGACATTCTACAACATTTTTGGGATGTTTTGCTTGTACAAGCTTCAGGTTATGCCACAGAAATTAAGTTGCACTGAGGTCCATTTTAAAATATGGCATGTCTTCATTTCAAGATAACTCCTGTACTTGATGAACCATGATCACTGAAACCCTGTTGTTTTGTGGTAGAATTTCCTTATACATTTTGGAATTGTTAGTCTTTAATTGGTCCTTCACTGATTGCAAGACATCCAAAACCTAAGACAGCAAAGTACAGTTACATTAAAATACTTGTTCCAGCGTGCTTCACAGTTGGAAGGCAGTCTTGGTGTGGTTAAGTAGTGTTTGTTTCCATAAGTGTAGCAAGATATTTACTGACTGATTTTTTCAGTAGAGCTGTAGAGCAGGCAAGCCATCTTTAGTATAAATGGATTGAGAAGAAGTGTTTTTCTCCAAGGAAACCTCCCTTCAATGTTATTTTGTCCAATGCTTTTCTTATCGTAAACACAAATGTCATCCAGTGCAAGAAGCTTACAGATCTTTATCAGTCACCTTAAAGTACTTTACATCTGTTTGGGGTTGAATGGCACGCTCTTACAATGATCTTAGGCCAGCCATACATGGAGCAAATTCTTTCCTGACAATGTTTATGCAGGAATCCCTCCTGCCAGGCCATGGTCTTCTCCTGGTGGCAAGGGGGGCGTCCGAGAGAAGACAGTAATTATTGCTAACAGCAAAAGCAGTATAAAAAACAACAATAATTGCAAGAGAATCCAGCAGGCTGGTTGTACCCAAGTTGATCGATCAACTTGGTACTTTTAGTCTGGCCATTAATGGTTAGGATCTTGGCCGCTTCCTGCTGAACCTGGCTGGCCTTAGGGTAGAACAGTGTTAAGTTTTTATATGCCAATAAACAGAGAGGTTGATTTACTGAAGGCAACTATACTGCAGATGCTCTAGATCTGAGAGGAAACTGCTGATTTCTATCATCCAATCGTGTGCAAGCAAAAATGCTGTTTTTTTTTTTCTATTTTCCTTGCATGTGATTGGGTATTCTTTGCATAGTGAAGCTTTACCTCGTTTACTAAGCTCTGGAGCAAGTGTACTTGTAGTGTAACAGTATATCTGCCTTTAGTAAATCAACCTCTATATCTTTAAGGGACTAACGGAGGTCCAAGTTATTAGACATCCTTTTGTACTCCTTTCCAGTTTATATACTTTCATTACTTTTCTTCTTGGGTTGTGTTTTCTATAAGGAATGACAGATTAACCCAACAAATTAATTGATTAGTACATATGCTTTATTGATTGGAATAATTGACTCCACTGACCCTCTTTTCAGTTTGCCATTATCCCATTGGCCCATGTGATTTTCCCATCCATGATCATTTAGTTAAATTATTATTTACTATTATTATTACATTTATGTAGAAATACACTTAATTCCTATGGATTCACAACCTCTGCCCTCAGCTGTACAGTTCTTTCCATCTGCTGGAGGAACAATTGCAGTTATTACACCCTAATGCTGAAAAAAACTCAATAAAGGTTCAGATTGGCCTCTTGTCTGTGGAGGGCAGGTGACAAGGCATGTTTATTAATCTTCCATATGCTAGACATGAAAGAGCAGGATAATAATAATCACATTCACTTTCCTGTCACTTCACTCATCAATACTCATTCTGAGATCTACTGTCCCCATAAACATTAGTGGCAGGGGAATCGATAAGTAAAGTGGAAAATAATCCTGGTGACAGACATCGCTTTCCAGTTGTATAATCTAGTGGGAGCTGAGATGTGAACTGTGCGGTGTGGCGAGCAACATTTTAAAGAGAAGGCGACGACAGTGAGCATTTGGAATAATCCCCAAGAGGGAAAAAGGCACTTTGTGACTCAATCTCTGTAAGGAAAGGGGTCAACGCAATCTGGGGAGTTCTTCTGGGTGTAGATGTTGGTGTGCATAAAGGAGGAGGAGGAAGAAGAAGCTGGGGACATAGGAAGAAAAGAGTGTATTAATTGAACAGCAAGCACTGAGTGTATGAACATATGGAGCACTTAACCGCTTGCCGACCGTGTTGCGTACATTTACTGCTGCAATGTGTCAGCGACCCGTAAATAGGCTAGCCGGTGGCGCGCTCTTGTGCCCGCGGCACTCTGCAGGAGTGTGGCCGCGGCTCGGGCAGACTCGATCTCCGCCGGTGAAGAACGGCTCTGTCAGTGGGCATGTAAGAGATCTACTGATCTACTGATCCCTGTCACTGGGATCAGTTAGATCTCTTATGCCCCTGGTAACCCAGCCCCCTCACAGTTAGAACACACCTAGGGAACACAGTTAACCCCTAGATCTCCCCCTGCAGGTTAACCCCTTCACTGCCAATGATATTTACACACTAATCAGTGGATATTTAAATTTCTGATCGCTGTATAAATGTCATTGGTCCCAAAAAAGTGTCAAAAATGTCAGACTTGTCCGCCCCAATATAGCAGTCCCGATAAAAATCGCAGATCGCCGCCATTGCTAGTAAACAAAAAAAAAATTGTAAAAACACCCGAAATGAATTCTTGTGGTTTATAAATTCGGCAACTTTAAGCGCAAACCAATCAATAAGCGCCGATTGCGAGAATATAAATCGGCCAAAACCAATGAATAAATTCGTTTTTTTATATTTTTTTTGGATATGTATTTTAGCAAAAAGTAAGAAATATTGTTTTTTTTTGCAAAATTGTCGCTCTTTTTTTGTTTATAGTGGTGATCAGAAATGACGCAGAGGTGATCAAATACCACCAAAAGAAAGCTCTATTTGTGGGAAAAAAAGAACGCAAATTTTGTTTGGGTACAACGCCGCACGACCGCGCAATTGTCATCTTCAGCCCCTCTTCCTTCTGGGGCCGCGATCTCCGGCTCTGTGACTGGCTGGAGTCGCGTGACGTCACTCCCGCGCATGCCCGTGGGAGCCGCCAGTTACGGCACATCTCAGTGAAGAAACGGCACGGAGGCCGTTTCTTCACTGGGCATGTGCCGAAATGACGTCGGCACAGCTAGTACACTGTATATCTCCTGAACCGTGCAGGTTTAGGAGATATGCAGGGCACCTACAGGTAAGCCTTATTACAGGTTGACAACCACTTTAAAGGGCTGGGAGGCGGTGGTGGGTAGGGGGTTAAAATGCCTTTGCCCCTGAACCCTAAATCTAGGCAGGTGCTACCTAAAAGGGTGGTACGTGAAGCTACTAAGTCCTCTCCCACTGACCAGTGTACGCTTAATTGTTGGAACCCAAATTTCCTTTATTGGAGCACTCAGGTTTAAGTGGATCTCAAGATACAGAGTGTAAGGACCCAAATTGTATCCCAAACAAGGTCTATCCCTTTACAAAGTGGCTAAGGAAATTGTGGCCAGCAGCCTCTCACCACCATGCAGTCTGTGAACTTGATAATGAAGTTGTGGCTTGTGACCTTTCAATACTTGCTGTCTGTAATTATACCTCCTCCTGCTCTCTGCATCAGAAACAGTGGTGTTGGCAATGACACAGAACCCTGTGGCGATGATCTTTCACGGAACCCATGATGCCCCTTTTCTCCAGCTCAATGGATCTCTCCGACAGCTGTGCCCTCTGCACAGATGTGGCAGCCCATTCATGACAGGCAGCTCTCAAACTATGCAGCCCAGTCGTAGCGACCTCTCACATTCCACACGGGAGTTCTCTAACCCCTGGGCTTCTCTTTCCTTTTCCTCTTCTGCAGCTTTCTGCCCTCCTGGGACTTGTAGTTCCATCCAGTCCTTGGCTTGATAGTGAATTGTCTCCTGTGGACTACATCCCCCATAGTTCCAAGCAGCAGCAGTCTATTTTCTATCCCAATCTGCACAGCAGCCAATCATGTAGTCTTCTGCTCTGCCAGGCAGTGGGCAAGGCTTCCTTTTGGCTCACTGAGGCTGCATCATCACAGTCCCAGCAAAATGTCCTGCATGTCCTTCTCTCCTCTTCTGGCTCACTGTGATTGGGGAGAGAGAGAGAAAGAAACCTGGGTGTGGGTGGCTGCAACATTAGAATGACAGCGCTGCGGCAATGGGCATGGTGGTCACGGACTCACATTCTCTAGTTTGCAAATATGCCCATAAAAGCCCTGAAATAGTGTGGGACAATTTTGAACACTTGTATGTTTTCATTGTCAAACTGAAGGACCGCTATAAAATGACGGAACACATTTTCTAGAAATCCACATTAGATTTATCATATCAGCATATTCTTTTCTTTCCTATTTCTACACTAAGTAGAACTAATCCTGACTCAGCACTTTCTAAGTATGCTCAAAACTTCACCAATTATGGGTTTCGTTCTCAACAATTCACAGCTGCCAGAGAAACTGAAATTATTTAAGAATTGGCAGTGTTTTCATTCCAAAACCAAGTTCAAGTGAGAATTGATATGTCCTTGTTAGGTCAGAGAAGCTATATTAATCAGATGGGGCGTTTGAAGAATATTTCTATATTCTGCAAATCAATATAACCATTTACCAAGCTGTACTCCATGACTGATCTGCTTTTTACTTTCTTTGCTCATCTCAAAGGTTCACAAATGGGGTCCTTGCACATGGGCCTAAAAAATTACTGATGCATCTATTTCTTGCTGGCAGAAAGATCTTAAAAATGTAATGTAAAAACTTTTCAAGTAGGGTCTATAAAGTGCTTGCATATACCAGCGTATAGATGTGTAAATATCTGTAAAGTTCTTCTCCCATTCATTTTTAATAAGATTATAGTTATACATGAAGGGATATATGATGGTCCAATGCTGCATCTGTCCCCCCGCACCTCTACACTGAGAACCGAGCGATCGAACACGGCAATGGTTCAGTTTTCAGAGCTTCCCGAGCAGAGAGCTGCAGACTGTCAGTCACAGCTGGAAGGGACGGGGTGGCCAGCTCAGGCTCTCAGTGGGCCGCTGAAAGGCTGAGCCGGGTGTCGTGATGACGTCCAAGCCTGGACTGACATCCATGACGCCAGCAGAGATCGGACTTCAGCCGAAAATGGGTCACAAGAGTGCAAAACTAATTGCACTCCTGTGATCCATAGGAAAAGTGCAGCCAAACAATCTATTACCAGGAATGGTATTGTATTGCCAGCAATTTAAATGCCATTTCATTAATTTTTTTCTTTAGAAATGTCAGTTTTGCTGCAATAGGTTCTATCCACTGTACAGATGGGCCACTTTATAGGCAGACTAAGGAGACCCCCGAGGCACTACATTTAAAGGAATTTTTCATTTTTATTGCTGCACTTTAAGCATTATTAAAATCATTGCTCCTGTAAAACAATATTTTTAAAAACAAATGTTTGCATTGATACATGTCCCCCAGTACAGGGGCCCCCATGCCATTTTTATGGCCAATAACTTGCATATAAGCCTTCAAAATGGGGGCTTTTGATTTTTCAAGTTCAAGTCCAATAGACTTCAATGGGGTTCGCCATTTGGGTCAGAATTTTTTCTCTGTTCGGGAGTTCTGGTGCAAACCAAACAGGGGGTGTTGGGCCCAGCTCTACTTATTTCTGATTTTGTGGATTATTGGATTTACTCCATTCTATGCTGCTTAAGTCTAGTGAACATATTGTCTAGTGAACTCTGATTGACCTAATCCTTTACACACTCATGTATGTGCCTACTGCTATTTACTGCAACCTGTAACAATATATTTGGTTAATTTTCTGATGATGTCTGATGTTTGCTTTTTGTTACTAAATATTAACCACTTTCTGTCCGTGCTATAGCCGAAAGACGGCTACAGCACGGAGCTGAATTGCCGGGAGGAGGTACATGGACGTCCTCACGTGCATGAGCTGCCTGCGGGCCCCCTGCCAGGCGCGAGGTGTGCTCTGTGATCACAGAGTCAATGAGACTCGGCTGACTACAGATTGTTGTAAGGGGCCGATCCTGGCCCCTTACCACATGATCAGCTGTCAGCCAATGACAGCTGATCACGTGATGTAAACAAAAGATCGGTAATCTGCTTTTTTTTTACCCTGAGAGAGGGACATCGGTCCCGCACACGGAGAGGCACTGCTGCTATGCAGTGCCCTCCAGTGCCATCTACCAGTGCCACCTACAGGTGCACATCAGTGCAGCCTACCAGTGCCACCTATCAGTGCCCACCATTGCCATCTATCAATGCCCATCAGTGCTGCTAACCAGTACCCATCAGTGCCTCATCATCAGTGCCACCTATCAGTGCTACTGATCAGTGTCACCTACCAGTGCCCATCAGTGCCACTTATTAGAGACACCCATCAGTGCCACCCTTCAGTGCCCTTCAGTGCTGCCCATCAGTGCCACCCATCTGTGCCCAGTAGAAAATGCAAATGTAAGCCCGCGCCCAATAAATACAGTGTTGATAAATATATAAATATGGTATTAATAAAAGTAATAATGAAATGTTGATAAATATATAGATATATAAATGAAGTGATGGTAAAAATACTTTGATAAACTAAAACTTGGTAAAAGAGAAAAAATGACAGGTGGGCAGCTCGCAGAAAACAACTGATCCAATTGTCCAAACACAGTACATACAAGAACCGCAGCGCCCAGAATAAAGGTTCCTCAATGCGTTTTATAGACAAGGAATGAATGAAAAAAATATATATAAAATATAAAAATTTATAAATAAAGTGCAAATGTCACTGAAGAATTTATGTTGATGAAACAATGTTTGTTATAGTAAAGAAAAATTCCTTCCTCTGAAAGGGGTAGGCTTGCCAATGAATATTCTTGCAATCAAATCCAAAACTAATAAACATATATGCTTACCAGAAGCACATAGATTATGCGCAAATAGGTAGGTGGTGGCACCAGTGGTGATCTCACATCATCCGCACGGTCCGATTAGAAGGTGTATGGAGAGATTGGTCGGTCCGGACACACCAGGGTTGTTGTCATCTATCCTTATGGTCCAGGAAACCGGGAAGAGAATCTTTGCCAGACTGGATGATCCAACTCTCACAAGATAAATTCTCTCAGATGGTATATCACAGCCGTGTGCATTATGAGAAGGAAAAAAGGCGCAATAGTGTGATATTGTATAACATGAATATTTATTGCGCTAAAAAGGAATGATACTCACAATTTAAAAAACAATAAGAGAGCTCTCGGATTTAAAGTGACAAGGAGGGTCTGGACACCCGACGCGTTTCGGCTCCAACAGCCGTCATCTGTGCCCAGTGCCACCCACCCGTGCCACCCATCAATTCCCACCAGTGCCACCTCATCAGTGCCCATCAGTGCCACCTATCAGTGCCCATCAGTGCAGCCTATCAATGCCCATCAGTGCTACCTTATTAGTGCACATGAATGAAGGAGAAAAATGACCTGTTTTCAAAATGTTATAACAAAATATGAAACTTTTTTTTTTCAAAATTTTCGTTTTTTTTTTTTTTAGCAAAAAATAAAAAACCCAGTGGCGATTAAATACCACCAAAAGAAAGCTCTATTTGTGTGAAAAAAATGATAGAAATTTCATGTGGGTACAGTGTTGCATGACCGTGTAATTGTCATTCAAAGAGTGACAGTGCTGAAAGCTGAAAATTGGCCTGGGCAGGAGGGGGGTTTA
Source organism: Glandirana rugosa (assembly GCA_018402905.1). Lineage (NCBI taxonomy): Eukaryota > Metazoa > Chordata > Amphibia > Anura > Ranidae > Glandirana > Glandirana rugosa. Next base: position 245,238 of record BLSH010345484.1, on the reverse strand, counting down.
AGTGCCCAGCAGAGTCATTGCTAGGGGGTGGCTATTGGGGCTATAGCCCCGAGTCTGGGGCCCATAGCCCTGGGTCTCTTACAGAGTGGGTGCAGTTCTGCAATTAGCAGGTATGTCCCGGTCTGGAATGCAGACTGTGTGTATATATATATATATATATATATATATATACACACACACACACACACACATACATACATACACATGTATATTTATTACTATTATTATTTATTTTATTACATGTATGCCCGCTCAAGCGTATGTCTTTCTTTCTTTGCTGCTATGGGCTCTAGCCCCGGATCTTTTGTAGACCTAGCAACGCCCCTGGTGCCCAGTAAGCAAGTGGTTAAGCTGGGCCATAGACGCATTGAGCTTTGGCTGGTTCAGCAAGAACTGGTCGAACTTTGATCTATGGGCAGGCTGGTTGCACCAAAGTCGATCTGTCGGTCAACTTCAGGTTAACCAGCCTGTCGTTTTTTGTTTTTTTTTGTGCAATCAGCAATCACTGCCAGTGGCTATAGCTGGCGCCAGTGATCATTGTATTCTGACGGCGGGAAAACATTCTGCTGCCAGAATACAATAGCATGGAGGGAGGGTTGAAGGAAGCATAATCTATGGCCAGCCTCAGTTGTGTGCAGGGTATCTATATTTGTGCTCCCATTAGCAGGGCAGTACCCATTTGCTTACCCTGGTGTGTCAGTGAGGTTGTTCTGAAGGCAGAAGAACACAGAAAACCCAATCAACCAAGCGGCTTCTGCAAGGTTGGGCTACACTAGCTTTATTTTTTTGTTAACATTTATTTACTTTACAGATATGGTGGGTGGCTTCTGTGGGGTTTACAATCTCATGCTGATGTCACAGAATGACCCTGGAAGCCCGCATTCGCTGGCACTTTTCCAAGACTAAGAATTTGAAACTAGTGAACAGAAAAATGTCTGAAGTCACAAACCATGTCTCTGCAACTTTAGACATTGCTATTTATAGAGGTGAAAACAGATGAAAGGATGCAGCATCACCAAATGACTCCTGATCCAATTCTTTATTAAAGTGAGGCTCCAAGCCAACAGTTAAACACACAGTTGAAATGCACTTGGTATATGTTTACTGTTTAGCCTGCCAAAAGGTTTGTAATTCTGTTCATCCAGTTTTCTGTTTCACAGACCAAGCAGGTGGCACACGTTCCCTGATTCAACACTGCCGCTTCCTCTGCTTTCAGCTTGCATCATGACTTCTATGCGATGAGCAGGTAGGTGACCCAGAAAGTAGTACATGTGAACCAGGTATTTGTAGACTTATTGTTCTGGCTGTGCAGCGTGTGAATCAGAAGAGTGGCTGAACGATATTGCAAATCTTCTAGTAGGTGAAACTGTACAAATATGCAAGTTGTATTATATACATCACACACCTTTTAGGTCTCATACACACAGGCGTTTTTTTGACGCCACATTTTTTGGCGTTTTTTGCAGCTCTCTATGTTATTCAATGGCCCCATAAAAACGCTGACATTTTTGAGCTGTAGAGGGCATTGGCTTTAGTGAGCTGTAAATAGAACGCGGGACCAGCGTATTCCGAGGCTGTAGCGTTTTGGCGTTTTTGAAGCTAAGCCGGCAAAACGCTCACTAACGCTGTACCGACGTTAACCGGCGTTTTTGATGCCAGCGTTTTCAGGTTAAAAAATAGCAGAGGACTCTTTTTTTTAAAAAAAAAACACCTATTGACACCAACGCTCACTAACGCTCATTAACGCCAATGCAAAACACCGGAAAAAAGCACAGATTTTTCCCTGACGTTGGGCCCAACGTTTTGCTTATTTTTTTGCATACGCCCGTGTGTATGAGGCCTTAGGACTGATCACAGTTCCTGCTGGGTGAACTGGTGGATAACCACCATGCAATTATAGCAAAATAGGGATCTTCACCAGCACACCTTGGTATAGTGATAATCTTGTTCATTATTACTATTATTATTAGTATTATTAATATCATAAGGGATTTACCAAGAGTTTGCTCAGCACTGTCCCAAAAAAAAGGAGATAGTACAGTTTGCATGGTACACACTTTTAGTTTTTCATTCTTTCAACCCCACAAGTTGAACAAAAAAAAAAAACCTGTCAGCCCCGGTCGAAGCCACTGTACTAACCATGCAAGGTTAGTTCAGCGATCTCCCCGGCTGAGCTGTCTGACAGGGGGACAGCCCCAAGCCAGAACATTCCGATCGCACCCTCTGCCATTGGCTGAAGGCGCTGATTGGGAGTCGGACGGCTGCTGGTTTTCCAGCATGCACGTCCAACAGAAGCTAGCCAAACGGCCAGTTTCTGTCGTGGAGACCGACATACACACGGGCCGAATGTCGGCTGTTTTTTTTAACCAGCCCTTGTCTACCAACATTTGGCCCGTGTGTACCCAGCTTTAGGAGGGCTTTCAGGGATTGCCTTAAGGTGGACAAAGTAGGAAATAGTCAAACAGATTGGAGTACGGAGTAACAGAAAATGGAAGGGGCTTTAAAGAAATCCTGGAAATGAGGGAGAGGTGATGAGGAAGCTAGGGAGCAGGAGGTCTCGGGAGTAGGGAAGAGGATTATTTTATTGATATTTTGAGATGAAATTGTGAATGAAAGCATTATTCACATTAAGCAAGTGGTATCACAGGCCCAAGACTGTATTTTGCACTAAAAAATTGCCTCCTGAATGCCTTGCAGCAGCTGCTCTACTGCTTTCTGAAAAGAAAACCACATCACTTTTTATTGGGAATGTAGAGAGTGCCAGTCGTGTAAACAAGCCCTTAAAGCTCCCCCATCATTTGTGGGTTGGCATGGTTTTGCAGTGGCAAGGCAGTGTAGGACTGGCCAGAAAAGGGATTACTTTGACTGAGTTGGTCAGCTTAAACATGTATTGCAATATATGTGAACTAAATATCCCTGTTTTTTATTGCATAGTTTGCTGGGAAGGGTGTAGTAGTGTGCAGAGGGTCTATTCAGTATTAGTCTTGTAAACTAGCCCTTAAAGAGGAAGTAAACCCTGATTACCCTGCAAAGTAAAAACATAATGGGCTAGTATGCATCGAAGCCCATGCTGTCCCTGCTGCAGGCCACATCCATTACTGCCCCTCTTCCTTCCGGGGCCGCGGAATCTGGCTCTGTGACTGGCCGGACTCACGTGACGTCATATTCGCGCGGAAGCCACCACTCATGGCGCGATGCTAGTGGAGAAACGGCACGGCAACCTGTTTCTCCATTCACTACCTCAGTGCATTCACTTCCGACCTACCAGCCCGGCTACTGCACCTTCACAGGCACATGACAGAGGAGTTGTAAACTAGAGGTGAGCGGAGCCTGATGGGTAACTGAGAGACTAGTTCCCATTTACTTTTGATGGACAGCGCACATTAGTGAGTGGATCCATAGCTGCCAACTATTCAGTCCAATAGTGGCATTGGAATCCACCCACTGCCATGTGCTGTCAGTCACAGGCAAGGATGAGACCTCCTGCCTGCTAGCTGAGGCACCTCTGACCCCTGGTTCAGACCGCCTGTCTCCCGACTCCTAAATGGGGCACGTCTGACCTCTGGTTGAGACCTCCTGCCTCCAATATTGGAGCCCTGAACTATGCTTAGGCTTGGTTTATAACGACCCTGCACACTTGTTGTGAAGGACCGCTTGGCACTCCTCTTGGGTGCTTTGGTCAGTATACAGCTTCCTCCAGTCTGGAACCAGGAACCAGGTATTATAGCTGAACATTGCACCCAAGGACTAGACAACACTAGCTTAGGTGCAAACTGGAATTTACTTTATTGTATTTTTATATTGTAAAGCGCTGCGTAAACTGTTGGCACTACATAAATCCTGTATAATAATAATACATAAAATAATGGGAACTAGTCCCAGTTTTTCATGTCAGGCTCTGCCCACCCAACAGACGCAGCTGCCGTAAATTTAGGTTGTCGGGTGGTCAGTGCCTGATAGGTAACTCTAAGGGATAAGACCTCCACCAGATCTGTCTTGCCTGTGATTGATGGTGGATGGCAGTGGGTGGATTCCATCGCTGCTATTTAAATATAACTGTCATCTGCTGTTAATCACAAGCAAAGCAAACTGATGGGGAACTAGTCTTTTAGAGTTCCCCATCAGGCTCTGCCCACTGTCAGTGCAGTGGGTCTTGCCTCTTTGGTTACTAGGACGTGGGTCGCCTTCGTCCAAGCAACCAAAGAAGTAAACTGGACCTCTCCAGTAGACGTCCGATGCCGAAACGCGCAGGGAGGTACCATACGTCACATGTCACTTCCGGCAGCCCATTGTTTGGAATGCAGACAACACGGCGGACTTCCTAACTCTGCTGGTTTTGTAGCTTGTCTGATGATTTCTTCTAAAATGTGAGTGCATTGCTTTATATCAACTATCAAAGAGTTTAAAATATACTACACAAGATGTTGCTCCTTTCATTACATGCCTTGATTGCAGGGGAGACAAACGGCTCCAACTAAGGATTTTAGGCCTGACAGCTACGCGAGCACCCCCTGGTGGGGACCGCAGTCTCGTGAGTGTTCTGGGCATTGGGGAGCACAGAGTGTACCACTTTACACAGGAGTGGAGTGAATTTGAAGTCACCATTTAGTACACCTGGAAGATACTTAGTGGACTTCTTGAATACAGTATACAAAGAGATGTTGTTCACAAGTTTTGCATGAGATGTTGATCACGCCATTGAATTATCATTATTGAGTCTGCATATATATTCAAAATATTATTATTTGCACTGTTCACCGCTGATTGCATGGTAGTAGCACTTTATTATTGATTAATTTTATCTGGATTATTTTTAATATGGTACACTAACCTATTTACAATTTTTTGCTCATTGTTTGATAGAGATTCACACATATATTCATCTTAATCACAATTATATTTAGTGAATATAGCTTATCACACTACAGTTTATGGACATTGGTATATTATATTTCTCAACCACGAATCATAAATTATATTTTAATTCTCCTTTTTATAATTTTTATTTTCATTTTATAACACAAATCATTTTTTTTTGCATTCCTGAGTTTTATTTTCCCTTCTACATGAATGTTTGGGTTGCACCATTTTTTTCACTTTATTGATCCAAGAAACAGCTAGCAGATTTATAACATTAATATATCAAGGGCACACTGCTATACCCCAGAACTATACATCCCTCTTGTAGAGGTACAATTACCCGTTGCTATTTAGTACCAATTAAATTGCCTGCACTAGCTCCTACAGAGCAGCGCCATTCCCACCAATAATTTATAGTTATAAAAACTACACCTAGGTGAAGTTTTTCGGTGGAGGCAGCAGCTCTAAGAGAAATAAAGTTTCCTTTATCCGTCTGCGCGGAACACTTTCACGTAATTTTTCTGACAACCTCAGTGAATTGCTATCGCCATTTCAAAGACACGATAAAGGTGATAAAATCCAAAAACAACCTTTATCTAAGTTTTAAGTAATCCCTTCCAGCCAGACTGGCAAACCACTCAAACCCACTGTAAGCATGCTTGCAGCCCTTTGTTACATGCAGGGGCATTGCTAGGGGGTGGCTATTGGGGCTATAGCCCCGAGTCTGGGGCCCATAGCCCCGAGTCTCTTACCGGGTGGGTGCAGTTCTGCAATTAGCAGGTATGTCCCAGTCCGGAATGCAGAAGGCAGGGGCAGACTGAGCCGCTGTAGCAGTGGCTCTGGCACTGCCCTCACCTACACCTGACTCTACTCCTGGTCACTGGTTGCTAGTGTTGCCTAGTGTCTAGCAACCAGTGATGTCACAGCCATGACTCCTTCCCTGCCCAGCATTCAAAGCGGAGGATCTCTGGGGACCCTGATGTAGCGGGGGGGGGGGCTCTCTGGGGACCCTGATGTAAGGGGGATCCACACTCAGATATGTAACAATATTTATACATATATATATACTCAAGCATATGACTTTCTTTACTTCGCTGCTATGGGCTCTAGCCCCAGATCTTTTGGAGACCTAGCAACGCCTCTGGTTACATGATACAAACAAGTGGTTACTGCCCCCACCTGTAACTGATCACTGCAGCAAGGAGCATTGGAAAGGAAATGCATATAAAAAAAAAAAAACATTTCACATGACTCTATGCTATACATCATGGGGGGAGAAGGTAGACAACTCAGCAAAGAAGCGATAGGACCAGCCAGGCATCCCCTGCTCTGCAGTCACATGAATACAAGAGTTGTGTATACAGTATGTGTGGCTGGGGGCCAGGGAATTCCTCAGTCATTTATGTCCACAGTGACAGCTTCCTGGAAGGATAGCTCATGTAGGTTGGAACTTGTGTCTGAACAAGCCTGAACTCATCCCAAAATCATCCCTGATGGAGACTCTCATAGACTACGCAGGGATCTCCAAACTACGACCCTCCAGTTATTGTGGAACTACACATCCCATGAGGCATTGTAAAACTCTGACATTCACAGACATGACTAGGCATGATGGGAATTGTAGTTCCTGAACAACTGGAGGGCCATAGTTTGGAGACCCCCGATCTAAACTATTCCATTGTAGCTCTGGCTGTAT
>BLSH010345484.1:194058-218513 GCA_018402905.1 Glandirana rugosa | reverse complement strand
CTTGTGCTTTTGGGCACTCCAGTGATGTTGCAGCTCTGAAATATGGCAAAACTGGTGGCAAGTGGCATCTTGGCAGCTGTACGCTTGACTTTTCTCAGTTCACGGGCAGTTATTTTGCACCTTGGTTTTTCCACACGCTTCTTGCGACCCTGTTGGCTATTTTGAATGAAACGCTTGATTGTTCGATGATCACGCTTCAGAAGCTTGGCAATTTTAAGAGTGCTGCATCCCTCTGCAAGATATCTCACTATTTTTGACTTTTCGGAGCCTGTCAAGTCCTTCTTTTGACCGATTTTGCCAAAGGAAAGGAAGTTGCCTAATAATTATGCACACCTGATATAGGGTGTTGATGTCATTAAACCACACCCCTTCTCATTACTGAGATGCACATCACCTAATATGCTTAATTGGTAGTAGGCTTTCGAGCCTATACAGCTTGGAGTAAGACAACATGCATAAAGAGGATGATGTGGTCAAAATACTCATTTGCCTAATAATTCTGCACACAGTGTACATATAGGGCAGTGGACAGTGTCAGTAGAGTACTGAATGTATCAGTAGGTCAGAGATTGGCATCACAAGTTTGTTTTAATTTTATATTTTTTACAATTTCGTTTTTTTTTTATAATTTCTTACAATATTATTTTTTACAATTTTTTTAGGAGCCACGTTGGGGGGGCTTTAATGAAATATCAGGGTTCCAAACAGGCGATGGTGGCAAGTGACAAGCTCGGGGTTCTCAGTGATTCTGCATTATGGTGAGTTCCACTATTTCATTATATATTACAATGTGGTACAAAACCAGCCATTCATTGCGACAAATCACCCCCGCCGCCTAATTCCCCCCAAACCCCCCCTTCGTCTTTTTTTTGGGAAGGGGGGGGTTTCCCTGAATGGCAGTTTGGAAATGTGGTCACCCTAATACAGGAGCAGAGGACAGCTCCAGTGCAGATCAAACTTTCACATAAGATATATACTGGTCAATATTACCCTGTAAGGTATATTTGCCAAAAGTGTTTTATAGGGTGCGTTATAAAACATAGACTACGTGACTAAAGCTGGCCATACACCAGCAGAATTTTGTTTGAATATTTTTGTTTCAGAACTTTCATTTGATTTGTTAGTGGGGTCAAATCAACAAACATTATTGACCATAGTGATGATAAGGGAGCAGGATGACATTTTTCTCTTGTATAAGGTACTAAAAAAGTGGGTGATCTATATCAGTGGTTCTCAACCCTGTCCTCAAGTACCCCCAACAGGCCATGTTTGCAGGTTTTCCTTTATCTTGCACAGGTGCTTTAAATCAGATTCAATGACTTGGTATATTGGACAGCTATTTTATCTAAGAGAAATTCCCAAAACATGGCCTGTTGGGGTTACTTGAGGACAGGGTTGAGAACCACTGATCTATATGACCAACACCAGCTCTGACCTGTATAACATTCCCAATAAAGACTTTTTTTTATTTACCTGAGAATTCGTCATATCCTATCATCCTCATCATGTTCCCCTGTCCCTCTAGCCAAGGACATAATTATTTTTTTCAACTCAACGTCCAACAAGCTCCATGGTATATCCTATATCTACGACCTACTCTCAAGACCAAAGGTGGAGGAGAAAAACATAGCTATGACTCAATGGGTACCTACCCTGCAAATTAAGATGCCCCCTCTTTATGGTATTGAGCATTTCGTTCCTCATCCATATTCTCCAGAAACACCCATTGGGAAACCTTAATGAAAATTTTCTATAACTGGTATTATACCTCTGTAAAATTGGCCAACATATTCCCAACCCAATCCAGGAAGTACTGGGGACAATGCTGGGCGATCACACTTTCCACATACTGTATGGTGGGTATGCCCTGTTATTGCCCCATTTTGGAGAGTAATCTCCAGCCTCATTCAGGATTTTACTAATGTATCTACTGGTACTAGGCCTCTCAATCTGGCCTTCAAAATTCCACCCTGTTGTCATCCATGTTCTAATTGCTGCTCGTCTCTCCATTGCTCGCCTCTGGAAAAAATCATCCCCACCCACTCTAGGTATGACCAGTGACATACTCAATGACCATTGACCACATGAGTATGGAATACCTCTTCGCTAAAACATAGCAGAAACTGAGCAAATTTCACTACCAATGGCAATATTGGCAGTCGGACCCCAGAGCAGCATCTTTCTCTTAACCCTTGTATAGACAACTTCATATGTCAGGTTCTACCATACAGCCTATGACTCTCTTTTGAAACACATTACCTTTCCTCCCCTGGACCGAATCGAGCCATCCAAGAATGTTTTCTCTAGCAATATCATAATGATGCACGCTGCTTGATACAAACCAGCTTTCCCCCTGCTCTTCCTTCGTCTTCCCCACTTTTCTTACCCCTATTGCCCCATATCCTTCTCCCCCCTCCGTACCCCTTCCTATGGTGCCCACCCCCCCTTCGAAAAAAATGTGATTCTGTATTATATATTCACTCATCCAGTATTTGCATTGTACTATTGTTCTGTTTACTACTCAGTTGTTTTCATATCTGTAACAATGCTGGAGCGGGCCTTCCCTGCTGTAAATTACATTATGTCTTCTCTTTGTGAATTGTTCACCATTCTCTCATATATTGCAATAAAAATATTGAAACAACAAAAAAAAGTTTAATATCCCTGGGATTCCATTCAAATAGCAGGTCTGGGTGAAGTTTTAAGGCCTTTCAAACGAAATTAGTTATCTAGTATGTTCAGACAAGCCATTCTTCAAAATTTCCATACAAATGTTCAACTGAAAATCTAACTATGTAAGATCAGATTAAAAAAAATAGCCTATCAGTGCCTAAAATGTACCTTAAAGTGCTTGTTAAGCCACTTGTATAAAAAGTTCCCATCCGCTCTGTATTATAACAAGAAGTTGCCCTGTGCCTGTGTTATAACATATATATACTTCTCTGTATAGATAACACACCTTCTTACTAGGATCAGTTGTCGTTTTTCAGCTTTTCTCTCTCAGCTCAGAGTTCCTGAGGGAGGGGCTGAGCACTGCTGCAGACATCAGCTGGAGAGACAGAGCCAAGCTGTGTTATCTTTAAAGATAAGAATATTTCTGATATAACACTGACTCATGGAACTTATTCTTCTAATACAGAGGAAATAGGAGCTTTTAGAGTCAATTATGAGAGCAGAGAGGAGAAGCTATGAGAAGAAGGGGGAGTTGAAGACAGGCACACAGGAGATAGGAGAGCTTGGAGAGACATCGCCTGCATAGACCACGGGGCTCTCAAGATAAGTAATATACAGGGGGAGTCAGTACATAGGGGGGAAGTCATGACCTGGCATTGTCAAACAGGTATTCTAGGGGATACAGAGGGATCATTTAAAAAGCAAAAACACCATGCTGCTAGTTTTTTTTTCTGGATTAACAAACGCTTTAACCAAAACTAAGCTAAAATGCATGGTTCAGTTTTTGTCTGAAAATGACACACCCATGTCCCCGCACAATTATCTCACACTGACATAATAAAAAACATGAAGGGGAATGGGGAAAAAAATTGGGACTTTGTATGAGGCGATGCTCGTTTGAGTCATCCACCTCCATCCCTGACATTATGAATGAAAAATAGGAGTGGGACTTTATATGAAGTGCATGCTAATTGGAATGTTGTATTTTTTAGGCAAGGCTGGGCTAGTAATAAGAATTCATATATGGTACACAACCGTTACAAAGGTATAAAACATTTTTATTGATACATAGGGTAATATCTGTTGTCTAAATTCATATATGTACATCATCCAACACTTGCACAAGGTAAACATGATATAGTTATAAACATTCCAATAAAATACATATATGTACATAGCATTATAAGGCAAGATACCTATATGGTTACGTTCCTCTGATCCCTAAGAGGAGTACCATATATTAACATAATTGCAGAGACTTGAGATACTGTAGTATATAAACCATAGAATGCAGGTCCATAAAGGGGTATAATATTATAAAGGAATTGCAGTGTATGTAGGCTCTACGCATTTTGCGGCTTCCAACCGCTCATCAGGAGCGAACCTGCATTTCCTATCTGGAATAGCATACATAATCTCAATGGTATGTCATAGAAGTAGGGAGCTGTAGGAATAAGATAGAGCCCTTACGGGTGGTACTTACAACTCAGCTGTGTGTCTGTGGCATACCGAAGAGCCCCAGGGGCCCCCCAGGGAATGAACATCAGTGCCGGAAGCTGAGGTGGGACACAATGCCCAAATGAACCCAAACAGGGTGACCCCCCGGGCCAGCCGTCCATGGGGAATGGTCCCCTTGAAGCTAAACAGGTAACGACCCAACTGTGATAGACATCTGTAGATAAAGGTTAACATTGTTGAACCTGGGATAACCCAAAAGTGCTGGGGGAAGAGGAATGGGTGCTAATAGTGCAGTTGAAGATAGAAAAAAGCAGCTCCACCATAGAGCTGGATGGTGGGTGATAAAAAAGGAAGTGAAAAAGGAAGAAAAGATAAAAATGTTTTATACCTTTGTAACGGTTGTGTACCAAATATGAATTCTTATCACTAGCCCTGCCTAATTAATTTTTTATATATATATATACAACAATCCAATTAGCATTAGCTTCATATAAAGTCCCACTCCTATTTTTCGTTCATAATAAAAAACATAACTATTCAGAACTTTGCAGATATAGCTCCCTGTGTGAATCATTTTACATCTAAACCATGTTGCACAAATCCTGCTAATATCTCTGAAAGACCGGCCTTATTAGCACCCTGCTTAGTGTAGGTGACTTAATTATATCTTTTTGCTTCAGTTATTGTGTATATGCTAATAAGCTCACCTCTGACCTAAAATGTGCAGTTCATAAAAGCCTGACTGTAAAGGAGGACTAGCTGTGTTCTGCTTAGTTAGGCAGCACTCCTAACATGTCTTTTTAATCATGATAAAAAGATAAAGACGGGAAACTATGCAATTGTATTTTAGCTACAAAAAGTGAAAAGATACATTTCCTAATTGCCATTTGTGGGTGTTATATATTTATCTCTTACCGATTATGAAAGGAGCATACTTTGGTTATTGTAAAATTAATTTGGTTTCAAAAGTTTCTTTTAAAAGCTGTGCTATCTGTCTATATATCCAAGTATGGTACTTAAAGAATTTACATTTAGGCTCCATGCACACTGGGCGCTCTCTGGGCGTCGGATTATATGGCAGGAGACGCTGCTTAGAAGACGTGCTTTTAGCAGCGTTTTGCAAGCAGTGTTTATGCGCGTTTTTGCATGTTTATCGGCGTCTGCGTTTTTGAGCTTTTTTTCACTTCATTAGCTTCCACTGACTACAAAAAAGCGATGGGCGACGATAAACGGCCGTTTAGCGGCGTTTATAAGCATTTATCAGCGTTTTTGTGGTCAGAAGAACTGCTCTTGAACGCCATGGGCGTTCAGGTAACAGCCAATAAATGCCACTGCTGTTAAACGACAATTAACATCCATGTGTGCATAGACAAATAAACCATAAACCATAAACGGTTGTTCATCAGCTACAGTGTGCATGGAGCCTAAAAATGTTATAGTATATGAGAGCAGATATGACTAAATTGGAAAAAAAAGCAGGTATGACTTAATTTAACCACTTGCCGACCGTGAACCGCAGGTTGACGGCGACAAAGTGGCTCGATATCGCAAACTGCCGTCATACGACGGCGGCTGTGAGATCGTGCACTGTGAGCGCGCGCGCGCCACCGGAGGTGCGCCCACGCGCTCACTGTGTTGGGGGGGGCCAGGGAGCGGGTGCGGCGGACTCGATCGCCACCGCCTACCCGCGATGGCCCCCCCGCACTGAAAGAACGGAGGTCTGTGTAAGTAAACACGGACCTCCGTTCTGTGAGGGGGGAAGGGCTGTGATCACAGCCTTCCTCTACATGGAAGCTGTGATCACTTCCCTTCCCCTGCTAGGGCAGCCCGCACACAGTTAGAACACCTCAAGGGAACACAGTTAACCCTTAGAGCGCCCCCTGCAAGTTAACCCCTTCACTGCCAATGGCATTTACACAGTAATCAGTGCATTTTTATAGCACTGATCGCTGTATAAATGCCAATGGTCCCAAAAAAGTGTCAAAATGGTCCGACATGTCCACCACAATATCGCAGTACTGCTAAAAATCGCAGATCGCCGCCATTACTAGTAAAAAATAAAAAAAATAATAAAAACCCCAGAAATGAATTCTCATCATCCGTAAACACGGCCACTTTTGCGCAAACCAATCAATAGACGCCAATTGCGATTTTTTTTTTTATCACAAATATGAGGAAGAATATAAATCGGCCAAAACCGATGAAAAAAAAAGTTTTTTTGTATTTTTTTTTTGGATTTGTATTTTAGCAAAAAGTAAGAAATTTGGGTTTTTTTTGCAAAATTGTCGCTCTTCTTTTGTTTATAGCGGCGATCAGAAATGACGCAGCGATAATCAAATACCACCAAAAGAAAGCTCTATTTGTGGGAAAAAAGGACGCAAATTATTTTGCACGACCGCGCAATTGTCAGTTAAAGCGACGCAGTGCCAAACTGCAAAAAGTGCTCTGGTCCTAAAGTGTGAAATCCTTCCGGGGCTGAAGTGGTTAAAAAAATGAATGAAAAAAGCATGTATGACTAAATAAAAAAGCATGTATACTAAATAAAAAAGCAGGTATGACTAAATAAAAAAGCATGTATACTAAATAAAAAAGCAGGTATGACTAAATATAAAAAAAACAGATATGACTAAATAAAAAAAAGCAGGTATGACTAAATAAAAAAAGCAAGTATGGCTAAATAAAAAAGCAGGTATGACTAAATAAAAAAATAGCAGATATGACTAAATAAAACAAGCAGGTATGAGTAAATAAAAAAAAGGTATGAGTAAATAAAAAAAAAAAGGTATGACTAAATTAAAAAATCGGGTATGACTAAATAAAAAAATTGAGTATGACTAAATAAATGAATCGAGTATGACTAAATAAAAAAATTGGGTATGACTAAATAAAAAAAAGCATGCATGACTAAATAAAAAGAGCAGGTATGATTAAATAAAAAAACATGTATGACTAAATAAAAAAAAAAGGTATGACTAAAAAAAAAAAAAAAAAAGGTATGACTAAATTAAAAAATTTGGTATGACTAAATTGAAAAGAAAAAAAAAAATAACAGTTTAAATACATATGTAGACTTTCCTTTGTGTTTCTTGTTTTCCCCTGCTCAGCAGAACTCAGGCTGGGAGAGTGATGCCAATAACCATTTAGACTCTGCTGAACTGAACAATGCTGCCAATCACTAGAAGCTTGCTGAAAAAAGGCAAGAACGGAATGAGCAGAGTGATAAAAAAGCACCTTTTTCAGAGGTGACCCCTGCTGCTGTTTAAACTAGAAAATGTTCTACAGCCCAGACTGTGAAGATTCATTTTCTTTCCTGACTCTGTCAGTGCTGCAGATACACAATTATTAACCTTAAAGTGGAACTTTATTCAGAAAATGAAGTCCTGCTACATCACTTCATGCTGGCTTCTTTTGCCAGTGTGGCTATGTAAAACATTACAAATACTTGTGTACACTGAATAAATGGCAGTAATACACAGTCTCACCCTGCTCTGCACATGCTCAGTTGCTCTTCATTTTTAGGCACTATGCTGAATTTGTAGATGCCAATCTCTTGACAGCCTAAAGATTTACTGCTGTTCAGGGGCTCAGGGCTTCAGCAAAATGGCAGCCTCCAGCATAGAGAAATAGTAACAGTGCTGGAAGCAATTTACAGCACTCACTCATTTTTGTAGCATAATTATTCATGTTGAATGTATGTTCCTTGCTAACATTATTTTTGTCAAGTTGTTACAGGTAAAATTCCGCTTTAGGACACAGGAGTGCCTATGCACACTCACATGTCAGGAAGTGCCCTGCTAATTTCAAGAGCAAGTAAAGAAAAAAGGTATGATTATAGGCACAATTAAAGTGGAACTAAACTTGCCTATCCTTTACATCCAAAGACATCAGCATCTTAGTCCTCTATACAGATTTGCATTTGACTTGGTACTGCACATGTGACCAGCTATAACACCAGCCATTTGAGGACCTGAAATCTTGATAAAGAATGGACCTAAGCTCTCTGGGAACTGTGATAGTTATTAACAGAAACATGCTTTGGGGGTCGGTTCACACCACATGCAGTCCAATGTGGTTTTTTTTTGCATCAGAAATGCATGGAAAGTAGGTTATATGGTTTCCATTGGCAACGACACAGAACAGCAATCTGTAAACAAGACATATCAACGTTCTGACAGTGGGGGAAGGAATGGATTCTGTGTTCCTGCAAAGCAGGGAATAAACTAGATCTCTTTCCCTAGTTGAAGCACCTTCACATAAACACTGGTTAGGCCCACAGTTAACCCTTTGATCGCCCCTGATGTTAGCCCCTTCCCAACCAGTATCATTAGTACAGTGCATATTTTTAGCACTGAAGTGTCAGAATGTCCCCCGCAATATCGCAGTCCTGTTATGAGTCAGTCATTGATCACCACCATTACAAGTAAAAATAAACAAAGGGGCTTCCAGATTCCGATAAGCCCCCCGCCCATAGACCCCCACAACCACAGGGTTGTGGGGAAGAAGCTCTTGTCCCCATCAACATGGGGGCAAGGTGCTTTGGGGTGGGGGGCGCAGAGCCCCCCCTCCCCCATAGCACCCATACTCCCCATGTTGAGGGCATGTAGCCTGGTACAGAGGAGGGGGGGGGGGGCGTTCGTCTGCCCCCCCTCATCCTGGCCGGCCAGGTTGCATGCTTGGATAAGGGTCTGATTTGGATTTTAGGGGGGGACCCTGCATCAATTTTTTAAAAATTTTGGCATGGAGTTCCCCTTAAAATCTATACTAGACCCTTTGGGTCTGGTATGGACTGGGTGGGGGGCCCTATGCAATTTTTTTCAGTTTGGCAATACATTACAGCCGCGAGTGATTTTAAATGACAATTTTTCCTTTACAAATGTCATTTTGCTCTGGCTATGTTCTAAACATCACAGAGATTCGCCCTTTTACAGGCAGACTAAGGGGACCCCCCAGGCACATTATTTAAAGGAATATTTCATTTTTATTGTTTCACTTTAAGCATTATAATAATCACTGCTCCTGAAAAAACGATCGATTTAAAAACTTTTTTTTGCATTGATACATGTCACCTAGGGCAGGACCCCATACACATTTTATGGCAATAACTTGCATTTAAGCCTTTAAAATGAGCACTTTTGATTTTTCATGTTCGGGTCCTATAGACTTTTTAATGGTGTTCAAATGTTCGGACATATTTTTTGTCTGTTCGCTATGTTCTGGTGCGAACCGAACCGGGGGATGTTTGCCCCATCCCTAGTTACTACTACTTGATCAATAGAAATGGCATGTGAAAGGGGTATGAAGCCTTATAATTACTGCTTTAGTCTTTATAAACAGTATGCTCATCACATTTTTTATGACCGGGTCTGGCCAATCTTTCAAATTTGCTTTATGCATATATAGATCTTGCCATTCTATACAATCACATGTGCTGGCGAGGAGAAATTTGTCTAAACATAAATTAGTAATGCATCACTGGGACCTACTATGATCTGTTTGCCAACATTGTTGAAGATCTCTATGTGTTAAAGCCCTACAGTTTATATGTTATTTGCTGCAGTGGTTTCTATAAATGCAATAGTATAGAAATGGACAGACCTCCCTGGCCAATATGCCTAAAAAATAACCATTAGGCCCCTTTCACACAATCGGCCCGCTCGGATTCGCCTGTCCGTTTTTCAGGTGGATCCAAGTGGGCCACCCATGGACTTCTATGGGCAGGCGGATGTCGGCAGAGATGTGTCCACTGACACCCGCCTGCCATCCGATCCGACAAGATCCGCTCAAAACAGCCGGATGGCAATACGTTCGCCATCCGTCCAGCGGATCAGATGGGATCAGATGAAAACAGACAGGTCCGTTTTCATCCCATCTCCACATAAAGAACAGCAAGGCTCTGCACAGTGAGCAGAGATGGACCCGTCAGTCGCCGACTCAGCGAATCGATCTCCCGCTGAGCTAGCGCAATCCGACCAGTGGATTTGCCCCATGTGAAAGGGGCCTTAGAGTCTTTTTTTCTATTATTCTCTAAGAAGGCTTAATATCCTTGTCAGTGGTTTCTATAAATGCAATAGTATATGAATTGACAAACCTCCATGGCCAATATGCCTAAAAAATAACCTCTGGAATCAGTTTTTATCTTTTTCTAATACTGTCTAAGAAAGCTTACCATCATTGTCTAAAGGGTTCAAGTAGACAGGAATTTACTTGCATCTCAGCATTTTTTTATCATGGTACTGGTACATCTCAACTGGAAGCAACTCAGAAACAGCTTGGAGAAACCCAGAAGCATGGAAAAGCAACACCTGGGGCAACTAGTCTGGGAATCAAAATCTACTCAAATGCATATTAAAGCATCTAATAAGCACCTAAATTGACTTGCAACGTGCTCACTTCTGAATCTGAAGCCTGATCACACAAAGGCCCTTAAAGTGGTTGCCCTTTCCTAGACTAAACTTCCTTCTGATTCCTTCAATGCTTTTTCCACCTTGAAGATATAATAATCCACCATTGTTTTAAACCAATGTTATTTTTATTAGCTCAGCAGAGGTATACAATTCAAACATTGTACAGTTCGATATACAGAAGAACAAAGGTTAGTCCAAACACATGATTACATTTCAAGGCTTGAAGTTTTTGAATAAGCGTGAACCCTTATGATAGTACTGGGTCTTAGTTCATAAAGCCGGCAGTCCCCCTTATTTAGTCGATGTAAAGTTGGAGGGGAAGGTTATTGTCCCACCAAAGACACCCCTGAAGGGAACTTGCTGTGTCTTGTTTTGGGGGGGGGACTACAAGCTCCACCAACTACAAGCTACAGCACGATATGTAGATACTTAGACCATGAGGGTCCTATTTTGTAGAGGTGTCGGGTGAGGTTTTCCGAACAGCATTTTAGATATTTTGAGGCCACGTCATTGATAATTCCAGGGTGGTGCCTCAATTTATCCTGGACCACCATTGTTTTATAATGACTCTACTTAAAATGCATATGAGATTTCTTATAGTATCTCTAACGTTTGCCTCATATTTTTTCTTTATGTTTTGTTTTATTTTAACTCTTATACAATTAAAAATATATACAATGAACCATGAAACTAATTAGACAAAACATATTACAAAGAAATACTTTTTTATCAAATGTGTTGCCTGAAGAATTTATTTGTCCATGGAAAGGCCTTCTGCTGCTCAGAGCATTTGAGAAAAATAAATGTGCTAATAATAATTCTATAATCAATTTAAGCAAAAACGACTGTGAAATATGATAAAAAAAATGGCAGAGTTTATCTAAATCCCAATCGTTTGTCATGCTATCCAAGGAAATGTCTGCAACATCAGTGAGGACCTAAATTACTTTAGGATTTAGGAGAGATTAACTCAGCTTCCCTGGGATAACCAAGGCATAATGTAATGTTGTGTCACACATACCAATATATTGTTTAATGGGGCTGTGTGATTATGCCAAGACTTACACAGCAGTATCTTGCCATATCTGGGAAGCTTATATCAAGCACTGTTTAGTAAAATCTTTTTGCTCTTGGTGTTTGACATTTTGCTGGATTCTGTATACTAGACATGTACGTGTTGATTATGAATGAACCCTTTTCTGTATACTACAATATAAACAAAATATAAACCAAATGGGATGTCTTACGCTTCCCAGATGGGAGTACTAGGATACAAGTACCTATTAAAGTAAGTGTTCACCTTCTAGCGCATATTTTGACAGTTTACAAGAATGGTCTAAGCCCTTCTTCACACTGAACACGGCTTTGAAATCGATGCGATTTCAAAGCCACATTTCAGTCTGACTTCGGGGGCAACTTGAAAGACATCTGTGCAGGTTCACAGTTGTCTACTGAAATTGCTCCCGAAGTTGCCAAAAGTAGTGCAGATCCAAAAAGCAATATATTACCCCAAGGACTTTTAAGGCATAGGTTCCCCAAGTAATTTGGAGTGACAGTATAAAAATGTTGTAATTTTATTTGACAAGCAATAAAAACATGGGTACAAAACTGTATAAAAGAAAAGGCATAACGTAAATAGCTGTACATTAAATAGCTTTTAGCGATAAACAGATGCAAAATTCACGCCGGTACAAATAATGCCAGAAATCCCAACATGTTTCGGAATCTTGTTCCTTCTGCAGGGGATATATGGAGGATGCATTGTATGATATCACAGCTATTGGGGTATCAGGACACCTTCAGCCAAAAATTCTCAAATCCCCCGAATTTGTACATTCAGGGTGAACACAAGATGGAAAAATGAGGTGGGGACAGATGGTGACAGTGCAACCAAAACCGACCAAGATGGATGTGAGTAGGGGGAGGCCACGTCAAAAACTGGGTCCTCACAAGGAACGCAAAAGGGGAGGAGACTGGGCCATGCAGAAAGCAAACATGGAGGACAAAGAGACAGCACGTTAAACAAGTGTTTGCCAGCACAGTCCACAAACCACCACGGCCTCACATCCCTCCATCCATCTCAGCGTCATATGGCCAAATGAGTCTGGGGGGCCAAAAGTAGTGCAGAGCAGGGACGCTCCTATTGCCGGCAATAGACTTTGATTTGACACCTGATTTGACCTGTCAAATCGCATGTCAAATCGTGCCAATATGAACGGGGCTTAAGGTCCAATCAATCAGTGAAGACATCCTGGTGCTTTGTCAAGCGTTGTACATATATAATAATAATAATCATTTCTATGTTATGTTACAGTATATAATACTGCTCTACCTCTGTATAAGTTGTGAAGCCATATCAGAATTGGAAAAACTCTTCTTCATTTTGATCATTTTTCTTTTTGAATACTTGTATTGTAATTTATTTGGTTTTCTGCTGTTACCAAATAAACAGTTTGTAAATGTAAAAAAAAAACAAAAATACTGTGGTTGGGTAAAAAGGACTTCTGAAATATTAAACTATATAGCTAAAGGCAAACTTTTTATTTAGTGTTGAATGTAGTGGAGAGGGATTGGAATGCCTGTAGGAGATTCATCCTCTATATTTGTCCTGTTTACCATTAACATTAAAAGTGAAAGTAAAAGAAAATCCTAAAATGTAGGTTGTCCCCAGAAAAAGTAACTAGTTCTGGTGACCTGGGGGTCACCAAGGAATTCTTTTAATTTTAAGGGATTTCCTCTCACTTCCTGCAAATTTTAGAGTGGCCTTTTACTGTGGCCAGCCTAAGGCACACCTGTGCAATAATCATGCTATCTAATCAGCATCTTGATATGCCACACCTGTGAAGTGGATGGATTATCTTGGCAAAAGATAAGTGCTCACTAACACAGATTTAGACTGATTTGTGAACAATATTTAAGAGAAATAGGCCTTTTGTGTACATAGAAAAAAGTTGCAGTTCTTTGAGTTCAGCTCATGATAAATGAGGGCAAACATAAAAGTGTTGCGTTTATAATTTTGCTCAGTGTTGTAAGCATACATTTTTTTTATGCGTTTGTATGCTTAATGCTCCAAATTTGGTGGGGGTGGGGCGGGTGTTTTTTTTTCTCTCTTTTGTGGTATTGGTAATGCTTTCTGTAATGTGTCTTGTATAATATGTTTGCATTTTTTAAAAACTGAAAATTCTGTTAACTAAAATCTGATAAAAAAAAAAAAAGTGCAACGTTATGGAGTGACGCAGGACCCCTTTGTCAAGCATGTGATCTCAAAGGGGTCCTACGTGACTCCGAAACATTGCACCTTCTTGCTTTTGATGTGATCATGCTCAAATAACAACCATTTGGACTGAAGATCCATGGTGTGCTGGCAAATATATTCTTTGGAAGCCATATTAAGAGCACTTTTCTTAAAACGTAACTCCGCACACTATATTCTTAGACAATTGTCTCTTTTCCTTTTTTTTTTTTCCCTCTGTTCAGGCCTGCCCACCTGGATGTCCGACTGGTCTCTTCACGGATAGGATCTGGTGTTGCTATCCCCATACTTTGGGTATGTGCCTTCCCATTCTTACTTTTTGGGGGGGGACTCAGTATGGATACTTGGAGGGAAAAAGGACCATCGATATGTATTTGTATCACTACCAGCCCTAATGGCTGCGATCTTACCCCTATTAAATATATGCAAACAGTGAAATAACGATATCCAATGAACTAATATGTTATGTAATTGTTTTCATTGTAATTATATGCACTGTGGGCCATACTAATGAAACTTCTTACCTAATGAAAACTAGGATCGCCTGAAGAAGCACTCAGCGAAACGCGTTGCGATCTTCACGTGGCAATGGTACTATCCTATCAAGCGTCCTTTCAATGACACTGGTTGCCGACACAACACAACCGTGTTTCAGGCCTACTTAATATATGTGTCCACAGTGTATTGTCTATACTCTTGGATCTTTTACAATGCATAATATTCTAATACTGAATATTTCTGTCGTATTGCACTATAATAAATATTGATTTTATTCATATTCCACTGTTGTGCTTTCCTGATTGGGAAATTCAGTGACAGCCTTCAAAGTCCCACCTTTTTTGTTAACTCCACACACACATACCTGCATTTCCATATATTCCTCAATAGGATATGGATCCCAAAAGGATAGAAGTGTACCCTGTGTGCATTAAATGTTTTTATAAACCCAGGTATTTTCATATAATGTAGAAGTAGCATTGACATTGGCATACACTCGTATTCAAACATTACTTGCTTATCCCGGAGTTCTACTTTAAGTTTAGAGTAGGCCTTAAAATAGAATATGCATCATACTGGTTGCCATGGGAAAATTGCACAATTCAAGAACTCACTGTATGAAAAACATTTAACGCCAGCGAAATAAAAGTGTTAAATGCACACAACTGTGACCCAGTAACATGATTCATTTTACACCTGTCATAAACATAACATTCACATCTCTACCATTACCCTAAGAAGTATTCATACTGTGAAGTATGATGCATCAAATGTTGCTACAGCAATACATAAGAAGAATATCTGCAGACTGAGGGAAGAGATATAACCTCTCCACAAAGTAGTCATATCACAGCTAATGAAGAATATAAAGTGCAGAAGCCTGTAAAGCCAATGAGAGTCAGGCGACCTTGTCACCGCAAAGATAAATGACACCATACACTGGTGAACATCTGTAAAACTGCTTGAAGGCCATTTTTTCCCTTAAAGGGGGTTTCTCTTAACCTTCTTCTGACTAAGGATAATTATGCCTTTGTGACCAGAAAAATTCCAATTAGGCCCTTTAACTGTAATTTTCTTTTCTAAATTTCATTTTTTAATGTAGAAAATCTTTTTGAAGAGTGTAAAACACCACAGTGACCATCCTCCACTCTGGGCAAAGTATGCCAGTCAAGTAATGGGCTTACAAATGACAATGGAGACTGCGCCACAGGCAAAACAAAAACAGGGAACACCGATGAGTGGGATTATGGCTCCTGTGGTCTTCAAAATGGAGTCTGACTTCCAAATCCGTGAACCCTATAAGGGCCGGTTCACACTGCGGTGATCCTGGAGATTGCATATGATTCGCACCGCACTGCAGTGTGATCACATGCGATCTCTGTGCGATGCAAATTCAGCCATAGAGATAGTATGGCTGAATTTGCATCGCAATCAGAGAAAACTCACACAGGACCCTTTTTTCTGCAGGGGAAGAATCAGATCGCATGGCCATTCACACCATGCAATCTGATTCCTGTGCGAGTTTGCAGTTCACGGTGTCATATGCAAACTGATTTGGAGGTGTCATTAACATTGTATTGACATACCCCAAAGTTTGCATATGGCAGTGTGACATGCGATGCGGGAACCTGCAGTGGATTCCCAGGCTTCCAGCATCGCTGCAGTGTGAACCGGGCCTAAGGGCCCTTTCACACCTGAGCGTTTTGTAGCTTGAATATGCTTGAAGCTACAAAACGCTGGAGGGGAAAAAAAACAATGATTCTCTATGGAGATGGTCCGCATCTCCACTCAAAAACGCCTGAAGCTAAACACCTGAAGCTCAAACTAGTCCCTGAGGTTTTTTTGTTGCGCGAATCGGGTATATTCCGGCGTTTGTATCCCATAGAAATGAATGGAAACGTGTGATGCCAGCATTTTTGCACGTTTTGTCACGCTTGTTTTGCACGATGTTCGGCTGCAATAAAAGCTAAAAAAGCTGAACTACCTAGCAACAAATGATATAATAGATAAAGTATTCTCTATTGGCTAAGACAAAAATGGCAAAAGCCCAAAAACGCTGCATACAAACACGCAAAATCGATCCAGAGATGCTCAACAAAACGCACATCAAAAACGCTGGAAAAAGCTCAAAGTTGCAATGCTCAGGTGTGCATGCAGCCTAAATGTGTATGTAGTCTGTGCTGCCAAAAATGGGAATCAAGATTAATAAATAGTTTACCACATGTAAAAGTGCAAATACAATAAATAAATGAACTTCACCAAAAAACACAGCTAAATGAGTTCCCCAGCCAATACGTTACACACCATCCCTGGAGCACATGCCAGCTTCGGAGGCGGCCATCTAAAACCAAAAGCATTGTATGTACCTGGTGCTGGTCCTTAGGCACATATATGTAAGTGCGGTGTAATTATAAGGTTTTATATGGTTTAACCACTTCAGCTCTAGAAGGATTACCCCCCATCCTGACCAGACCATTTTTTGCGATACGGGACTGTGTTATTTTAACCACTTCCCGACCAGTCGCCGTCATTATACTGTGGCAAGGTGGCTCGATACAGCGAATCGCCATAGCTGTACGTCAGCCATGTGCACCTGCTCCCATTGGCCAGCGGGGGAGCCAATCAGCAGGTGCAGCAGACTCTATGTCCACCGACCGCACGCGATCATTCCCAGCAGTAGCGGAACGGAGAACTGCCTGTGTAAACAAGGCAGATCTCCGTTCTGACAGGGGGGAAGAGATCACACAGATCCTATGCAGGAAGAAGGATGTGTGTGTTTCCCCTGCAGCCCATCCCCCATACAGTTAGAAAGCCCTCCCAGAGAACACAGTTAACCCCTTGATCACCCCTGATGTTAACCCCTTCCCTGTCAGTGTCATTAGTACAATAACTGCAAATTTTTAGCACTGATCACTGTAATAATGTCACTGGTTCCCAAAAAAGTGTCAAAAATGTCAGTTAGGTGTCCGATCTGTCCGCAGCAATGTCGCAGTCGCGCTAAGAATCACTGATCGCCACCATTACTAGTAAAAAAAATAAATAATAAAAATGCCATAAATCTATCCCCTATTTTGTAGACGCAATAACTTTTGTGCAACCCAATCAATGTACAATTATAGGCCAATATGTATTCTGCTACATATTTTGGTAAAAAAATCCCAATAAGCGCACATTGATTAGTTTGCACAAAAGTTATAGCGTCTACAAACTATGGGACAGATTTATAGACTTTTTATTTTTCTTACTAGTAATGTCAGCGATAAGCGATTTTTAGCAGGACTGTGACATTGCAGCGGACAAATCTGACACTAATTGAAACTTTTTGGGGACCAGTGACACCAACACAGTGATCAGTGCTTAAAAAAATGCACCGTCAGTCACTGTACTAATGACACTGGCAGGGAAGGGGTTAAGATCAGGGGTTATCAAAGGGTTAAATGTGTAGCCTGGGAGTGCTTGCCAACTGTGGGGGATGTGCTTTGACTCAGGGAAGATAGGGATCCGTGTTCCTGCTTAGCAGGAACACAAGATCTCCACCTTCCCCTCCGACAGAACGGCGATCTGCCTTGTTTATCATTCTGTCTGCCTCAGGAGCCATCGACGGGTCCCAACGGACATCGGGTCCACCGGAAACGCCGATTGGTTCCCATTGTCTCCAATCACAGCTGGAGTAGGTCGCCAGCGCCGCGAACGCATGCCCAGACCCAAAAATAGAACTCACGTACAGATATGTGATTTTGTGCTTAAAGCCCCATACACACGTTCCGAAAATCGGATGACAGTCCATTTTTTTTTTTTTTCCATGCTAATCTCAGATCGAATCGGAAGAGTGTATTAAAGTGACAAAAATTCTTATATAACAGAATACAAAATCTGAAGTGATGTCATGTGTTGTAGTGTATTTGAATTGTATTTTCGGACGACAACTGTACTGATTGAACGCAAATCGTATGATCCGGTATCGTAAGAGAAAAATTTTCGTATTTGTCCAAATAATATTGGATGAACTGTCATGATCGGCTCTTGAAAGCTCTGTACTAACGATCCAATTATCGTACAATCGCTTTGAAAGTGGGATTTTTCGTCCGATTTTAGGATCGTGTGTATGGGCCCTGCCGCAGTAAATGTATGTGGG
This sequence comes from Glandirana rugosa, assembly GCA_018402905.1. Taxonomy (NCBI): domain Eukaryota; kingdom Metazoa; phylum Chordata; class Amphibia; order Anura; family Ranidae; genus Glandirana; species Glandirana rugosa. The sequence goes on along the minus strand of BLSH010345484.1, from coordinate 200,092 downwards.
ACGGTTCTTTAGCAGTTAATAAAGACGGCTGCTTTGCTCAATGAACCTTTTCCATGATACATTTTTCTGAGGGGTGGTGTAAGGTATCAGAAGAAATTGCATCCTGGTACATGTGAATGGCCAAGTTGGTGCCAAGATACACAGTGGGTCCAACCAATAAGGTGCAGTGAGACCTATCTAGCAATAGAAAGTCTATCCATTGTGGTGAGTGCGATTCCATGTAGAGTCACCTAGAAGTGGTCGCGTGTTTATCTGTTACTAATGGTACCAACACCTGCTCACTTTGAATGGGAGTTATTGACACATTGGACATTAGCTATATTTTTTGGTGCTGTTCATTTATTTATTTTTTTGCACTTTTACATGTGGTAACCTGTTCAGTAATCTTTGATTCACATTTTCGACAGCGCAGTCTATCTACACATTTATAAAGTAATGGACTTAACCATTGAGGAGCATAGACATATCATTTTATTCTAAGGCCCCATGCACACAGATTTTTTTTTTCCTCCCGATATGTCTATGCTCCATGGAAGGAAAAAGCAGCATTACAAACGCACCTACATTGAGGGGTGTTTGGAGGCTGGAAAAAAAAAATTGGCATTTAATAAGCCCTGTGTACATGAGGTCTAAAACATCATAGAAATGAAAGGCAAAACACGCACTCATACATATATATATATATATATATATATATATATATATATACACACAGTATTTCAAAAGTGAGTACACCCCTCACATTTTTTTAAATATTTTATTATATCTTTTCATGTGACAACACTGAAGAAATGACAGTTGGCTACAATGTAAAGTAGTGAGTGTACAGCTCAGCCTTTCTCAACCTTTTCAACAGAGAGGAACCCTTGAAATAATTCTCTGGTCTCGGGGAACACCTGCTAAAAATTAAAAATCTACAACTCATGATACATTAGTGTGATGGTCAATGGGAAGAATGCTCCTTACACTTGTGGTCATTGGGAAGAATTACCCCCTTACAGATAGCTAAAAAGATCAATGGTATCATTGGGAATTAATCTGAGAGGTAGAAATTGACCACTGCTCAAGGAACCCCTAGCAACCTCTGGAGGAACCCTGGTTGAGAAACCCTGGTACAGCTTGTATAACAGTGTACCTTTGCTGTCCCCTCAAAATAACTCAACACACAGTCATTAATGTCTAAACCGCTGGCAACAAAAGTGAGTACACTGTATCTTCTGATTTGTTTGTTTTCTGATACCATTCACCAAACTTCTTGGTAAGAAGAAATAGGCTTTTGCATCTACTAAGTCAGGGTTTCTCAACTGGGGTTCAGCGGAACCCTAGGGTTCCTCCAGAGGTTCCTTGAGCAATGAGCAATTTCTGTCTCTCAGATAAATTCCCAATGATACCATTGATCTTCTTAGCTATCTGTAAGATGGTGGATCTTCCCAATGACCACAAGAATAAAAAGCATTCTTCCCACTGACCATCTCACTAATGTATCATGAATTGTAGATATAGTCATTTTTAGCAGGGGTTCCTTGAGGCCAGAAAGATATTTTAAGGGTTCGTCTGTGCTGAAAAGGTTGAGAAAGGTTGTACTAAATACTACTGCATACAACTCTTGTCTATTGCATGTTTTTAAAGATAAATACAAGAGAATAGAACTAATACTACAAATTCTACATTCAGTATACAAGTATGTGCCATAGAAATATAATTATATAGCTGGATGCCTTTATTGCAGGAAGGAAATAAAACTTATGTTTCATGATATACAGTTCACGATGGGTTGAACAGATAACTATAAGCTATTAGCAGTTAAAGGATTTTTATATCTGGTGCAATCTAAGAGCAATTATTTCAGGGGTACCCAGGACTGCTATTTGATGAATTCTCAAGGGGCAGACTTGGATATAAGCAAACCAGAGGAGGCTCATTCATCGTTCTTGGGGTACCCAGTACTGCCATTGTGCAAAATATCAAGGGGAAGATTTGGATATAAGCAATCCAGCAGAGAGTCATTCATTTTGTATGAAGGCGACCTTACTATAAAATACTGAACAGTAACTTGCTGTTTAAAATTTCAATCCAGTTATGGAAATGGATTGTGAACCACCCATTGAGCACAGCACATTTTTCTCTTTGGCACTTGGGTGTTGTAATCATATATTCTGCTTGGTACTGAGCACTACTGCTACATACCGAATAAGTAAACTGCATTGTGCTGAAATATACCAGATCACATATGTCTTTGTTATCTTTCAAGTTTTTCTGCGGTTCGTTTTTTGTTCTTGATCAAAATAAACAGCAGGGAACATAAAAGTTCTAAAACACGTGAGAAAGGAAAAAAAAGAGGCAAAACATTCAAACGGTCACAAATAGCATACTGGTGGAATGGAAATCGCTAAGAGAGATTGTGAATACAGGCTTTATACTCTACATCATCCATTTTTTTTTCAAAAAGGAGGTATATTTAACCACTTGCTTACTGGGCACTTAAACCCCCTTCCTGCCCAGGCCAATTTTCAGATTTCAGCGCTGTCACTATTTGAATGACAATTGCGCGGTCATGCTACACTGTAACCATATGATTTTTTTATCATTTTTTTTCACACAAATATAGTTTTCTTTTGGTGGTATTTAATCACTGCTGGGTTTTTTATTTCTTCCTAGAAAAACAAAAAAAGACCGCAATTTTTGAAAAAAAAAACCCGTTTTTTAGTTTGTTATAAAATTTTGCGAACAGGTAATTTTTCTCATTCATTGATGTGCATTGATGAGGCTGCACTGATGGGCACTGGTAGGTTGCACTGATGTGCACTGATAAGGTGGCACTGCTAGGTGGCATTGGTGGGCACTGATGAGGTGGCACTGGTGGGCACTGATAGATGGCACTGATGGGCACTGATAGGTGGCACTAAAGGGCACTGATAGGTGGCACTGATGGGCACTGGTAGGTGACATTGATAGGCAGCACTGATAGGTGGTACTGATGATGAGGCACTGATGGGCACTGATTGGCAGCACTGGTGGGCATTGATAGATGGCACTGGTGGGCATTGATAGGTGACACTGGTGGGCACTGGCAGGTGGCACTGATGGGCACAGATGAGGCAGTGGTGGCTCTCCTTTTTCACAACTGATGTCCCTCTGACAGAAGCCGGTGATCGTTTTTTGTTCTCACGCTGAAAAATAAAGCAGATTGCCAATCTTTTGTTTACATCATGTGATCAGCTGTTATGGGCTGACAGCTGATTAAGTGGTAAGGGGCCGGGATCGGCCCCTTACTACGATCTGTGATCAGCCGAGTCTCATTGACTTGGTGGTCACAGAGTGTGCTGCGCGCTTCCCACAGGGGGCGCCCAGACAGAGTATGCTTGGGAGGACATACATCGGAAATTAAGGCCTGCACTGTAGCCATCTTTGGGCTATAGCGAGGGTGGGAGGAGGATAATAATCAAAAACAATGCCCTGGTTCACACTGAATGCAACTTCAAAGTGGTCCAATTTAAGCATGACTTGAGTACAACTTCAATGTGATTTCTGACAATTTCAATGTACTGCGACTTGGCTAATCAAAAAAATCAATCTCCAATCAAAAAAAGTACAGTTTGTGACATAATTCCAAAAATGAGGAAAAAAACAGTGTGGGGGTCCCTCCCAATCTATACTAGGCCCTTTCAGTTTAGTATGGATTTTAAGAGAAACCCCATGCCAAAAAAAAAAAAATGGTGTGGGGTTCCCCCCAATTACTTGAGAGAAAAACAGTGTGGGGGTTCCCCCCTCCCCCTTCAAGCCTAGTATGGACTTTGGGGGGAACCTCCATGCTGTTTTTTCTCAAGTAATTGCAGACAATTCTTTAGGGAAGGATTAAAGATGAAGTGAAAAATGGCTCAAAGTCGCGCTGATATGAACCTAGTACAAGATCCGACACTTCTGGGTTTGGGGCGGCATGCGCACTGCCGGTGGCCTGCTCCCGCTGTGATCATACACATCGGGAGCTGATTGGTGGGTACCGCGGACTCGATGTCTGCTGTTACCCGCCGATCCTACGGTACAGAGGGAAAATGTCGGTCTGCCTATGTAAACGCTTCCAAGCGCTACTAAAAGCTTTTTTTTTTTTTTTTACTTAATTGCTATTATCAGCATTTTTCATCCAGCACTTTTTTCTAGAGTTTTTTGAGCTTATAAAAAACACTATTGTGCATGGAGCCTTATGCTGACCATACACTATACCAAAAATCGTTCCAACCCATTTTCCAAAAACGAAAACTCATCCGTGAGAGCAAGCGATAGTGCCATCATGTAATGACCGATAAATCGCTCAGTGGACATAAATGAATCAGTTTTTTTTTTTTTTTAACATATACCTAATGCAAACAGTTTGGACGGGAAACACCTTTCAATTTATTGTTTGTTTGGCAGAAAATTTCCAAACTTGTCCTTTGTTTTTTTGGCTCAAAAAACTCACAACCGATTAACATTTCATACCCAGTAGCTGGCCGAAAAACAAACGAACTGTCCAAATGACCGATATTTCGTATAGTGTACAGCCAGCATTAAAGTGATCCTGTCACTGAAATGAAAAATTTATTCAGGAGCACCCTGTAACAGAAGCAGACTTACTTTCCTGGTAGACTGTGAAAAAAAAAAAAAGTTTAATGGCCAGTTCACACCATAAAAATGCACTCCAGATCCGTTCCGGGTACATTTCCCTGTGCACATTTTTTATTCGTTTTTGGCGCCTTCCAGTGCGTTTTTGGTGTGTTTTGATGCGTTTGCGGATGCATTCCAGGTGCTTTTTTTTCCTGTTTTCTCCCACTATACTAGGGTCCAATGCATTTTTGATGCGTTCCAGTGCGTTTTTGATGTGATTTACTGCATTCCAGTACAGTCCAGTGGATGTAAAATTAATAAAAACATGTTCTACTTTTTTTTTCTGGAACTGGAAAGCCCTGGAACTGACTGCACTGGTGTGAACTATACCTGTAGCTCTCCTTCACACGGGAAATGCAACATTTTATGGAGAACAACCCAACATCCAATGGAGATAAATATTCTGGTGACAACTGTCTTAGATGATTCACTTTGGAGAGAGTTCCTTTGATTTCCTGTTCCGTCAGAAAAAGAAAAAAAGGCAGAAAGTGAATGGAAATCTCCCCACAGGCAGGTAAAAATAACCCAACGGGGGTCTTAAGCCCGTCTGAATCTATAAAAAAAGGCTTTGGCTATAAATCCACTTAGCATGGCAAGCCATAACAAGGATCACTATGATTGGGTTGACCCTACACTGTTTGTTATCAGGTATTATTACTACACCACGTGACTGAGCAGTGCATTTAGCGTATGTCTGGACTATACAGACGACAATCCATTAGAACCTTGCTGACAGAGCGCTTCACTTAATTTAATTAGATGAGGCCTAAAACCCCAGAAGAGCCATTTTAAACTGTTCCTACATCTGGGAATTCTGTCTTAATCGAACTGCGGGCCTATTCTCCAACCTAGACTGTAAACATCAATGGGGACAGGAGCACAATGTGCATGGTGGAGAGAGCTCTCCGCTAAACCCGTACAGTACTCAGATGACGGCACTATAACTAAATCACTAAAATCAATACATTTCCAGTCTGACCTCTACAAAGCATACAAAAAGGAAGAACAAAGAAACAAAGACAGCAATGCTTAGCTCTAAACATATAGTAACTTTCACTATTTCTAAAATAATAAAAAGGGCAATTCAAGCATCAGTTAACAACTTGACAGCTATGAACATAAATTCATCCCTCATTAAAGCGGAGGTCCGCCCAGAACTAAAAAAATGGATCCCTCATTAAAACGGAGGTCCGCCCAGAACTAAAAAAATGGATCCCTCATTAAAACGGAGGTCCGCTTAAGAAAATCAAGACCCGCCTGGAGGCGAAATTACTCCCTAAGTAAGCAAATCAAGACTCGCCTGGAGGTGAAATTACTCCCTAAGTAAAAAAATCAAGACCCGCCTGGAGGCAAAATTACTCCCTAGGTAAAAAAATCAAGACCCGCCTGGAGG
>BLSH010345484.1:136910-168448 GCA_018402905.1 Glandirana rugosa | reverse complement strand
AATTTTCAGTGATTGGCACCATAGCTTGTAGACTCTATAACTTTCACAAAGACCAAATAATATCCACTAATTTGTTTTTTTTTTACCAAAGATAGGTAGCAGTATAAATTTTGGCCAAAATTTATGAAGAAAAGTTACTAATTTGCAAAATTTTATAACAGAGACGAAGAAAAATTCATTTTTTTACAAAATTTTCGGTCTTTTTTTAATTATAGCGCAAAAAATAAAAAACCCAGAGATGATTAAATACCACCAAAAGAAAGCTCTATTTGTGTGAAAAAAAGGACGCAAATTTCATATGGGTGCAGTGTTGCATGACTGAGTAATTGTCATTCAAAGTGTGAGAGCGCTGAAAGCTGAAAATTGGTCTGGTTGTTAAGGGGGTTTAAGTGCCCAGTTGTCAAGTGGTTAAAAATGCTTCTAAAAAGCTGCAAAAACGCTTAAAAAAATGCCAGCAAATCGCTATGCTCAGATGTGAAGCGGAGTCAAAAGCTACAGCACCTTCCACATCATTATTACACTTTCTGTGTTTTTTTTTCTCTAAAGTGTAAAATAACATCTTATCTATTGATTGTATGATAAAACATTTTTTTTCAATAAAGATATACAAACATTGTATAGATATTAATATGCTGATCTACTAAAACTGGAGAGTGCAAAATCTGGTGCAGCTGTGCATGGTAGCCAATCAGCTTGTTCAATTAAGCTTTGACAATAAGGTCCCTTTCACACGGGCATTCCGTCCAGGCGGACCTGAACAGATGCCCCATTCTCCTCTATGGAGACAATGACATGTCCGCTGACACCCGCCGCTCTCCGATCTGATCTGTGCTCCATAAAGTCCGATGGATGGAAAGCCTATTTTTCCATTCATCTGGGGATCGGATGACAACAGACCATTTGATTTCCTATAGAGGAGAGCAGCGCTCTGTCAGATCCGTCTCCGCACAGTTTGCGGAGACCGATCAGCGGGGATCAGCGGAGCAATCCCTGCTGAGCAAAAACGGACGCCGCACACGGAACGCCCATGTGAAAGGGGCCTAAGACCTGGAAGCTGATTGGTGTCTATCCAGAGATGCACCAGTTTTACACTCTGCAGTTTTAGTAAATCAGCCCCTTTAAGTGACAAGTTTGTATGGATGTTTATGATAACAAGTTTAAATGTGGTTAGGTTAAAGCATAACTCTGGCCAAACCTGTTTTTTTTTTTTAGTTTTTAATGGAGCAGGCAATAGTTATTATTCCTGTCAGGTTTTTTTAAACTAAATATGCCCAGACCAAATTTAGCAGAGTCAGTAAAACCTCATTCACTTGTGTTTAGAGGACATTTCTATATGCGAATAAATGCAGGCAATGATTGTTTTTGACACCCCCATTCACGCTGTGTGTTTACCTGCATTTAGGTTTAGTCAGATTAGCTGTGTTTAGAGGAGATAGAGTTGTGTGCCTCCTGGATGCAATTAGAAACTATAAACTCTAAGCATGATTAACCTGTGTAAACACATTAAAATGCATCTAAACCCTCTTTAACCACCTCAATACTGGGCACTTTCACCCCCTTCCTGCCCAGGCCATTTTTCAGCTTTCAGCGTTGTCACAATTTGAATGACAATTGTGTGGTCATACTACACTGTAGCCATGTGAAATTTTTATCATTTTCTTCACACAAATAGAGCTTTCTTTTGGTGGTATTTAATCACTGCTGGGTTTTTTATTTTTTACTAAAAAAAAAAAGCCCAAAAATGTTGAAATAAAAAAAAAGAAAAAAGTTTATCTTAGTTTTTTTGTCAGTAAATTTTGTAACTAAGTAATTTTTCTCCTTCACTGATGTGTGCTGATGGGCACTGATAGGCTGCACTGATGGGCACTGATGAGGTGGCACTTATGGGCACTGATGAGGCAGCACTTATGGGCACTGATTAGGTGGCACTGATGAGGAGGCACTAATATGCCACACTTATGGGCACTGATAGGTGGCACTGATGGGTGACACTGGTGGATACTGATGGGTGGCACTGGCATGCACTGATAGGTGGCACCGGTGGGCACTGATAGGTGGCACTGATGGGCACTGATAGGCAGCACTGGTGGGCACAGATAGGCGGCACAGATAGGTGGCATTGATGGGTGGTACTGGTGGACATTGATGGGCAGCAGTGATGGGCAATGATGGGCAGCACTGATAGACGGCACTAATAGCCAGCACTGACTGGCATCACTAATGGGCACTGATTGGTGGCACTTGTGGGCACTGATTGCTGGCACTGGTGGGCACTGACTGCTGGCACTGGTGGGTACTGATTGCTGGCACTGGTGTGGGCACTGGTTGCTGGCACTGGTGGTCAAATGTAATCAGTGCACTGATGATCAGTGCCCTGATTACATCCCTAGATGTCCTCTGTGAGAGGAGATGTTGCTGATCGGCTCTCCTCGCCACACACTGTCAGTGTGAGGCGAGGAGCACCGATTACAGGCACTTCTTTGTTTACATGTGAGCGGCCATGGCTCTTTACACAGATTGGGGTCGCGCCGTGTCCTGGCAACAAAGCACCACCGCGATCGGCGTGGGGGAGCACGCATTCTGGAATGACGTCATATGACATCGTCCCAGAACGAGGGCCGCACCACCCCTCCGTCATTTGATAGTGGGTGGGCGGCAAGTGGTTAAATTAGGAACAACTGGGCACAGTGATCTGAAAGACATAAAAGTTTAGGAGAAGCCCCAGATGACTTCTCCTGACCTTAGAAAAGCTAAACACAGGAGTGGCAGTGTGAATGAGGCCCTTGTTGTGTTTAGATTGAAACTACTATACTCCTAAAACTAATTTCCTAACATCATCATATTTTTACATTTTTTAAGGACAAAATATTGTTTTAGGTTCGGTTCACACCTAGGTGATCCAACTTTGCTAGGCGATTTGAAAGCGACTTGAAAGCGATTCGAAAGCGATTTGAAAGAGACTTCAGAACTACTTTGGGCATTACAACACGACCTGAAGCGACCTCCATGCCAGGCAACTTTGCCTGTGGCCAATCAAAGAAGAGAGGGAGGGGGAGTTGCCTTATAAAATTATTTTCTTTTTCCTGTAAAGTCGCTTCTTCATAGACGGTGATCTGCCTTGGTAACAAATTCCATTGACTTCTATGGGCTCAAATCGCCTAGAAATACTTTGAAATAGTACAGGAACCTATTTGGAAATCGCCTTGGAGTCGGAGCGACTTGAGTAGAGCATATTAAGATGGCTCCATTCATTTCAATGGGATTTCTGATGTCAGGCGATTGGAGGCAAATTGGGGCGACACAAGTTGGATAGCAAATCGCCTAGGATTGCCTATGTGTGAACCGGCCCTTAGGCTCCTTTCACATTTGTGCGACCTGAAAGGCGCACAATTGTCTGCTGTGATTTTGATGCGTTTTTAAGCAATGCCTGTGTAACACTGAGGTCTATGGAACTCAAATCGCATCAAAGTCAGACCAAAGTAGTGCAGGGACTACTGTGAAGTCTCTATGACTTGAAGTCACACAGATATGAATGATACTAATTGGAAATCATGGAGTACGACTTGTTATGTGACTTTGCAGTCCCAAGTCGCAGGACAAGTCGCACAAGTGTGAAAGGGGCCTTAAACAGAGGTGTTTAAAAAAAAAAAAAAAGCATTTTACACTTCAGAACCAAAACAACTTCAAATCCTCTTCAGCTCTAGAAGAGTAAGCATACAAGATACAATGTTGCAAGTCTCCCCTCCCAATGCTATATTGTAACATTTGATTTACAACCCTCAATGCTGAGTAACCCCAGTCTGCTCTGAAAAGGCTGCTTAGCTTTTTTACTTGCAGGTAAAGCCAGTCTCAATTTCAAAGCAACAATCGCCCTAATCCCCAGGGCTCTATCATTCTAAGCATGTGCAATGGACAGCTCTCACACATGGTGGCTGTCTTGGTTTTGGGCAAGCACCTAAGCCTTCTGATTTTGGACATGCGAGCCATGTCTATCTTGGTGTAAGCTCCAGGGCCTACCCCCCAGGAGTTTTTCTGTGAGGACAAATCCTCTTGCATTTGAGTCATGGGCAGATTTTGCCTCCCAACTCTATTAGGGGTCAGGTTACCTACCTTTTCTATTCTTTTTTGGAAACTGTTGGCCTCTGACTCCTTGACTAAGACCTTTGTACAGGGGCCTCCCATGTAACTTCTTCTTGTGACTCTATGTCCTTTGGTTCCTTCAACAGGGATCATTTCATGGTTTTGCACAGGACAAAGTGGTAGTGAGGCCCATTTCTACCTATTGGTTGGATACTTTCTATCTGTCTCCCTAATCTGAGTATCCTTATCCTGTCCCTCAGTCTGCCTCCAGGTAACCCCAGGGAAGCTTCCTCCTACCATCTGTATGTTGTTTGGGTAGGAGAGTCACTGTCTACTTCCTTCAGACAGGCTGTATATTCTTTGTTTTCCAAGATGGACCCTGCATCCACCTTTTTTGAACTGTTTTTATGTGTTAGGCAGCCCTCTTAAATGAATGTGTTGCCTTGCAATTCATGTTAACTAAAGGCACGTACACACGGTCCGATTATCGGTCAACAACAGTCGTCCAACAGCCTGTTGGCAGAAAATTCCGATCGTGTGTACTTACGATCCTACAACCGAGTTCCGAGACTAGAAAACTTGTGTTGGCCAACAAGGCTTTGGCCGATTGCTGGCTCGTGTGTACAGAAGTTGGCCAACAAAAAGTTGGAAGTGCAAACACGCATGCTCGGAATCCAGGAAGTGTTCGGTCATATAAACCTGTGTTCCTAATTCACAAATCACATTCACCTGAACTTCCTCATTATACGTTCGTAACATGTCACTACGTTTGGCTTTGTTGGCCGATTACTTGACTTATGTCAGTACGCTAGACAGAACCGACATCGCCCAATTTGGACAAAAGTTGGACGTTCAGTTGACCAACCATCGGCTCGTGTGTACGGGGCTTTACAGCATAATAAACTTTAACACACTGCAACAGTGTGAATCAAGCCCTAGACAACTGTCAGATGGCAGGTGATCTCATATCCAGATCTTCAGAGCCAAGAAGCAGGCTCGAAGTAAAGCTAATTAAAGAGGGAAATACAAATATGTCATAAGCATGCCAGCAATTATAATACATAAGGACTGAATATTTAAACTATTACATAAGCTCAGCAGTTCTCTTATAAGATTTGCTACATGTTTTTCTATAAATATGTATAGTCATTTCAAATGTATTCTTTAGATATATATTAAAAAGCTCCACTTAGGGCCGGTTCACACATAGGCGATCCGACTTCAGGCGTGACTTTGCTAGGCTATTTGAACGCTACTTCAAGGCGACTTCAGTGTGACTTTGGGCGACTTACAATACGACCTGAAGCAACCTCCATGCCAGGCAACTTTACCTGTGGCCAATCAGAGAAGGGAGGGAGGGGATGCCTGGGTAATTCATGGGGAGTACCTGTGTAAATTATTTTCTTTTTCCTGTAAAGTCGCTTCAATATAAATGAGGGATCCGACTTGGGGGCGACTTCCATTGAATTCTATGAGCACGAGTCGGATAGAAGTCGTCTTGAAGTAGTACAGGAACCTTTTCTGAAGTCGGAGAGACTTCAGTAGTGTACATTAAGACAGCTCCCATTCATTTCAATGGGATTCCTGACGTCAAGAGACTTGGGGCGACGCAAGTCGGATCGCAAGTCGTCTATGTGTCAACCGGCCCTTGAGATAACCAATTTATTCAATGTGAATTAAAGGATAAATCCACCTTAAAAAATAATAATAATAATAAATGCACCCATATTGCAAAAGAAAACATGTATATTTATTATTTTTTTGCACTGAAGCCTTCAAAGCATTGCAACCATGATCAGTGAATTGCAGGTGTAATGCACAGGCACCTGCAGACTACTGTATTCCTCCACCTCAGGACTGTACCGAGGTATGGACCTTCAGTTACAGAGCTGGGGGAAGTATTAATGGACTACAAGCGCGGTAACGTCACTGCACTAGTGCTCCATTGAGAACTACAGTCGTACGACATATGGGACTTTTTTCATTCCCAGATTTCTGTGATTGGATGACATGACTGTGCAGAGCCACATATGACAGGAGCCAAAGGGAAAAGGATCCCTGGATTCTATAAGTGGGGGGAGAGTGGGGCTGTGGACCACGTTTCCTGTTACACCCTAAATATGGGACATGGAACATGGTTAGAAAAATTGATTAATCTTTGAATGTTTCAAATGTTTTTTACAACACTAAGATTGCTCAGGTATCTCAGGATTTTATAATACCCTAAGGAGCCCGTTCTCACAGGGGCAACTTGCGCTCCGACTTGAGTCGCTTCAAGTCTCCCCAAGTCGCTTGACATCTGAAATCCCATTGAAGTGAACGGGAGCAGTCTTAATGTACACTAATGAAGTCGCTCCGACTTCAGAAAAGGTTCCTGCAGGACTTCAAGGTGACTTCTATCTGACTTGTGCCAATAGAATTCAATGGAAGTCGTCTCCAAGTCGGATCCACCGTCTATATTGAAGCAACTTACAGGAAAAATAAAAAAAATTTACCCAGGCAACCCCCCTCCCTCCCTTCTTTGATTGGCCACAGGCAAAGTTGCCTGGCATGGAGTCACATTGTAAGTCGCCCAAAGTCATGCTGAAGTTGACTTGAAGTTGCAAATCGCCTAGCAAAGTCGCCCTGAAGTCGGATCGCCCCTGTGTGAACGAAGGCTCACACTAAGGCCTCATGCACACAGTATATTTTTGCAGCTGCCGTTAGGGGCGTCTGGTGTTTTTTTCCTGCCTCTAAATGCCCCTCTGTGTTATCCTATGTGTCCATACACATGCAGACTTTTAGCAGCATTTAGTAGCAGAAGAGTTTAGGAAAAGGTAGGAAAAAACCCCACTGCCAGTGCATCCAGGAGCAGCAGAATTTGAGCCTAAATGCCTGTTAATGCTAGGCACGTTTAGCTCTTGAGCATTAGTTCCTTTCAATGGCCAGAATATTTATTCTGGTCAACATAATGAATTACCGTCCAAGTGCTTGACCCCTGAAACTGCATCTAAACGCTTGGAAAAGCGTTAGACACTTTACAAACATCAGGCTTTTTTCTAGGAGAGTTAAAAATAAAGTCCTATGTGCATAAGGCCTAAGACTCGGTTAACATTTATGCGCTTTTGCGGCCTGCGTTTACAAAAGCATCGGCAGTCGATTCATTTGAATGGGCCTCCTTGCCTGTGTTTCCTGCAGAAAAAAGGTGCATGCACCTTTTTAAAAACATGGCCACAGAGAAATCACTTTTTTTTTTTCTTATTACCCTGACATCCTCTGGATCATATCTGTGTACTCAAGAGTAAACAGAAAAGGGTGACAACACTGCAGCTACACAGAGTAAGTGTTGTCAGCCTTGGAGTGTAAGTACCAGCAGATGCTGGTATGATTTCGTTGAAAACCGGATGTATTGAAAAAAAAGGCTTAAAGTGTTACTAAAGATTAGGTTTTTTTTTTTTCTAAAAATAACAAACGTGTTATACTTACCTGGATTTGCACAGCGCAGCCCAGATCCTCTTCTCCTATGCTCGGGTCCCTCTTCTGTGCTCCTGGCCCCTCCCCCCTGTCGAGTGCCCCCACAGCAAGCATCTTGCTATGGAGGCACCCGAGCCGCAGCTCTGTGTGTCCATTCAGACACCCCCTCTCTCTCCTCATTGGCTCACTAACTTTGACTGACAGCAGTGGGAGACAATGGCGCCATGCTGCCATCTCAGCCAATGAGGAGGAGAGTCCCTGGCAGCCGAGATATTCCTGCAACATCGCTGGATCCTGATGGAGCTCAGGTAAGTATTAGGGGAGCTGAGGAGGGCTACTGCACTCAGAAGGTTTTTTTTAATCTTACTGCATAGAATGAAAACCTTCTGACTTTACAACCACTTTAAACTTTTTGATTTTACAGAAACATAAGCAACCACATATTTGACTTTGGGTCTATTCATACCATTGCACTATGGTATTGTGCACCATTGTTTCATTCTGAATACCCCCCACTGCAATTGCATTATCATGCTTTTTTGATATACTGCTATGCATCTTATTTGGCGCATTTCGGTGCATTAGGGAGCCCATTCAAATTGACTGCCTAATGCAACAAAAAAAGATGGCCTATATGTTCTATTATAGTATTAGCATGGATATTCATATGTTCTTTGTCTGTACTCTAGACCTGTGCCTGGTTTGTCTGCAAAGTAAAAGCCCACATACCTTCTGTATGCAATAGCTAATTACTAGTGTAGTCTCAGGTCAGGTATAACAGGATTATATTAATAATTCCTCTTCATTATATTTAATCAGCTTAGTTAACAAATATTACATAAGTTACTGACCCAACAACACAAGTGGCCATGTGAAAAAACACACGTGGTAATGCAACGCACCAGGGTCTGAATGGGCCCAATTTGTTGTCAATTGTATCATGGCTACTTACATAAACATTCCTACTCCTAAGAAAATGATCAAGCTTATGATACAAAGAAACATAATACCAGCTGATACAACATAAGTGGTTTTTAAATCCCATGTGATCATAAAAGACTGTCTAGTTTCCTGAAGCCATTCACATAAGTACCAGGAACTAGACAATGACACTTTGAAAGAAATATACAAGCACATTTAGTGAAGAAAATACTATTCTTTAGCTGTGTCTGTGGCTGTCAGGCCACTCACATATGGAAGATTTACAACCTGATCTTTGCTAGGAATGACAAACAGATCCCTTTCACTGCAGAGATATGAATCAGTGGCGGTAGTAATCCTGTAATTCTTCATCTGTTATATAACCTGCAATAACTCACTACCTAGGAAATAGGAATGATTCACCAACTGTTCAAAAGTCAGTTTCCTATGTCTCTCCAGAAATCCAGCAATGAGATCAGCTTCTGCAGTACTTAGATTTAACACCCCCATCCTTATTCTCTTGTAGCATTCTCTATAGGGGTGCCCATAAATATTAAAGGAGTTGTAAAGTCTCAAGGTTTTTCACCTTAATGCACTCTATGCATTAAGGTAATAAACTTCTGCGCTGCAGCTGCCCCCCCAGAGCCCCCATTTTTCTTACCTGAGCCTGAACGTTCCAGTGCCGAGGATGAGCCCAGCAGCTCCAGCCGCTGTCTCGGGTTGGCAGAGGATGGGTTGATAGCAGCGGGAGCCTTTGGTTTAGTGACACGGCAGCCGGGAACAGGGCCGAGTCCTGCTGTCTGTGTCAATGGACGCAGCAGCAGGACTCGGGAGTGCGCCCACAAGGGTGCCCCCATGGAATGCGGCTCTCCAAGGGGGCACCAGATGAAGAGGAGGAGCCAGGAGCGCTGCCGGGGGACCCAAGAAAAGGAGGGGTTTGGGGTCGCTCTGTGCAAAAACCCTTGCACAGAGCAGGTAAGTATGACATATTTGTCATTAAAAAAAAAAAAATAAGATGAACCTTTACAATCACTTTAAATGATTGGCTGGATGAAGGGAGGATCTAATGTATATGGGGGCTCTCTGTGTTTTTTTTTTATAGATATTATTTAACCATTTGACCCCCAGGCCTTTTCGTTTACATGTAACAACCAGTATTTTTTTACTAGGGCATTTCTTAGAACCTCTAAATATTATATATATATATATATATATATATATATATATATTAAAGCAGAGAATAAATTGGTGGGTGTTACAATATTTTATGTCACATGGTATTTAAGCAGCAATTTTTCAAATGCAATTTTTTAGGGAAAAAATACACTTTTTTGAATTTTAATGCAAAAAAACACAATACATAACCTAGTTTTTCTCTAAAATTTAAAATATGATGCTTCGCTGAGTAAATAGATACCAACCATGTCAAGCTTTAAAACCATGCAACGGCAACAAACTACAGCATCTCACAAAAGTTTTGTAACTATTTTGTAAATATTTCCATGTGACAACACTGAAGAAATGCCACTTTGCTACAATGTAAAGTAGTGAGTGTACAGCTTGTATAACAGTGTAAATTTGCTGTCCCCTCAAAATAACTCAACACACAGCCATTAATGTCTAAACCGCTGGCAACAAAAGTGAGTACACCCCTGAGTGAAAATGTCCAAATTGGGCCCTAAGTGATAATATTTTGTGTGGCCTCCATTATTTTCCAGCATTGTCTTAACCCTCTTGGGTATGGAGTTCACCAGAGCTTCACAGGTTGCCACTGGAGTCCTCTTCCACTCCCCTCATGATGACATCTAGAAGCTGGTGGATGTTAGAGACCTTGTGCTCCTCCACCTTCCATTTGAGGATGCCCCACAGATGCTCAATAGGGTTTAGGTCTGGAGACATGCTTGGCCAGTCCATCACCTTTACCCTCAGCTTCTTTAGCAAGGCAGTGGTCATCTTGAGGTCGTTATTATGTTGGAATACTGCCCTGCGGCCCAGACTCCGAAGGGAGGGGATCATGCTCTGCTTCAGTATGTCACAGTACATGTTGGCATTCATGGTTCCCTCAATGAACTGTAGCTCCCCAGTGCCAGCAGCACTCATGCAGCCCCATACCATGACACTCTCACACTCCCATGCTTGACTGTAGGCAAGACACTTGGCTTGACAACATCTGAACCAAATAAGTGTATCTTGGTCTCATCAGACCACAGGACATTGTTTCAGTAATCCATGTCCTTATTTTGCTTGTCTTCAGCAAACTGTTTGCGGGCCTTCTTGTGTATCATTTTAGTAGAGGCTTCCTTTTGGGATGACAGCCATGCAGACCAATTTTATGCAGTGTGCAGTGTATGGTCTGAGTACCCACAGGCTGTCCCCCCACCCCTCCAACCTCTGCCGCAATGCTGGCAACACTCATACATCTATTTCCCAAAGACAACCTATGGATATGATGCTGAGAATGTGCACTCAACTTCTTTGGTCGACCATGGTGAGGCCTGTTCTGAGTGGAACCTGTCCTGTTAAACCGCTGTATGGTCTTGGCCACTGTGCTGCAGCTCAGTTTCAGGGTTTTGGCAATCTTCTATATTGCCTAGTCCATCTTTATGTAGAGTAACATTTCTTTTTTTCAGATCCTCAGAGAATTCTTTGCCATAAGTTGCCATGTTGAACTTCCAGTGACCAGTATGAAAGAGTGAAAGTGATAACACCAAATTTAACACACCTGCTCCCCATTCACACCTGAGACCTTGTAACACTAACGAGTTACATGACACCGGGGTGGGAAAATAGCTAATTGGGCCCAATTGGGTTGTACTCACGTAAGTTGCCAGCAGTTTAGGCATTTATGGCTGTGTGTTGAGTTATTTTGAGGGGACAGCAAATGTACTCTGTTATACAAGCTGTACACTCACTACTTTACATTGTAGCAAAGTGTCATTTCTTCAGTGTTGTCACATGAAAAGATAGAATAAAATATTTACAAATATGTGAGGGGTGTACTCACTTTTGTGGGATATTGTATGTAAAATTTACTATCCATAGGCAATTCTTTAAAGCCTTTACAGGTTACCACTTTGGAATGAAAACTTTTAAACGTTTAAAATAAGGAGGCGGTGGAAGCATAATGAAAAAAGGGAAGAACATTTTGAAAAGATGTTCATACATGCTTCATCTGTTGTGCAATGTGCAAGACAGAGTTGAGGTTGTAGTGATTACTTTATTTTCCAAAGAAACACACAAATACAAGTTATAACCAATCAGTGGTCAAGTTCACTGACAGGTCTTAATGCCCAACTCCGGGCAGAGGCGAACCCCCTATACTTAACTGAACGTTCACTCCCTTGGCAAACGGAGCTCCCCCCATGATCCAGTGGTGGACTGCTCCTGGCGTCCTAAGTTCCACAGCAGGACTATGGAACCAACTCTGGGCTTGATGACCTCAGCACTCATGAGTGTGGGGGTGCAGGAGCTACAGGGATTGGCCTTGTGTGGAGAGGGGGGGATCAGGTAAGTTTATCGCCTTTCATCTTTCCCCATAGGTAGAAATATAGATACATAAAAGAACACAAATGTGTCATCTTTCTGTTTGTTTTCTTAAGGAAAGTAAATTTTCAGGGGGGGGATTTCTTTTTTTTTTTTTTTGAAAAGGGAGCAGTAGGCCAAATAAGCTTGGTAATCTCTGATATAGCCTAAAATCCATGTGAGGGGTTCCACTAAAAGGTTAGCCCCCAGTAAGCCCTCTGTTTTTACAATATATATACTGTATTAGGTATTAGATTATACTGTATTTTACATGATTATTGAATCATCTTGATCTTAATATTATCTGGATTGACTAGTATTTTACTATTGTGGATATTTTAAGGACATTTTATTGCTATATAGATTTTATGCGAAGGGAGATTTTATAAAAATAGAGAAAAAAAGAAAGAAAAAAAAAGAAAGAAAGAAAAAAAAAAGAAAGAAAGAAAAAGAAAGAAAGAAAGAAAGAAAGAAAGAAAGAAAGCGAATGCAAAATGCAATGTAATATAACATAATACAATATGTAGGCATGAATATACGCTAACTAAAACAGTTATATAACTAGGGGATGCTCGTAATTGAAAAATACTAAAACTCAATAGCTAGATTGTTTTGAATGTTCTGAGATTATACAGGTCACGGAAAAACGGTTTGACATGCCATTTATTAATACTTTTGCTTTAGCCTAAACTATCTTTCCCATGTCAGTTATTGTTAGGATATATGACATATGTCATTTCTAACTTGGTTTTGGAAAATCATATAGATTACAGCCATATTTTTAATAACATAGGTTGGTTGTTCTTTTTACTTATCAGTGCTTTACTAAAGCAAAGCATGCTACAGATGACTTATCAGTGGAGAAGAGTAGAAATCCTATAATTCGACCTGTACAATTGCTTCTCTGCAACAAGGCTTGGCTAGCGGTGTCTGCTGGTGCCTCACAGACTTTTAGATCATCTCCTCGGGTCAATCATTTAGTATGTATGGCCTCCTTTATAGAGAGCTCTACAAGACTATCCTGAGCAGTAGGGGGTGTTGAGGAGCCTATCCAGGCACTCCACAAGGTTATCTAATTGCTGGACGTCTGAAGAGGTGTAAAAATTCAACAGAACACACGCAGAGACATTTTTCATTACATATATGGGTTCTTTCTAGTTAACAACACTTTACTATTGCTCTCTCTGATAAAGCAAGTGATGCTCCAGGTTGCAGGTCTAACTTGAGATATTCAGGCCATTTCTGAGGTCCTACAGAGTAATAACGAGGGCCTCCTGTGGTCAGGGGCACTGATTACCACACAGCAAGGTTTTCTAAGTTGAAAAGTCTACCTGCATGAGGTGGCAATCGTTTTTCCTTCTATAGAGCAGAAGAAAAGATAAAAACACGTGTGTGTGGCACTGCTCCCCTCGAACCTTGATAAAGGAAGCTTGGTAGTCATGTGACTCAAACAATGAAGGACAGATAGAGAGGCATAACTAGAACCCTCAGGGCCCCCGTTGCAAGAAATTATGAAGGGCCCCCCTGATCCCTGGCCAGGGCCCTCCCTCTTCCCACTGATTCTGAGGCCTTTTACTCCCATTGCAGGTCTCTTTATTATGGTCCCACAGGGGGACCTTTTCACAGGTTCTGCAGGGGGCCCCCTTTCTGCCATCTTTGGGCCTCCCCATGATGTTGAAATGCGCAATTGCAACCTTTTCAATCCTGATAGGTCCCCCACTGGAGTCAGTAGTTTTTAACCTTCCTAGCGGTATTCCCGAGTGTGGCTCGGGGTGGATTTTCAGCACCAAGAGCGGTAACCCCGAGCCACACTCGGGCTTGCATCGCTGGATCCAGGCAATGTTACTCACCTTGTCCCCTGGATCCAGCGATGTCCCCCGCCGTGTCTGCGGGCTGTGTCCGCCGCTCCGATGCCTCTGTGTGCCGGGCTCCGTTCCCTGCGAGCGTCGCGTCGCACGGGGACGGAGACCGGCGGGAAATTCAAAAAGTGAAACACACACAGTACATACAGTACACTGTAATCTTATAGATTACATTACTGTATGAAATCATTACACATCCCCTTTGTCCCTAGTGGTTTGCCCAGAGCCCTGCATGCACTTTTATATAATAAATGTCATTCTTTCTGCCTGGAAACATGACAATGTCCATAGCAACCAAAAAGCGTCCCTTTACGTCAAAAGTGGTTTTTGATCAGCTAGAAAACAGCGATAGTAAATAAGAATCATTTGCAGAATTGAGTGATACTGATTTTTGAGGAAATTTATCATCAGAAACTGAAAGTGACGACAGCGACAATTCTGCAACTGAGCAAATTTCTGCGTTTTTGGTTTGATTACATTATTGAATAAATTTTATTACTATTATATTATTATTTTTGATAATTATTTTTAGTTATTTATTATATTATAATTTATGATTTCATTTTTCAAACTTTTTCATACCCGGGATGTCTACTAGACTGTTGTTTGGACAGATTTAAGTGAGTTATTCCTAAGAATTGCAGGCCTACAATACATAACACCAAATTTCCATGCAAAAAAATGGTACCGCTTTTGGAACAAAATTCCTGACATAATCATACCGCCAGGGAGGTTAATTGTTGTTTTAATTAAATTTTTTTTTTTTTTACCATTTCATTTTATTTTTTGCATTTTTTTTAGGAGCCCTGTTGGGGGGCTTTGATGAGATATCAGGGGTCTAAACAAACCTGGCCCTCAATCTCCATCTTTGTAGCCTCAGCTGCACAGAATGAATGGACAAGAATAGTTGTGTACCGAGCCTCCCATTCATTCGGAAACTGAAGTATAGTAAAAACAGTTTACTATGCTTCAATTATGAATGAACCAATTGGAACCAAACGGTACCAGTCAATGGCTCTGTATATTCAGAAAAGGAAGGAGCCAGTAAGTGACAAATTTACTGACCCTTTCCCATCTCTCCATCATGACACATCTTCTACAGCAACTGACAGGAGAGAGGAGGGGGGAAGACAGCAGCTCTGTGGGGGGACCAGGGAAGCACACAGGGACCCTGGGAACAGCAGAAGACAAGTAAACTGGATAGGAGGAGCAGTGGGGGAAGTATATAGAGGAACCAATCTCCTCCATTAGGAGGAAAATGAAGGAGATTGGTTCCTCTAAATGCCACCCCCGCCATCCCTCCTATCCAGGTGTACAAGGGAGGCACACGGGCCCCCTGGAGCATAGGGCCCAGTCGCAATTGCAACCCCTGTAGTTACGCCCCTGGACAGATATCTCCCTACAATGAATCTACAAAGATATGTATCCACCGATAGCCAGCCTTGAGGACTTCAACAGTAAGCCTCCCACCCTCCCCACCTGTAGTGCCCCTAGCAGTTACCTTTACAAAGCCAAAACTTGGCTGTTTTTTTGGGTCAGAGGACAGAAAAAATCCCCATATTTTTACCAGGAAAAGAGAAGAGCAAAATAGACGATTCCCATAAGAGCAATTAATGATGGTTTGGCACAAATACTGTCCACAATGAATTTCCCTTAAATAGTAATATTCTAAAATAGCAACACTAACAAAGGCACTGACAGACACATGTGAAATCTGTTACTGTTCAATTACTGATGTGCTGCTAGTATGCAGTACATTCTACAAGATCCCCTTTATATAAGAACAAATTCTAGGAAAAATACACTTTAACACTTTAGCATTTACAAACAGTAATATTACAAATAACACAATTAGGAATAAGAAGAGTTCATAACACTATTGTGAATGCGTGCACTTGTAATTCTGGAGTGGATATGTCACAAAGACCTAGACTTGGTATTCACACCTCATCTCATTCACAGCCATAGACACAGCACTTTACAAATGTGCAGAGACCAAGACAATGCAAAGGCAGTACTGACGGAACAAGACTTTCCCAGCTTCCACATTGAGAGGTCAATCAGTTTCCTAAGCCCTGGTTCACACTGATGCGATTTTGGATGTGTTCCAGAACGCATTGCATCACTTGACAAGTGAAATAATATCATTTTCTATGGAGGCCATTAACATATATGCAGTCGGAATGCAATTTTAAAAAGGGTCCTGTGCGTCTTTTGTGCAGCGCTATGCGCTTTTTAGCTCTGTATAGTTGAATGGAAAATGCATGCAAAAAGTATATCTGTTCAAAGATAATTCAATTCCAGTATGATTTGTACAAGGCTGAGAGAGAGTAAGAGAGAGAGACCAAGCCATAAATCTAAATTATAGCTGTATCTAAACTGCATGCAAAATGCATTGAAATTGCTGCTGGACCCGCATCAAGTCGCACTAGATGTGATCCTTGAAATTGCAGTAGAAAACTCAATCAAATCGCACCACATCAGTGTGAACCTAGCCTAACTCTACAACAATGGCCTAAAAAGTGAGACAACTTTTAGAAAATATTCATGACATTGTTGCAAACTCGGTAACATCAACTCTAGCCTGAAACTATGTTTAGAATATGCAGGTCTGTGAGGTAGCAGTCTGTATTTGGGACATTTTTCTGTATCTATAAGTATACAGGTCTAGTGTAATTCATTTTTATTTGGCCACTTAGTGAAACAATGTTGCAGTTAGACAATCAAATGGTTTTGTATAGGTCTCAAAGGCTCTAGTAATATCTCTGTGTGTGAGATCTTAGGCCTGTTCACTTGATGTGGCTATGTCTAGTTGTCTACATCTATAATTTAAATATTCATTTTACCAGGACTGACCATTTAATTCATATCTGCTGGGTTTTGGCTATCAACAGACCAGCAGTTGATCAATAGATGCCAACATTGTTTACATAATTTTACTTTCCACATCTCTACTACCATGACCATGTTGCAATATTTGGTGCACTTCTAACCTTGGAACACTACTTTTTAGTGACTCCATGCCTGAAATACATACCAGATCTGCATTAGTTAGTCAACAGTGTGTTACCAGGATCAGCAGTTGGGAATTTTGGACCTGCACACACAGGGCCGGCTCTGCCACTAGGCGGAGTAGGTGGCCACCTAGGACGCACTGCTGCCTAGGGCACCCGGCCACTGTTGATCCGCCACTGTGTCACAGTGTAGTGCTTGAAAGAAGAAAAGTGGTGTTAGGTGTCTTACTGACACCTTCCTCTGCCCTACTGGCACCGTCTACTGCCCTACTGGCACCAACCTCTGTCCTACTGACACCATATACATGGGCAGGACAAAGGGGGTGGAGTCAGGGGTGGAGCCAACAGGGGCGGCAAAATGAGGTTTCGCCTAGGGTGTCAAAAATCCTTGCACCAGCCCTGTGCACACACATACTTGGACCAATTTAGACAGTAGCCATTAACCTACCAGTATGTCTTTAGAGTGCGGGAATATCCAAAGGAAACCCATGCAACCAAAAGGAGAACATACAGATGCCATGCAGATAGTGTTCTGGTTAGCATTCACGTCAATGAACCTAGTGCTGCTTGAGTGCTAACCACTAGATCACTGTGCTGCCCTTCATTTTCCTTTGCAGGTAAAAAAGTAAAGATATAGTACTATGGTATAAACCAGTTGTCTCCAAACTGCGGCCCATGGACTTAATGCGGCCCTTTATCTGGCCTTTGGGACACTATTCTTCCTGCTGACACCAACAAGGGGGCACCATTCCTTCCACTGACACCAACAGTGAGAAACTATTCCTCTTACTGACACCAGCAATGGGGCATAATTCCTCCTACTGATATAAACAATTAGGCACTATTCCTCCCACTAATACTAATAATTGAGCACTATTCCTCCTTCTACTGACTATAGGCACTATATACTGACACTGGAGCATTTTCTACTCCCCCTGGCCACTCCAACCCTCCCAAAGTCTGAAGGACAGTAAACCGGCCCTTTGTTTGGAAAGTTTGGAGACCCCTGGTAAAAAAAATAACATAATGCAAATCAGTGGCAAAGTATATGCTGAAAGTAGTAAGAAAGCAAGAAAAAGAATATGTATACATATGTACTGTATATAATAAAAAATAATCAGTTCCATTGCATGCCCCATGTGTGCTTTTTGTTGGTTGTTCTTCTAGTGATCTAGACAAAATATCAAGTCTATGGGGCTGATATAGTTACATATATAGTTACATCTTAGTCTGGCTGAAGAAAGACACAGTTCCATCTAGTTTTTAACCAATAAAAAGGGGGCACTTTTTTTTTTTTTTTTTTACAATCCTATATACACAATCCCATACCCACAGCTGATGAAAGAAAAGAAAACAGCAAAGCATGATCCAATTTGCTCCAGCAGGGGAAACAAATCCTTCCTGATTCCCCAAGAGGCAATTGGATGTTCCCTGGATCATCTTTATATAACAATATATGAAAACTAAAGCAAAGAAAACATTAGGAAAAGTAACAAAAATCTGTTAACACTGTTTCCATTTCCTGCAGTGTTCAGAAATCCACACTTATATGCATATGTCCAACAGCAAGGATTAAAATAAACACATAAAAATCATAATAAAAAATAACAGGACAACGACAACAGCATAGTATTAATAAAACTCATATTGATAAATAAAGGAATACCAGGACAACAACGTAAGCATAGTATTAATAAAACTCATATTGATAAATAAAGGAATACCAGGACAACAACGAAAGCATAGTATTAATAAAACTCATATTGCTAAATAAAGGAATACCAGGACAACAACGAAAGCATAGTATTAATAAAACTCATATTGATAAGTAAAGGAATACCAGGATAACAACAACAGCATAGTATTAATAAAACTTGAATAAGGGAATAGAGTTGATCGAACACCTGGATGTTCAGGCTCGGCCGAACTTTTGGAAAACGTTCGGGTTCGGTACCGAACGTCATCCGAACTTTAACCTGGACACCGAACCCCATTGAAGTCAATGGGGACCCAAACTTTTCGGCACAAAAATGACTGTAAAAAAGTCCTGGAAAGTGCTAGTGGGCTGCAAAAGGAAGAAAAATTGGAGAATGGGAGATTTTATTAGATCTGCAATCTGTCCCTCAACGCAGTAGTAATCTCTACCTAGTCCAGTATCATATCGTTCTGTAATCAGTAATGCAGAATGAGAGATCGTTCTGTAATCAGATCGTTCTGTAATGTAGGATGAGAGATCATTCTGTAATCAGATCGTTCTGTAATGCAGGATGAGAGATCATTCTGTAATCAGATCTTTCTGTAATGCAGGGTGAGATGTTATGGATCTACAATCTGTCCCTAAAAGCAGTAGTAGTAATCTCTACCTAGTTATTATCACTGCAATCTGTCCCTCACAGCAGTAGTAGTAATCTCTACCTAGTTATTAGATCTGCAATCTGTCCCTCACAATCTGTCCCTCACAGCGCCGGCAGCATCCTCTCCCTACACTAATCTGAGAGCATGTGACATAAAAAAATACCCGAACCCGAACGTTTTCCGGAACGTTTGGGTTCGGATTCAGGACACGGACACCCGAAAGTTTGGTACGGACCCGAACTTTACAGTTCGGGTTCGCTCAACTCTATAAGGGAATACCAGGACAACAACAAAAGCATAGTATTAATAAAACTCATAATGATAAATAAAGGAATACCAGGACAACAACAACAGCATAGTATTAATAAAACTCATATTGAATAAGGGAATACCAGGACAACAACAAGAGCATAGTATTAATAAAACAACAATAAATAAAGGAATACCTGGACAACAAGAATGACAGCATAGTATTAATAAAACTCATAATGATAAATAAAGGAATACAAGTACAATGACAACAGCATAGTATTAATAAAACTCATATTGAATAAGGGAATACCAAGACAACAACAAAAGCATAGTATGAATAAAACTCATATTGAATAAGGGAATACCAGGACAACAACAAAAGCATAGTATTAATAAAACAATGATAAATAAAGGAATACCTGGACAACAAGAACAACAGCATAGTATTAATAAAACTCATATTGATAAATAAAGGAATACCAGGACAACAATGACAGCATATCATTAATACAAGTTATAATGGTAAATAACGCTACATTGGAAACTAAAAGAGAGGCATAAGCACATTTTGACTTGCACGTGGTGAATCACAATGTCAGTAAACTCACAGCACATCTTTCATTGCTACATCAAAACCAATACAACTTATGATCTCCTTTTAAAATACATTCATTTTCAGCCAAATGCCTTTGTTTGATGAGAAGAGACAGAGAATAAACACCACCATCCATAAAGGACAATGAATCATTGCATATGACACAGAGGATAATGTCCCATAGACTGACTGCATACAGTAGGTTCCCACAATTTGGAATGTATTTTTACAAAAGTATGTAAAATATACCACTTATACCTAAACACTGCCAATATGACATCATAAAGGAAGGCACATCATCCCATATAGGTATGTACAAACAATGACATTAGCAAGAGGGCTGTCATCTGCTGAGCACATGCACTTAGGATATAAGATGTCATAAGTATGATCAGTGACTACGTTCAGCAGTAAACATACTACTACCCTGGATACAACCGGTAGAACTTGTATGGTAAGTCGTCTAAATCAGTTCTTCCTGCTATGAATGATATCGCCCAAGCATAAATCTCATATCAAATAAAACAGGTGTTGTTTTATGTATTAGGAACACTTATACTGCAGGCGATTACTACCAGAGATGATTGAAGTATTTGTGCAGCCAAATGTCAGATTTTGGTGTTGGGGAAACTTTGTTGAAGTAGAAACTCTCAATTAAGATCAATAAGCTGCTTAGGCAAAATGTATTTTATAAAAAAAAAATAACTTTTTGGGGGGGAATGCTTTTAGAGTAGTTGAACTTATTTACTTTTTTATTATTATTATTACTTTTTATCCTTTTTTATTTTTTATATTTTTTTATTTTGGACTTCCAATCATGCCAGGAGTAACTATAGCAGATTGCTGTGAACGCAATGCATTGAAATGATGTGACGTCACAAGTGAGATGGCATTGCTACCTCTGAGTATGGTGGCTGGGACAGGCATGTTGCCGCTCTGTCCAGACTCTCTCGGCAGCAACAGACCACTGCTATAGTGATCAGTTGCTGGCTGTTTGCAGCAAGCTGTGAATAACTATTAAGTGATCTGTTGCTACCAGGGCCGGATTAACATAGGGGCTATTAGAGCTGTAGCTCCAGGCCCCTTCCTTAAGATAGGCCCAGCCCAATGGTGTTTGTGAGTCCTAATACTGCCCGGCTTTGCTCTGTATACAGTATACACATGATTGTTTGTAAATTGCGCCAGCATATTTCATTTGTTTTAACAAAACATTGTTAGCATTTTCATTTTATTTATTTCCATAAAAAGGCCCCAGCAAAATCCTCAGCACCAGGCTCATGATGCTCTTAATCCGGCCCTGGTAGCTACAAAGCTTCATGGGGGATCTGGCCTCCACCTCTAATGAGTATTGTGACTCTCTTTCTGAATTCCCTGGGCCGGTTCACAGCAGAATCGCACAGGAACGTGGTCTGCGTCACTGCGTGATTCCTGTATGTTCCCTTGTAGTGCGATTTTAAAGCCCATTCATTTGAATTAGCTGCAACTCATACTGGAGCACACAAAAAATAGTGAGGTCATTACTTTTCAAAATCGCACCACACCATTGCGGTACCACATTAACATGCGATCTGGTGCCCACAAACGCACCGTGTTCAAACTAGCGGGAGGAAAGGCCAAAACTAATCTTAGAAAGTATTATTTTACTGAAAGCGTAGTTGATACTTGGAATCGATTTCCAGAGGTAGTAAGTCAGTCAACAGTAAGTGGATTCAAACATGCTTGGGACAAACATAGATCTATACTCAGACAAAAAAAAAAAAGTTAACAAATATAGAAAATAAAAAGGTTGGGGGGGCAACCTGATAGACCACTTGGCCTTTCACTATTCTATGTATTTATCTGCATTTGGAGTGCTGTTAAAAATGTATTGGCCCCTGCAGCAGATCGCAAAGGCAGTGTGTTTTGAATGAAGTGCTGGAAAATTTGCATGGAATGCGCCTTTCCCGTTCTGGTGTGAAGCGGCCTTAATACATTACTGTAGATTACAATGATATAAAGCAGGGATATGCAATTAGCGGACCTCCAGCTGTTGCAGAACTACAAGTCCCATGAGGCATAGCAAGACTCTGACAGCCACAAGCATGGCACCCAGAGGCAGAGGCATGATGGGACTTGTAGTTTTGCAACATCTGGAGGTCCGCTAATTGCTTATCCCTGACATAAAGCATACCATGTATAACCAAGGCATCGCTGAAACAACCGCTCTAGAACTCAAGTGGAATTAGGTAGAAAAGTATTGGCGATCACATGTTTAAAGTGGTTCTAAACCCTTACATACTGTATATCCAGTGAAATGACTGACCTCCGGCGATACATACATAGGTTGTACCTGTTTATCTGCAGTCTTCTCTTCTCTACATCCATTCAAAGCACAGAATTTAAAAAGCTTGTCAGAGAATTTAGAAAAAAAGGGGGCAGAGAGCTGAAGTCACACTTTGCAGAGCTCAGTGAGGCAATCTCTGAGAGGTGATTGGAGAGTAGAGACACACCCCCTTTACACAGCACACAGGGGCAGAGCTGAGGCTGTCAATCACAACCTTTGTGCTGGAGATCCCTCCCCATCACCTTTTTCTCTGGGTGTCAGAAAGTGATTCATGCTGATAGCAAAGGAAGGAAGCAGCAGACAGAAATGACACTTAGGGGTTGATTTACTAAAGCTGGAGAGTGCAAAAAATGGTGCAGCTGTGCATGCTAGCCAATCAGCTTGTTCAATCAAGCTTTCACAATAAAACCTTGAAGCTGATTTTGCCTTTCAAACTTTAGTAAATCAACCCCCTTAGTGCTCTGGACTGAGACAAGTACACACTATAGAGGGATTTGCTTTGATCATATTTCATGTTAGAGGTTTAAAACCACTTTAATGTGTGACCCCCCTTGACTCCAAAGCATGTTAGGGGGGAAGGAGCCTGTCACATGACTCATGTGGACTGACACTGTCAGCTTGGAGTTACCTTGCTGTCGCCTCTCTTTAAAGCCCAGAACAAAGCCATGCACTGATCACCAAAGCCTGGCACACTGCATCAGATGGGGAAGCCAGAAGCTCTCATACTTTACTCAACACAGACCACTGGATCTTGGAGGACTGCAGGTTTCTGTCCTGGGCTCCCTGCACATCCCTACAGCTGGCTGTCACTCTGCAGTATACAGCTGTCATCACACTGATCACCACTTATCTGTCAGCTGTCATAGGTCACCACCCTTCCACTTGTCATCAGATCACCACTCATATACCTGTCAACTGTTATCAGATCACCACTCATCTACCTGTCAACTGTCATAGGTCACCACCGATCCACCTGTCATCAGATCACCACTCATCTACCTGTCAACTGTCATGAGATCACCACTCATCTATCTGTCAACTGTCATCAGATCACCACTCATATACCTGTCAACTGTTATCAGATCACCACTCATCTACCTGTCATCAGATCACCACTCATCTACCTGTCAACTGTCATAGGTCACCAGCGATCCACCTGTCATCAGATCACCACTCATATACCTGTCAACAGTCATGAGATCACTACTCATCTATCTGTCAACTATCATCAGATCCCCACTCATCTACCTGTCAACTGTTATCAGATCACCACTCATCTACCTGTCAACTGTTATCAGATCACCACTCATCTACCTGTCATCAGATCACCACTCATCTACCTGTCATCAGATCACCACTCATCTACCTGTCAATTGTCATAGGTCACCACCGATCCACCTGTCAGCTGTCATCAGGTCACCACCGATCCACCTGTCATCAGATCACCACTTACACCTGTCAGCTGTCATAGGTCACCACCGATCCACCTGTCAGCTGTCATCAGGTCACCACCGATCCACCTGTCATCAGATCACCACTCACACCTGTCAGCTGTCATAGGTCACCACCGATCCACCTGTCAACTGTCATAGGTCACTACCGATCCACCTGTCACCTGTTATCAGGTCACCACTCATCCACCTGTCAGCTGTCATCGCCACTGATCGCTCACTAATACACCTGTCCACAGGACCCGATCGGTGACCCCACATCACCCCAGCAGGCCCCCAATGCCAGGCCATGCCCCTGGAGGAGGCACGCTGTGTATAGGACAGTAAGTATCCAGACTGGCAGTGGTAAGTTACCTTTGCAGTGCAGGTGAGATGTCTCCCGTCAATGGTGCCCTCCGATCGCCGAGCTGTCAGTAAAGATCCCGGTTAGTTGGCAGCTCTAGTTGATGATAGTAAGGCTCCTCGTGCCAAGGCTGCCCATGCCAAGTCTTCCCAGCCTGCTAGTTGTGAAGTGGACGGATTGGTGGCCTGGCAGGCAGCTGATTGTGAAGGGGAAGAAGAGGAGCTGGGAGGAGGAGGAGGAGAAGGAGGAGGAGGAGGCCGGCCTCACTCACTGACATTACACACCGATGTCAAGGCAGAGCTGCCACCTCCTCAGCAAAGCAGCTGAAGATCAGCCTCTCCTCCCTCCCCGCATGACCAGCCTTCTTCCCTCGTAGCTTTATTGACAGGACAGGCAGAGGAATGCAGCAGGAGGAGGAGGAT
This sequence comes from Glandirana rugosa, assembly GCA_018402905.1. Taxonomy (NCBI): domain Eukaryota; kingdom Metazoa; phylum Chordata; class Amphibia; order Anura; family Ranidae; genus Glandirana; species Glandirana rugosa. The sequence goes on along the minus strand of BLSH010345484.1, from coordinate 143,855 downwards.
GGAAAATGCTGTAAAGGTGCAAAACAAGGCAATGACAGGACACATGTCACAGCAATCCAGCTGCAGGATCCCTCCTCCCTGCAGCACACAGCACTGACAGTCCTGAGGAAAGGGCTGCATGGGCTCCCTCCTCTCCATACACAAAGGTCACTGCTCAGGGCTTTCATCTGTGACATCCCAGGAAGTAGTAAACACATCCATTATTTATACACATCATTGTTTTTCCCTGCAAATTAAACCAAAAATGGAATGCATTACAGTTTACCAATCATCAAATGTGATGTCTGCATTTGTTTTCTTTTTTAGGCTTCTTTTCCTTTATATTCACCTGATGATCTGGCCAGGAAGTCTGTTGTTTTTCAACAGAACAGGCTGTCCTGAAGATGTAGCAGTTATGGGGTTGAGGCAAATCGTTTACCACTGACAGGGGTGCTTACAATGATTGCTTTTTATTTATTTATGGAAAACCTTGACCCCCCCCCCCAAAAAAAAATGGTATCTGCTTATAAAGTATAAGCTGGAGCTTGACTTTGATTTCCTAGTGTAGTTAAAAGAGTTGTTTTTTTGTTTTTTTTTAGAATCATACTTACCTAGGTGTATGCAGCATCAGTCCGATGCTGCATCTGTACCCCCACACCTTGTACACACGGGACGACGATCGTATACAACAGGTCGTACGAACGACCGTTGCATGCGAAATCGATCGTACATACACGTGATTACAACAGCCGACGTACCATGGTCGTACAACAGGAGTTGTATGAGCAAACTAGAAAACTTGGTAGTACCAACAAGCGGTCATATGACCGTCAAACCGTGTGTACGAGGCTTTACTCTGAGAACCAAGCGATTAACCACTTCAGCCCCGGAAGGATTTACCCCCTTCCTGACCAGAGCACTTTTTGTGATTCGGCACTGCATCGCTTTAACTGACAATTGCGCGGTCGTGTGACGCCGTACCCAAACAAAATTGATGTCCTTTTTTTCCCACAAATAGAGCTTTCTTTTGGTGGTATTTGATCAGCTGTGCGGTTTTTATTTTTTGCGCTATAAACAAACAAAGAGCGACAATTTTGAAAAAAAAACACAATATTTTTTACTTTTGCTATAATACATATCCAAAAGAAATATATAAAGAAACAAATTTACTCATCAGTTTTTTTTGGTAAAAAAAAATGCGATAAGCGTATATTGATTAGTTTGCGCAAAAGTTATAGCGTCTACAAACTATGAAAATTGATTTATGGCCTTTTTTGTTATTTTTTTTTTTTTACTAGCAATGGTGGCGATCTGTGATTTTTATTGGGGCGGCCAAATCGGACACTTTTGACATTTTTTGGGACCACTGGCATTTATACAGAGGGCGGCACAGTGGTGTAGTGGGTAGCACTTTCGCCTGGCAACAAAAGGGTCACTGGTTCGAACCCCAACCACGACACTACCTGCCTGGAGTTTGCATGTTCTCCCTGTGCCTGCGTGGGTTTCCTCCGGGTACTCCGGTTTCCTCCCACTCCACAAAGACATGCTGGTAGGTTAATTGGCTCCTGGCTAAATTGGCCCTACTATGTATGTATGAATGTGAGTTAGGGACCTTAGATTGTAAGTTCCTTGAGGGTAGGGACTGATGTGAATGTACAATATATATGTAAAGCGCTGCGTAAATTGACGGCGCTATATAAGTACCTGAAATAATAATAATAATAATACAGCGATCAGAGCTGAAAATAGCCACTGATTATTTTATAAATGTCACTGGCAGGGAAGGGGTTAACACTAGGGGGCGATCAAAGGGTTTCCTGTCAGTGTGTTGTAACTGTGTGGGGGCTGGGATGACTGGGGGAAGAGAGAGATCGCTGCTCCCATATATTGGGAACATTGGTCACTCTCCTCTCCCCTGTCAGAAATGGAGATCTGCTTGTTTACATTCACGGATCCCCGTTCAGCCAGTACAGGCATAGGCGTGCGCACATAGGGTGGCAGGTGTGCCCGGGCACACCCCATTCACCCTGTACTGGCTGCAGAGAAAGGGACCGGAGAATCTCTGTCCTCAGTCAAACCCCTGAAGTCTCAAAAGTGAGACATCAGGGGTTTGTTTAGACCCCTGATATTTCATCAAAGCCCCTCAGCAGGGCTCCTAAAATAAATAGTAAAAAAATAATAAAATGTAATATTGTAAAAAATAATAAAATAAAATAAAAATAAACTACTGACACCTATCTCTGCTCTACTGACACTGTCCTCTGCCCTTCTGACATACACACACTCATGTTTGTTTGCGCTTTGTGGTGCTCACCCTAATGCAATGGGCTGCGCACACCTATGACTACGGGGGAGCGATCGCAGGTGGACAGCGGACATCGAGTCCGCCCCACCTGCTGATTGGCTCCCCCACTAGCCAGTGAGCGCGCGAGCGTGCCTTCGGCGGTGCACGCACCCACAATACACGCTTCCGCACCCGCCATCATATGATGGCGATTCGTGCGCACACTCATGTTTGTTTGCGCTTTGTGGTGCTCACCCTAATGCAATGGGCTGCGCACACTTATGACTACGGGGGAGCGATCGCGGGTGGCCGGTGAACATCAAGTCCGCCCCACCTGCTGATTGGCTCCCCTACTAGCCAGTGAGCGCGCGAGCATGCCTTCGGTGGTGCACGCGCCCGCAATACACGCTTCCGCACCCGCCATCAGATGACGGCGATTCGTGCAGCGGAGCCATGCTGCCCCCGTCAATCCACGGCGGGCAGTCGGGAAGCAGTTAAGAATCATACTTACCTAGGTAGATGCAGCATCAGCCCGATGCTGCATCTGTACCCCCACACCTCGAGTGATTAAAAATTGCCGATCTCTCAGTTCTTACAACTCCTTGAGCAGAGAGCTGGTGACTGTCAATCGGCAGCTCTCTGCCCCCCTCCGTCGCTCACTGGCACACCGGGCTGTGGAAGGGAAGGGAGCAGCTGGCTCAGGGTGTCAGTCCAGGCATGTGAACGGATTTGACTCCATTGTTGCAATCCTGTCCGAGCCTGGACCAGCTCTGGGATGTCAGCCGACAGTGGGCTTCAGCCCGCTGTCTGCTGAAAATGTGTCACAAGAGTGCAGTATGAACTGCGCTCCTGTTACCCACAGAAGTACAGCCTAATAAGCCTTGATGAAGTCACCAGGAGGCGTGGCGTAACGCGTAGGAGTGGCCTGATATCGGAAGTGATGTGAGAGGCGGCTGCATGCCGATTTTTATCTGTTTTAGCCGATTTTATCTATTTTTAATGTAAGCAACTACTATTAACCACAACAGTACCTGGCACGAAAACCCCCTTCCTGTCCAGGCCATTTTTCAGCTTTCAGCGCTATCACACTTTGAATGACAATTACTCAGTCATGCAACATGGTACCCATATGAAATTTGCGTCCTTTTTTTCACACAAATAGAGCTTTCTTTTGGTGGTATTTAATCACTAGGAGGGGGTTTATTTTTTGTGCTATAAATAAAAAAAGATTGAAAATTTTTTGAAAAAATGCCTTTTTCTTTGTTTCGGTCATAAAATTTAGCAAATTAGTAATTTTTCTTTGTAAATTTTGGCCAAAATTTATACTGCTACCTATCTTTGGTAAAAATAACCCAAATAAGTGTATATTATTTGGTCCTTGTGAAAGTTATAGGCCTCTTTCACACATACGGACCGTTTGTCCGTTTTTCATCCATCCGTTGACGGATGAAAAACGGACATTAATGCAACTCTATGGAAAAACTGATGACAACTGATGATCAGCTATTTTCATCAGTTTTCATCCGCTTCCGTCAGCATCCGTTTTTTTGAACGGCAGAAAGTCCTATTTTTCATCCGTCAAAAAAACGGATCGGACGAAAAACGGATGTAAACTGACGAACGGTCAGTTTTTCATCCGTTTTTGCATTGGTAGTGAATGTAAAAAAAAACTGATGAAAAACTGATGACCACTGATGAAAAAACGGATGAAAAAAAACGGATGAAAAAACGGATGAAAAAGGATGAAAAATGGATGAACTGATGAACTGATAAACTGATGAACTGATGAACGGTCCGTGTGTGTGAAAGGACCCTAAGGCTGGGTTCACACTATCCGACAAAAAAACGGCCCGACTTTGATCCTACTTTGCTGTACGATTTGCGGTCCTACATAGGGTCAAAGTCGGACCGTTTGTCTGTGAAAAGGGATCCGACTTTGATCCCGACAATGCCAGGCACTTTGTGCTCTGGGGATCTTGAAGGGGAACTCCACACCATATTTTTAAAGAAAAAACTGGCATGGGGTCCCCCTCCAGGAGCATACCAGGCCCTTTGGTCTGGTACGGATTTTAAGGGGAACCCCATGCCGAAAAGACCAGCGTGGGATCCCCCCCCCCCCAAAATCCATACCAGACCCTTATCCGAGCACGCAACCCGGCAGGCCAGGAAAGGGGGTGGGGACGAGCGAGCGGCCCCCTCCCTCCTGGACCATACCAGGCCGCGTGCCCTCAACATGGGGAGTATGAGTGCTTTGGGGCAGGGGGGGCTCTGCGCCCCCCACCCCAAAGCACCTTGTCCCCATGTTGATGAGGACAAGGGCCTCTTCCCGACAACCCGGGCCGGTGGTTGTCGGGGTCTGCGGGCGGGGACTCATCGCAATCTGGAAGCCCCCTTTAACACCCCCCACCCTATGTAAATGAGTATGCGGTACATCGTACCCCTACCCATTTACCTGGAAAATAATATGTACACAAAAAACCACACAGCTTTTTAAAATATCTTATTAAATCTGCTCCGGCGTCTTCTCCCCTCTCCGGTGTCTTCTTTTCTTCGGCTCTTTTGCGGGGTCTTTCATCTTCTGAGGGGTCTTTTCTTCTCCTCTGCGGCGTCTTCTGCTCTTTTGCCGGTCTTCTCCGCTGTCCGCTGTCCCCTTCCCTCTCCTCTTCTTCTTCTTCTTCTTCTTCTTCTTTTCTTCTTCTTCCCATGTTGACACGACGCGTCTTCTTCAAGAATGTCCTCGCCGCTCTGTGCTGTGCCTTATATTGGCATGGGGCGTGGCCACCAGATGACATCACCTGGAGGTCCCGCCCCCATATGATGTCACAGCTCCGCCCCCAGGATATGACCTCATATGGGGGCGGGACCTCCAGGTGATGTCATGGGAAGAAGAAGAAAAGAAGAAGAAGAAGAAGTAGAAGAAGAGAGGGAAGGGGACAGCGGACAGCGGAGAAGACCGGCAAAAGAGCAGAAGACGCCGCAGAGGAGAAGAAAAGACCCCTCAGAAGATGAAAGACCCCGCAAAAGAGCCGAAGAAAAGAAGACACCGGAGAGGGGAGAAGACGCCGGAGCAGATTTAATAAAATATTTTAAAAAGCTGTGTGGTTTTTTGTGTACATATTATTTTCCAGGTAAATGGGTAGGGGTACGATGTACCGCATACTCATTTACATAGGGTGGGGGGCCGGCATCTGGGGGCCCCCTTGTTAAAGGGGGCTTCCAGATTCCGATGAGTCCCCGCCCGCAGACCCCGACAACCACCGGCCAGGATTGTCGGGAAGAGGCCCTTGTCCTCATCAACATGGGGACAAGGTGCTTTGGGGTGGGGGGCGCAGAGCCCCCCCTGCCCCAAAGCACCCATACTCCCCATGTTGAGGGCACGCGGCCTAGTATGGTCCAGGAGGGAGGGGGCCGCTCGCTCGTCCCCACCCCCTTTCCTGGCCTGCCGGTTGCGTGCTCAGATAAGGGTCTGGTATGGATTTTGGGGGGGGACCCCACGCTGGTCTTTTCGGCATGGGGTTCCCCTTAAAATCCATACCAGACCAAAGGGCCTGGTATGCTCCTGGAGGGGGACCCCATGCCAGTTTTTTCTTTAAAAATATGGTGTGGAGTTCCCCTTCAAGATCCCCAGAGCACAAGTCACATGCCAAAGTCGGATCAGTGAAGACACTGATACCACTTTGATCCGACTTCAATGCCTTTCAATGGGCTGAAGTAGGATCAAAGTCGGACAAAAGTAGTACAGGAACCTTTTTCAAAGTCGTTCCGACTTTGAAAAACACATGTCGGAGTAGTTAAGACGGCTCTCATAGGGAATCATTGTTTTTGTGACGTAATGCAACTTGTGCTCTTCATGTCGGTCCGAGAATCGGACTAGTGTGAACCCAGCCTTAGAGTCTACAAGCTATGGTGCCAATCATTGAAAATTGATCACATCTGATCACACCTGGTATACTGACAGCCTATCTCATTTCTTGAGACCCTAACAAGCCAGGAAAGTAAAATACCCCCCAAATGACCCCTTTTTGGAAAGTAGACATTCCAAGGTATTTAGTAAGAGGCATGGTGAATTTTTTGAAGCTGTAATTTTTTCCAACAATTCTTTGCAAAATGAAGATTTTTTTTTTTCTTTTTTTTTTTTTCACAAAATGGTCATTGTAACAGGTTATTTCTCACACACAGCATATGCATACCCCAAATTACACCCCAAAACAAATTCTTCTGCTCCTCTTGAGTATGGCGATATCACATGTCTGAGACTTTTTCACAGCCTAGCCACATACAAAGGCTCAACATGCAGGGAGCGCCGTCAGGTATTCTAGGGACATAAATTACACATCTAATGTCATGACGACCTATCACATTTTTGAAGGCCCTGGAGCACCATCTTATGGACTGCCGCGAGGGACGTACAACTCGGAAACATACACCGATCCGACACTTTTTCAGAGTCTGTACACTATAGCGGTATGAGTTCTCCTCGTCTTCTTAAACAAAACCCCACATTAAACCCCATACGTATACGACACACACTCTTTATTGGACAATGTTACTGGTAAAACACTTTTTTTTTTTTTCTTTTTTTTTTTAGAAGTAAAACGTTTCTTAACAACCTTTTTTAATGTCGAAGTTTTTTAAGTGGTACGGAGAATGATTTATGGAACCTTACAGATGAAAGGTTTTTC